>BROG01000105.1:600000-910000 GCA_030159075.1 Atrina japonica | reverse complement strand
TTTCAGGTAAGTGAACACAAATTTATGATATGAACCAATTACAGTGAAAATATACAAAGTAAGTAAATATTTTTTGCATTGGATTATGGGAAGGTTTGAGGAGGCGTATTGAAGTATGTCTGTGGATTTACAAAACTTTGAAGCAATATGCTATTTATATGTGACATTCTGAGCATGCTGAATTTCATCAACTTCCAAATACAGCCACAAATTGTACAGTGCAAAAGGGAGAGCACTGCATTTTGGTTTGATACATGAAGTAACTGCATTATATGATTCCTATATTCAGGAACTTACTTCTATTGTGCTAATGCACTGGAAGGGGTATAAACAATTTCATTTTTATCTAGGTTTCAATGTGTGTATATAAAATAGTTTGGCTGGGCATCTCTCTCTGGTCCATTTTTAATTTTGAGGATTCCCATCATATAAATGTGCCAAGTACAATTGCTACCCATAACAATTGCCTATTGTTGCTGTCATCGAAAGTGTCAATCATATACTGTATATATACTATACTGCTATATTCACATTGAAAGAAAATATAGTGAAATTAAACAGAGGTATCAGTAACACTGCATTACAATATAAACGGACATCATATACACAAATCACAAAATGTTAATAATCTTTACTTCAAAACTATACAATTCACTCATGAAACATTCATAACATTTTTTTTTTGGTTTTACAAAATGGTCTTGCATGAAGTTTTATACCCATGAATGATTTCCTTTCAGAAAAAAGCATAATTTTCTCCCTGTGAAATTAAGCAACTATACAGTAGTCATGTCTTTATTTGACATAAATTATTTTCTAGAAACTTCTTATTCTCCACCCCAAACATCCCCCATCCTTGATTTTTATCCCTGATTAATATTGCTGATGCACTGCATGAAAGTCTGTGTTTTATATCTTACAAAGATTACAAAAAGCATTTAAACTGCCAATAAAGAACAAGAAAAATATACAACATCAACAATCAAAAGTTTTCATGCTTTTTTGCAAGCTCATTCAACTATGTAATTGCGTTGTCTACAACAGCAAAGTTTATTCATATAAACAGATCGCAAATATATTGTATTGACATAGTTTGTTCTGCATCAATGGGTCGTCATCTTCCGTTTTAACGATAATATGATAATATCGTTGAACAAAAACTGTACAAATAGAGCATAAGTAACTATATTGTTTCAATTTTGTGTTGATGACATCTCATTTTGTAGTATTTTCTGCTTGCTTACAGACCATTTTTACACAAACTAGGTTAATGGATACAAATGTATCTATAACATGATTTTTTATGGTATTTGAAGGTCATCATTATGCAAAATTGTTTGCGGTATAGCTCAATAGCCATTAGTTTGATGAAGTAAGACTCTACAGGGAAATTATATAGATATATTGACACAGATACAGACAATCTTCTGAGAACAAACCCAACATTTTATAACAAAATCCTTCATTTTATGTTTATGTGTTATTCCTTCATTGAAGCATAACATGCTATCATTGGTGTACATGTATATGTGATAAAATTGCTGAATTTTGACCTATTTTTTCTTCATAAATAAGTCACATGCACTATCAGTTCTGGTTGGAATATTAGAATGTCAGCATGTTGAAACATTGTACTATCAGAAAGGATATTCTAGGTTAGAATAATGTTATAGAATGCCAGCATATTGAGACATTGCACCTTCAGAAAGGATATTCTAGGTTAGAATCCTATTATAGAATGCATGCATAATGAGACATTGTATTATCAGAAAGGATGTTCTAGGTTAGAAACCTATTATAGAATGCCAGCATTCTATTTCTATTTTAGTATGCATTTCCATTGAAATTTCCTTTTAAGTGTGATTTGAAATTTTAAGGAATGAGAATTGTAGAGATCTATTGTAAAATGAAGAGTAGCATGGAATGAGTATCTCTATTGGTTTGATAGTTTTGGTCATTTGGGTTTTAAGGTTAGCTAAAGAAATGTTGAGTATATTGTGAATAAATTCTTTTTAACAACAGCGATGTTTTAAGTCTCCTTATTATGTTGAAATTCAGAAATTCTCAAAGGTTGAGTTTGAGCTGAGTGAGTTGATTTATCTAGTAATATCTATTTTAAGATTTTCAAGCATTTGGATGGTAAATGATACTTTATTGAATATCAAAAATAGAAGTGTAATTTTACCCATTGTTAAAGTAAATTTCCGGTACAGTCAAAATTGCATTAAAGGCCACCTTTGTATAAAGGGCACATGCCTGTAAAGGCCATTCAAACAAAACCTTTGTTAACTTTTTAGAACGATTAAACCTCTTTATAAAGGTCACCTGTTTGTAACAGCTACTTTTGCCTGTTCCCTTAATTGGCCCTTATAGACAACGTTGACTGCACATGGAATAAAACAATCCAGTGTATTTCTCTAGGTTACAAAATAAAGAATTTTAACTTACAAATAATGATTATTTCAAAATTATGGGTATCCATGACTATTGATAATCTGTCATTACAGTGGAATCTGTCTTTAAAAAACACTCATGAAAGACCACCTGTCTGTTGAGACCACATTCTGAAAATCTCATGGTTAAATAATCTTTCAAATAAAACCTCTTTTGAGAGACCACCTGTCTTAAGAGACCACATTTCAATGGCAGAAGGGGTGATCTGTCAAGACAGGTATCACTATATTGCAATGCGATCGCAATATATTTTTTTTACTATTAGCCCAGACAATCACTTTTGATTGAGCCAGGGATGGATTGCCTTGGAGTCCCCATTTTACCTCAAAGTGCCTTTCAAAGCAATTCGGCACAACTTAGTACCTGTGAAATTGAACACATATATAGGCATGTACATTCGAACCTGTATAAAGGCTCCACTCTCGAAACCAGTCAGATTTATCCATTGCAGCCTGGTGTCCTTATTTATTTCAGAAAATAAGATTTGGATGGTCACAGCACAAGCCCTTTAACTTGATGAGGTCCTTACTGCAAGTCCGACAGTGCAACATGTGTTCAACTTAATGCCACCTAAATATATGACATTCTGTCAACATATAATCGTTTATCATTATCGCAGTATTTGTTCAAACTGTCCCAGTACTATCAAATGGTAAATTTTTGTTCAATAATCACCCCTTTTAAGTAGAATGATGGTATAACTTGTTTTGTGTATTTTGTAAGTTTATCATCAGTGGGATGGTTCTGGTGTATAACTCATTGTAGTACATGTAACATAAAAACTTCCTCCCTCAGTCAGATTTTTACTATGTAGCACTTGCTTTGGGTTTATGTGTGTAATTAACATTGACAGACTATCCGCCCGCTGTCACCATAAAAAAAAACATTTAAAAGTTTTCACACATTAAAAAGTTTGCTTTTAGAACAGCAATTTTCGACAAATGTACCATGCATATTTCAGGAAGGGAAAAGGGAAAAAATGATGTCTGATTTGTCTTACAAGAGCAGAGAACTGTATCAGATTTTCCTATTTGTTTTATTCTTTTTTTTATTTGGTTGACTGTTGCCAAAAAAATAATGATTAAAAAAAATCCCTTGAGACAATAAATAACTAACTCCAATTTGTAAAAGTCAAATAGCTATTCAAGTAATGGAATTCCATCATGCAAACTGCATGTTATGTCAGAGAAATTAGTTAATTCCTTTTTCCATTTATTTTATTTGATAACATTTGATTGATTTCTGTTTATATGTATATTGCACGCCTATGGTCCGTTCTTCATATAATCACCATTTGTTTCAAGGTGTGGCAGTATATATGGATGCCAGGGATTTTCCACCATCTATATTAGCGGCTGAAATAAGATCTCATTCCCAATGCAAAAAAAAAAATGCACTTTCACCCTATTTGCAGTCAAAATTTCCCAATTTAAGTCAAATGACAATGAATTTGAAGAGATTCTTGAATTTTCAAACAGTTGTGTATTTCTAGTTTTCCCAATTTCAATTTCAATTCCTAAAAGCTTGTGTGAAAAATCTGTGGGTGCCATTATCTAAATATAACATTTCTAAGAGGATGGTAGAGGAAACTGGACAACTCACTTGGCACTGATTTTCTAAGGGTGGCAATGTCTACTACCAGTCCCTCAGGAATGTTAAACTATCCAGATTCACTGTATTCAAGATGGGTCCTCCTTTTTGTTTTTTCTTCACTTTTTACAATGATATTTTTCCAAAATGTTTGGGTCAACACTTTATCATTGGGACCAGTAGTTCTGAAATTTTACTCGCCCAAAAAGAATTTTTTGGGCCAAACATACACCGAAAGTTTGATGAATGATATAGGGAGGAAGATTGAGCTGGAAAATGAATAAATAAATAAACATATTCAACATTTTATTTGTCTCGCTTTTTTCAGTAATATGAATAAGGACCAGTAAAATTTTGCTACGACCAGTGAAATTAAGTAATTCACTAGTCAGGTTGACCAATAATTATTTTTCATTTCAAACCTCTGTTATACTAAATTATGTTTCTCCAAATTCTTGATAAGGAATATAACCTTTGCCATTGTAAAGATTCTAGGCATGTAATAGCCCAGGAAGTGATTGCAAACTTTATTAGCTGACCTGAGTAACTCAAATTAATTAGATGCTTTGATTAAAAAAATAATGGATTTAATTTTCTTACTGCAAGTGTGAGCAATTTTTGAATTACTGGAAAAATAATTACTGCATTACAAAATTTGTATTCCATTTAAAAACAGTTTATTTCACTGAATGATGATTAAATATTTTTTGTAAGCCGTTATGAAATCTCATTTAAAAAATCTGCAATACCACAGTTGACTTCATCATTACAACGATATTAAATCATACTGCAGCCATCTTTTCTTCCAACATCTCATTTTCATCGAGATCAAGTTTATGAATCAAGAACCATCAAAATTGATTTGTTTGTCACTTTTCATTGCTTGAGCATTGAATCAACAGCTGTAGACAGATTAATGACATGGAATTCTGTGGTCAGTCATGTAGAATTACTATGGTCATCTCTCATTGTCATTTAATGAAGTCTTCATGACTGTAAACTGACTCATCTTACCCCCAGTGGATGGCCGTTTGATAAATGTTAATACTAAATTCATGCTCTTCTTTTCTGTTCCTGATTATCAATATACCCCTAAATGCACATTTGGACTGGTCTAAGTCATTGATTTACAGATGAGTCCATTGTTTATCAGGGTTGATGAGTTAATATCTTAGATTGCTCAAAGAAATCTATGACTTTGGAAATCTTTAACAATTGTTCATTATATCCTCTCTTGAAAATGTTGTGAATTCTTTCATTCTAAATTTTCTTCCATTTTGAGTAAGCCTAGTTAGATATTTCTTTTGTACTTTTTGTATATTATCAAAGTTTTTTGCTTTTTTCTTTTAGGTCCCTCATCACTCAGGTGACCTATTTGTGAACGTTCTGTACTTATACATGTATGTGTATGTGTTGTGCATAATTTTTCGAAAATTCTAAAAAAAAATTAAATCCACAATTTGTTTAACATTTTTGTGTGTTTTCCATGCTGTTTGTTCGAATAATAAATAAGTTATTTCCCCTTTTTATGAAATATTTGTCATTCAATCATATTATTAGAAAATCTACTGAAATATAAAAGATTTTCGAAGGTGAATATACAATCAGCTATTTTGATTATTTTATTTCTTCTTGGAATTTATTTCAACAAAATAAAACAGAAATCTGTTGGTATCAATCCAAACTTACATTCATCAAATTTATATGCAGTTAACGAATGTTAAAACAGTTGACCAATCTGGTCACAATCACAACTGGAAACATCTGCTTTGAAATATGAGTACAAAATACAAACTCTCTGGTGGCAGCGAGAGATTGATTTCTAGTCACATCTGCCAAGTATTGAGGAAATTACAAGTGGCAACCAAGGACATTTGTTGACAGTGGAAAATCAGTCTCCATTTATTGCTTACAAGCCTCATTGTTTTGATGATTCAAGTGAACATTCGCTATCCAGAAATTGACAAGATAATTCATGGTCATGTTTAATTGCCGTGGTCCAAAAATCAAACCCACGGCATAATAGTATCCTGACTTTGGAAACATGTTTATGGATGACATGACTATATGACGTTTTAATTACTTATTTTAAAAGTCATTTGTAGTTTGAATATATCAAGAATATAAAAGTATTTTATGTACATAATAAAGGTAAATGTGATGTTAAAAATTGACACCATTTAAAATTGATCCTGGCTTTGATAGCTTCTGAAGGGGAAGTTTACACCTCTAAACTTCTGAAGTGAAAGTTTACACCTCTGAAGGAGAAGTTTACACCTCTGATGGAGAAGTTTACACCTCTGAAGGAGAAGCTTACACCTCTGAAGAGGATGCTCACATCTCTGAAGAGGAGGTTACACCTGATTGAGAAGCTCTTACACCTCTGAAGGGAAAACTTACACCTCTGAAGTTGCAAGTTTACATCAGAAGGCGTGGAAAGTTAACCTGAAGGGGAATCTTACACCTCTGAAGGGAAAGGTTACACCTCTAAAGGAGAAGCTCTTACACCTCTGAGGGGAAAGCTTACACCTCTGAGGGGAAAGCTTAAACCTCTGAAGGGAAAGCTTACACCTCTGAAGTTGCAAGTTTACATCAGAAGGGGAGGAAATTTAACCTGAAGGGGAATCTTACACCTCTGAAGGGAAAGGTTACACCTCTGAAGGAGAAGCTCTTACACCTCTGAGGGGAAAGCTTACACCTCTGTGGGGAAAGCTTACACCTCTGAAGTTGCAAGTTAACATCTGAAGGGGGAGGTGGAAAGTTATACCTGAATGTGAAGCTTACACTTCTAAAAGGAAAGTTTTCAGCTCTGTAGGGGAAGCATACACCTTTGAAGTGGGAAATTTCCTGGTTCAATTTGAGTCAAAGCAGAAGGTTTTAACACAGGTACTGACTGTTCATTTGCCAAGCACTCATCATATGAGGTGAAGGTCATATATTCTTCAGAAAAGACTTTAAACACAGGTCCTGTGTTCTAGTAGATGTGAAATGTTTAAGAACTATAGTGGTTTGAGCATCATACTTTAAACATCAAGGTCTCTGCTATCTAGTCTGTGTGGTTATGAGAACCACACTCCAGACCAGGGGGTTTGTAGTCTGTGTGGGTTTAAACTTTGAATCCTAAACTAGTTATGATGAGGACCTCACCTGTTTTGTGAGGTTGGTGGTCTTTGATGTAGCAGGTTCCCTTCACTTATTGAAAAATAAGTTGCCTCTTTATAATTAGAATATTTATTATTGTGAAAAATACCAATGAAAAGCAAATCACAGCTGATGTTTGTGTGATATCTATTGTTCAAAGTGATTGTTATTTACTTTGTGGTTTCAAGGAAAAACAATTATGATCTTTTGTTTCTGTAGAGTACTGATATTCTTTTGATGATAGTCTGTTCATTTATAGATTATAGTATGCTTCTCCTTGACAGTATATCTTCTTGTCTCCCAGTTCTTTTTAATTTCGATTTTGCTAAACCAATACTTTGGCCATAAATGCTGAAATAATGTTATAGACTACTATTATACATGAAAACTGAAAATCGTTTAATGCACGTTAAAAAAGCAAGCATAGACAGTATACATATGAGGATTTTTTTCTACTAGAAAGAGCTTTATAATAGATCTGTCATAGAAATATTCACCATCAATATCTTTAATGCAAAGGAATTTCCATCATAATGGCACTTTATTTTAAAGCAAAAAATGAAGGATGAAATGGGAAGTATGAAGCAAAAATAATATCAATATTGGAAGTGTGAATATTTCACCGTAATTTAAATCTGACAATGTGTTTAATTGCTACAAGTGTGTCTAGTCACATTCAAATGTTGTAAGGTGCTTGTTGGGTAATGACTCTTATGTACCTCCGGGATTTCCATGACAGCTTACAGTGACCATCAAGCTGATATTGTAGTATTACTGAACCAATAAAAAAAATCTCTGTGATGGGATTTTATGGGATTTTGGTGACATTAATTTTTGTGGTATTGCTACTTGCTGATCTCCAACACAACAAATTTTCATAACCTGCCACGAATTTTATCCTCAAAATATTTTTAAGTTAGTCTGCAGCACAGCTATGAAACTGATTACAAGTTTTGTTTTGTTTTGTTTGGCAGACAAGAAGTGCTTATTTCATCTTTATATCTTTATTCAAATTGATCAGTATATTTTGAACGGAAATAAATCCAGGGTAATCTTAGAGAAATAAAAGTATAGTGTTGCAGAATGCAGATTCTTAAACATTTTAACCATGAAATGAGAAATGGGGAAATATGATTTGTCAGTTATAATGGATCGCATGGTATCAGTTAGTGAACATTTTTCAGAAACACATCAGCAGTTGAGATTGTCAAAAAAGGTGAGCATTTTTAATTTTATAAAGATAAAATTTTAATTTTAATTTTACTGTTATTTTGTTGTTTAATGGGGTATGGTCATAAAGAAGATGACATTCAGGAAGTTGATGTCATTTTTGTCTCACCTGCAAAGCAGAAGCCAGACATAAGGATCACTAATTCCGTCCGGTGGTGGTGATGGGGACATTCTCTTCGTAATCATTTCGTTTCTGAAGCAGAACTCCTAAAATTACTGTGTGGATTGGAACCATACTTCACACAAATGATCCTCATGTACCCTAGATGTGTCTTTTTGGGTACTAAGGTTGGTCTCACTTGCTTTCTGGAAACTAAGTCACTGTATATTATTTGCAGAGCAGAACTCTAAACTATTGGGTGGATTGGAACCCTACTTCACTCAAATGATCCTCATGTATCCTAGTTGTACCTTTCTGGAAAATAGGTCACAGCTACTGAAAATCTTTACTGGAGCAGAACTCCTAAACTACTGGGTGGATTGAAACTGTACTTCATACAAATGATACCCATGTACCCTAGATGTGCCTTTCTGGGTACCAGAGTTGGTCTGACCTGATTTCTGGAAAGTAGGTTATGATTACTGTTATTATTATCATTTATTTTATGTCACAGGCAAGACATATATCTCCTTTGAGCTCTCTTGTTATTCATGTGTAGTTTCTAGCTGACGCTTGGTTTATTGATTTATATTTGTAGCTGCCATATACAGTGGAACCATGCTGTCAAGACCACCTAACTGACTGGCTGGTCTGATAAGTAGTCTCTAAAGTGAGGTTCGAGACCCACTGAAACCTAAGCTGATGTCTGTCAGAAAGTTTACTTGTGGAAGGCAGGTGGTCTCTTCCTGGGTACATTGTAACCAGGATCCCTCCTCCACCAATAAAATCATACAACTGAAAAATGGTTGAGTGTGGCATAAAACACTAACTAAAATCAAATTTGATCAATGTGAGGCAGTGTCCAAAACAAAGTTGTTTGTACATTAATTTGGACTGATTGTTGTATGTTTTGTTCTGGCAAGATTATATTTACTAGATTTGGAATTATCATCAGGAACTGGTCAAGTGCTTCAAATTTTGACCTGTGCTGTGAACATTATGTAGTGAGAGTAATTTAATGTGGCAGAGTTAGTGTGACTTGAGACCTAGGTTTTATGTTTCATAAACTTGTGATTTTCACTTCTTTTGTCAATTTTTCCGCTTAGTAGCAATCATTTCCTGTTTTAAAAGTTTCTGGTCTGATCTTATTCAAACACCAAACATCTTGCACCACTGCTAATCCACAGAAAGTGATTATTTCTTGATGATAACATTATAGTAAAATATAACCTGGTGGGGTGGAGTCTTCTGAGCCCAGTTTCTTGACATAACATTAAAATTACACTGACTAGATTAATCATTCCTGTTTATCACCATACATAAGAAACATCACTGACATCACACGCCCCTGGTGGGGTGGAGTCTTCTGAGCCCTTTCTTGACATAACATTAAAATTACACTGACTAGATTAATCATTCCTGTTTATCACCATACATAAGAAACATCACTGACATCACACGCCCCTGGTGGGGTGGAGTCTTCTGAGCCCTTTCTTGACATAACATTAAAATTACACTGACTAGATTAATCATTCCTGTTTATCACCATACATAAGAAACATCACTGACATCACACGCCCCTGGTGGGGTGGAGTCTTCTGAGCCCTTTCTTGACATAACATTAAAATTACACTGACTAGTGGGCGAATAAATCATATTTAAAGTGTTTATCACCATACATAAGAAACATCACTGACACCACATGCCCCTGGTGGGGTGGGGTCAAATTGTAGGGCATTGTAATATTTAAAGTTTGATTGTGATACAGTAACCAAACTTGGACTGTAAGTTCATCTAAAGGTTGCATACACTTCACAGATATCACATGCCCCAGGGGTGCACTTTGCTGACATCACATGTCCCTGGGGGTGGAGTGTTGTCATCTTATTTGCAAGCAGAGAAATTTGTTGGGACTGGGGAGCATTTGTGTTTCACAAACACATCTTGTTTAAATTTTGAAAAGAGAACCAGGTGACAATGTACCAGGGAAGAGACCACTGGCTTTTCACAAGTAAACTGGCAAACTTTCTCTCAAAATCGGCTTTGGGAGATGCTCAGACCAGTTAGTCCACCACTAAAAACTGCCACCATATGACTTAAAAAAAAATTGTGAGGCTTAAAAAAAACCAAAAAACCAAAAAAAAGTTCTGACTTATATAAAATTTAAAGGAGCTGTAGCTGTGTTTTGCCCCCCCCCCCCCCCCCCCCCCCCCCCCCCCCCCCCCCAATTATTTAGATTTCCCCTTACTTGTATTGCTTGAACTTGATGTACAATAACAAATAAAAGCAATATACAGGCATAAAAATCTTATCCCTATATATTTTGTGAAAATAAGGTCAGGTCCAGTGTGGTATGCATATACAAATAATAAGGTTAAGTGAATCAATTGCAAGTGAAAAATTGGCAAACTTGGTTTTCTCAAGCAATTTTCACAAAATATGTAGGAATTTAAGAATTTTTAGGCCTATGTGTATCTATTTTTTTTTTATTGTGTATCAATCTAAGAAGTAACAAACATAAATCTTGCCAATACACAGTAAGGGAAAGATACCCAACTGGACCAAAAACTCATTTGCATATTAATTGTGCACAAGAATTGTAAACAGTCTGACTTTTAAAGTCAATTCTGTCACAAGTGTATCATGTTAAAAAACAATTGAAAAGTAACATGCTAAAGCAAATTGATAATATCTTAAAACTCCTAAAGGACACCAAACTGACTTTTAATAGCATATATTTCGACAAGTCTTATATTTTTCAGTGAATCATTACTTTGTTTTTGTCAATTTAAAAAGCCCCAAAAAAGTGTGATTAGGAAATTTCAATCTTGGAAGTTGAGTTTATGTTGCTGAAATGCACATACATGTGTAATTTCCTGTCAATATAATGTGTTATTAACCCCATAATGCAAAATGTGCTCAGACTTGATCCCAATAAACAACTTAACATAACATTACGTAGTTGATGGAACATCAACTGGTAATAAAGAATGATGACTAAGTTATGACTTTTTGACATGTATAAATTTGAATGACTAAGTTATGACATGTATAAAATTGAATAACTTAGTTAGGACATGTATAGAATTGAATGATTTTGATATGACATGTATAAAATTGAATGACTTAGTTATGACATGTATGAAATGTATAAAATTGAATGACTTAGTTATGACATTTATAAATTTGAATGACTAAGTTATGACATGTTTAAAATTGAATAACTTAGTTTTGACTCGTATACAATTGAATGACTTAGTTATGACATGTATAAAATTGAATAAATTAGTTATGACAAGTATGAAATTAAATGACTTTGTTATGACATTTATAAAATTGAATGACTTATTTATGACATTTATAAATTTGAATGACTTAGTTTTGGCATGTATAAATTTTAATGACTAAGTTATGAAATGTATAAAATTGAATGACTTAGTTTTGACATGTATACAGTCAAATGACATTCATAAAATTGAATAACAATTTTTATGACATTTATAAATTTTAATGACTTAGTTATGACATTTATAAATTTTAATGACTTAGTTTTAACATGTATAAAATTCAATGAGTTAGTTTTAAAATGTATAAAATAGTTTTGAAATGTATAAAATTGAATGACTTAGTTATGACATGTATAAAATAAAATATGGCTTGGACATGATGTGTAAAATTAAATATAGCCAAGTTATGACATATAAGATACAAAATTACTTTGTGACATTTATAAAATAAAAAATGTCTACTCCTAATAAGAAGGAACAAAACTATAGAATATTTGGAAACAAACTATTTTCCCATTAATGTAAGCTTTAATTGATTATTGAAATCAAAATGACTACATAAATTCACATTACTTTAATGTTGATATGACTCTAACAAATGACTACTAGAATTTTCCAATCTGTAATGACCCCATATCACAGAATTGATTAACAAGTGACTAAATGACAAACTGTTGATAAAACAAGCTTTTTAATTAGACATTCATAATGAATAATTAAATAGATCACTTTGATAACTTAAAACTAGGAAAGTCATATCCCACATGCCTGTTTAACTAATGCTGGTATCTACTTTAAAATGGTATGAAACTGAAAAGGAAGCTAAATGAAATTGATGGTTTTATTTTTATTTTTTTATTCATTTGTGATCTCTTTTGTTGTAAACATCTGGTTCTCCTAGACCAGTTTGATTATCTCTTTAATTTAGCTTAGTACAACTTGGTGTAAATGTTTGTTTTAAATGCAATAAAATTTAGAGTTTAATGGAATCACTTACAGACGGTGAATGACATTTAAACAATCACAGACAAGAAATGTGTTGATGATTAGAAATGGGAATCGTTCATCAGTTGATAGTAAAATACTACAAACCATATGCATCTTGAATTTTTTGTCATTTACTTGTTTCTGTTTTCTTCCTTTAGCTGTTGTTTGATAAATTAGTGACGATGATGATGATGATCCATTTTATTCCTTAACTTGAAATACTAACTTACAAGGTTTATCTGGCACTTTTCCAGTATTTACTTCAAAAATATTTATAGGAGTTAACTCCCTTAGATCAACTTCTTAAACTGTTGTTTGCTTAACCCATACACCCCTAAAGACACATTTAGAATGGCCTGTTCTTCTATTTTAAGTTTAGTCCATAATTTATCAGGGGGTAGATAATTTAATGTAAGGATGGTTTTATCAAGATAATGTAAATAAAGCATTGATTTATTAAAAAATAAACAATTTTAATCATTTTTCAAAAACAAAAGACAGATCTAATTGAATAATCATTTGTAAAAGGGGTTTCTTAATTTATAATGACAATATCCCCATTCAGATAAAGTAAATGCTCTTTTTAATTTTTCTTCAGATACTTCACCTCTTCTTCGTTTTCTATGAAATCTGTGTGTTCTCGGAGCACTTTTTGTTGAGTAAAAACTTTCTCATTTGTATAAAACCAGTGCCACATCCTGGACTATATACAGTGGAGAATTTAAAAAAAAAGAGAGACTCCATGGAGTATCGGATTGTATATCTGTTATTTTACCATCACCTAAATTGTTTAGTTTTACTTTCATATTGCAACATGGCTGCTTTAACTTACCTCCTAAACTATTTACAGAAAAGTTTGTATCATCAGTGAGATGTTTGACTTTAACTTCCACTATTTAGGGTCTGATGAAGGATCAGTATCCTCTTATGTTAAAGTGTCCCTGGTGTGGTTTACCTGGATTTGAGTCTTGGCCATCTGCTTTCAATTTGAATCACCGAGCCACTTTGAATGATTTGTGTGATTGTCATATTTCATCTGGGCCAGAATTTTTATGCCTCAGGCCTAAAAGTTCCTCCAGGGACATCTAGTGTTTGGATCATCCACCTGTCTGTTTGTCTGTCCATTATTCCATCCCACTTACATATAAAGTGCAATATTTCAAGTTTGGATTGTGATACAGTAACCAAACTTAGACTGTAAATTCAACTTGGGGTTGCTCACACTTCACAGACATCACATTCCCCTGGGGTCGGGTTGGGATAAAAATGTAGGACATTGCAATCTTTTTCCAGCATAGAAGTTTGTTTGGACTGGGGGTATTTGTGTTTCACAAACACATCTTCTTCACTTATATGGAGATGTATTTTGAACTTGTGTGAATATGGCACCAAAACTACAGTACCAGTGACTCTTAGTTTACAATTGCACCAGAAAGACATGTGTGACTTCGCTTACAATGCAGAATGTAATGACTATTGATTTTAAAGCGATATAAGCTGTCACAATGAGTATTTTTGTCCCCTGATATATAGTCGAGAATATGATAAAATGTGTGTTCAAATACATTATCAAACACGTAAAACGTTGTAAAAGATCTTCTTTGTTATTTCTTTTATAAGTTTTCCCGTACCTTGAAAACTCTAGCTGTATTTATTTCCATATGCAATGACCTTTCAGATAAACTCTTTCGCCATATCAAATGTACTTTGTAATTCAGTCAGGGAGTCTTGGTCTTTTCCGCGCTCGGACTATGGTTAAATCGGCCGATTTTTATGTGTTTTATATTTATTTTTGAAATGCAGGACATGATTTGTATTGGAAAGTGCATGTATTATGTAAAATATATGGTTTTCAACGTTATTTTAAATACCTGAAGAAAATCGGATAGATTTATGAATAACTATATCTGGTCACTCTGAATGCTGACATTGACAAAATCAAAACAATATAAATGTGAAAAAATGTAATATTTTTCACCTACAACAACTCATATCACTTTAAAGGGGCATTAACTGTGTTTTAAAAAAAAAAAATATTTTTTACTATATATATTTATGCACAATAACAATTAAAAGATAATCTAAAATAAGGTCAGGTCCAGTATGGTATGCATTTACAAATAGTAAGGTCGAATTAATCATTTGCAAACAAATAATTGATAAACTCAAGCAATTTTCACAAGATATATATAATCCCAGATAGTTATTCAGATGACAGTCACTTTCTCCAACATCTGTTATATAGAGCAATATATTTCTGCAGCAAATACTGTTATTGGTATGTAATTTGATACGTAATAATGAAATATGTCATTAACTCATTCACCCCTAATGACACATTTGGACTGGTCATTGATTTACAGAAGAGTCCATTGCTTTTCAGGGGTTGATGAGTTAATAATTATTTCTTTAATGAGACAAGATAAATTTGTCATTTCTCATTTATTTTCACAACTTACAGAATCTGATGACTTTCCATGTGATTGATGCACTGTAATTGTATTTTGAAATTTCTCTTAACAAATATCAATATCTGTAACACTAAAATATTGTTTATTATTTTAATTCAGTCTGTCTGTGATAATATTTCCAGTTAAACATCTCATTCTTTTTGTACATGACAGTGAATTTATTAATAACATTTTTCATTTATCTATTCTGAGATTTTAAATTAACCATATGTCAATGTTATCTATTATTTGCTATTGTTTTCCAATCCATTACTTCATTGATTGGTTAATTTTCTGGTTGGTGAGCCTGCAAGTCTTCCATTGATTGGTCCAGCAATTCATTTAGTTCTCTTTGTAAGGAGATTATTGATTGGTGAAATCAGATTTCTTAAGGGTGTTATTCGGTTTGTTAACCATATCAACATCATTACGCAATCTCAGTGGTCTTATTAGAATGTGATTGTTATAATGCTGTTTTAGAAGGCTATAGAAATATCTCTGGAGGTGGGAATCAATTCTTCATTAAAGTATTATGTTGTCAAAAATTTACTTTATTGGTTATTATTCAGTATAAAAACCATTGGATAAATTACGCTCATCAAAGACTTTTTTGCTTTTCTCTGATACTTTATTCTCATTAAAGTAATATTGAACATGCATTACCTTAGTGATATATCATATGTCATCTCAAATCATTTGTGGATGTTTAATTTAAAACATCAATTTCATGTTGCTTGTTTGGTTCATTACCTCTCAGGGATTTTCAACACTTTATTTGGAATTGGGCTCGGGCCCTTTGAACTGGGAATTTTTGCAACATTTTATTGAAACTGGAAAATCTAAAAATACACAAAACAGTTTAAAAATACACAAAGCTAATTAATTCATTGTCATTTGACTTCATTTGGGAAATTTCTACTAAATTGGGAGGGAAAATGCATTTTTATTTTTGTTATTGGGAATGTAACCTTATTTTGGCCTGTACGGTATAGTGGAAAATCCCTGCCTCTGCTGATGAAGCACACGGGAAAGAAATTCTAACTATTTAGATTTGTTTTAAAAATTCAGTTGAATTACATTGTGACTGAATTGTTGACACCAGAGCATTTTGTTTCTGTTTTACTTGATGGTCCAGTTTAGAGTTGACAGGTAGTCATCACTGTTTTGAAAAAATGTTTTGCTTTATGCACAGGTTACACTAATGTCATATACCAAATTTTTCATTTTTCAAAGTTTTGCTTTCTGAGGTAAAACTCTAACTTCTTTTCCTAGAATTGTAACCAAAGTTTAATTGTTGCTTTATACATTTAGATCTAGAAGAGTTCATTTTGGTACAACAGAGTTATGGGACTTTAATTTTTCATGAACATTTTGATTTTTTTCTAAAATAGTATCAAGTTTGATGCTTAGTACATAGTATATTGTTTACAATGACTTATTGATTGCTTAATTGGTTTTTAATTATTTACCAAGATCATTTCTCAAAAATAAATCATCAAGCATTTACAACTCATTTACCCCTAAAGAATGGTTCAACAAGCAATGTCCGGGACAAGTCCATTTTGCTTTCAGACAAGTAGATGTTACTTCGCACTAGTCCAAAAGGACAAGACAAATTGTTGAAGAGAAAAATTTTATTCAATAAAAATCATACTTGTTGAACCACAAAACAACATCATTAAATGTTACACCTGATTTTTGGACACATTTGTACTGGCCTAATTCATTAATTTATAGAAGGGTCCATTGTTTTGTCAGCCATTTCAGGGGTTGATGAGGTAAATACATATTCACAAAAAAACATAACATTAATTTTCAGGAAATGGTTATAAAGTCTATGAAAAATTTTATCCAACATTTGGTGTATGGTACAGATAATAGTGTAAGGGTAAATTACTTACTAAACCAATTTTTTTTTATATTTTGTAAATGTGAAATTCTCCATTTGCTGTTCATAAAATTGTAGTTTATTGAAATTTAATACATAAAAAACTGCCATTTGTCATGGTAAATTATTTTTGGTTTTCACTAGGTCGAGATCAAATCTGTATCTCACATGACCCTGGCCTGCCATTGTTGTCTGACTCTCAGGTGGAACTAATCACTTTAGATTTTGTCTTCATACTCTTTCTTCAGCTGTCTGGTCAGGGATAGCTTTATCATATTTTAGATTTTTTTATTAAGATAAATTGCAAATGATAAAAGGGATAGAGAAAGCTGATTTTTCCTGTTCATGCACAGTATATGTGTGTGTATACCTGTATGTGTTGGTGGATGTAGTTGCATTTGCTTTCAATCATTTATTAGTCCCCTACCGGCATCGCCGAAGGGGACTATAGGTTTGCACTCCGTCCGTCTGTCCGTCCGTCCGTCAGTCCGTTTCTGTCTGTCCGTCAGTCACACACACATTTTTCCTCTTTTTTTCTTAAGCTTGTGATATTCATCCAATTTTTGGTGTGTGGGTCATGAGTTACAGATCAAGTTCGAGTATTGTTACGGTCATATTTTTGACAGAATTACGGCCCTTTCGAAAATTTCCTTAAAATAGCAGTTTTCCGGACTTTTTTTCTAAACGCTTGTAGATATTCATCCAATTTGGGTGTGTGGGTCTACCACCAGAGTTACAGATCAAGTTCGAGTATCGTTACGGTCCACTGATTTTTGACAGAATTACGGCCCTTGGAATTCGAAAATTTCCTTAAAATAGCAGTTTTCCGGACTTTTTTTCTAAACGCTTGTAGATATTCATCCAATTTTTGGTGTGTGGGTCTACCACCATGAGTTACAGATCAAGTTCGAGTATCGTTACGGTCCACTGATTTTTGACAGAATTACCGCCCTTGGAATTCGAAAAATTTCTTTAAAATAGCAGTTTTCCGGACTTTTTTTTAAACGCTTGTAGATATTCATCCAATTTTGTGGTGTGTGTCTACCACCATGAGTTACAGATCAAGTTCGAGTATTGTTACGGTCCACTGATTTTTGAAGTACGGCCCTTGGAATTAGAAAATTTAGCTTCCCGGACTTTTTTTTCTAAACGCTTGTAGATATTGTCCAATGTTTGTGTTTGACCCTGATTTTATTATGCCTGAATACTACTATTTCTCATCATCGTGTCAAGTAAGCGCTCAACACTTAGAGGTCACTTTTTTTTGTCACCTGTCGTCTATCTGTTTGTCCAGGGTCATAAAAGATGTGAGAAAGCCATCTAGATGGCTTGTTTTTTACAAATTTACAGTGGATATAATTTCAGGATTTGTATTTTTATTTCATCGTGTTTATTTACATAAATTACAGTAGCCTATTTTTCTCCTGTAGATTTGAATTTTGTATTTCTTCTTTAAATCTAATGAAATTTATCAAACTTTGTAAAATAGATTTATCCTCCACAAAAATTATTACCTCAAAATAAACAAAGAGTATATATATAAATTTCAAAAAGGTTTAAAATGTGAAATAAATTTCCTTTATGTGAAAATAATTTCCTTTATGTGAAAACAAAATATTTGAAATTCTGCTTAAGTTAGTGGATTCTTTAAGGGGGTTATATATTGTTGATTTTATATAAAACAACGAAGAAAATAACATATAAGCGATGAAATATTTATGTCCCATGATTGTAGAATTACCGTAATGCCTGTGATTTACTGAAATGCCCCATTGAAATTACAGAAATGCGCTTCATAAATACCGAAATGCCCCATGTATGAATGAATTACAGTATTGACATATTTGAATGAATTGGAACATATATATCATATACATGTATATGGAATGCCGTTGGGGAATTTATTCCCTATTTTATAATAAAATTATCTGAATAATATTTTGTGTAGAGGTTACCCCGGTAGGGGACTGTTAATTCCTTGAATTTGCCTTGTTTATTTTTCTTTTACATGTATGTACATGTATTGGAAGAAGTACATGTATTTGCTTCACAATATATGTATATGGAGCCAGCCTGGCTCAGTCGGTAGTACGCTCAACTCATGATCGTGAGGTCATAAGTTCGAGTCCAGCCAGTGGCAGGATGGTTTCCTGTCCTTTGGATGAAACAGTGAAAACTGAGGTCCTGTGTCACAGTAGGTGTCGGCACGTTAAAGAACCCTTACTGCTGAATGGCCTTAAGTGTTGAGCATAGGCCAAAATTTGAAGCCCTTCACCAGCATTTGATGATGTCTCCATATGAGTGAAATATTCTCGAGTGAGACATTAAACAACAATAAACAAACAAACAAAATGTATATGTATCATAGAAGTCATAAGATGTAATTTAGAAATATTACTGTGGTAATTGTATGACTGTATACCATATATTTCTAAAATTTTGTTTTTTTCTTCATTCTTCACAGCTGAAGGATTTCCACAGTGTTAAGGATAGTTAAAGTAGTAATTGCAGTAGGTGGAATACATTTGCAGGTCTGAGCAATGTTAATCATTAGAATGATTTATGAAACATATTCTCAGTTGTTTATGCCATATTGCAAAGTTAGTATAAAATCTAATTCCAGATGAAAGGGATACATATCTGTCAGTGATACTGGTTTTCCCTACTTTAGAAAGTGGTGTTGGAATACACCATAGCATTGCATTGTAAAGGAGTCTCATGCAGTTCAGTACATATACATTGGGAGTGATTTGAACTCCTCAGCCCCTGAGTAACAATGGACTCTTCTGTAAATCAATGACTTAGACCAATCCAAATATGTCTTTAGGGGTGTATGAGTTATAACTAATTTCATATCTTCCTTGGAAATACTTATCTTAGAACAAAATTTGAGATTACATATTGTTGATAAGTTATGATGGGATGAAGTGAACTGATGGCAAATAAACTGTCAGTGAGGTACCTTCTATAATCAGACACAGCTTGCCACCATTTTGTGCTCACTAGAAGGTGTGATAATTGTTTCAAAATTTTAGCAATTTATGAATTTTATTTTCCTTTTAAAATTTTGAAATTTGATTGGTTAAAAAATTAACTGTATGTAATGCTGAAGTTTTGTGATGATGGAGCCTAAGTAGGATAAAGGAAAAATATGAAATGGTGATCTGTCCTTTCATTTACCTCAACATGTTGACCCTACCGACTTCAGTTCGTAACATAATGACAACAGTAATGAAGAGAGGGATTAGGATGTAAAAATCTGATATCTAAATATCCAAAGTTATCATTTATGAAATTAAACATGAAATATCAGATAAAGTAACTAATTAAATGATACTTTAATTGTATGGTTTTGAATGAAGTGGTCAGTAACTAAGATGGGGTTACAATGCTAGAGTGAACTGATATGTTTGTAGCTTGACGGAACTGAACAGAATCATTAGAAATACTTCATTACAGACAATATTCATGAATGTGTCATATTTTGGGAGATGGAATTGTCACTTATTCACATATTTTATTTGGGTCTGTGGTCAGAGAGACATGATAATTGATATTGATGATGAGTATTTTGCATGCTGGATGATGTATTTTCCCTTAGTTATTCGCCACAAGGTAAAGTGATATCAGACACTCATTTAAACAAATGGAAAAATTATTCATAATTTTGAGATTGGTTAAAGATAATTTCAGGGCTCTTACAGTCTGCATTATACAATGTTGATGTCGAAAGTTCATGGGATTTTTTCTTTCTAGAAATGGTCAGATTTATTGGTTCTTGTTCTTATATTATATATGAATGTGATGAAAACAGTAAGACTGACTTTGTATAACATGAAAAAGTAATGTAAAAGAATGTAACTGAGAAATACATAGATATTTAAAATGACAAAAAAAATTACAAATATTGAAAATGACAACAAAGTTAATAAAATTTATCAAATATTGAAAATGGCAAAAATTTGTCAAATATTGAAAATGGCAAAAATTTGTCAAATATTGAAAATGACAACAAAAACATATCAAATATTGAAAATGACAAAAATTTGTCAAATATTGAAAATGACAAAAATTTGTCAAATATTGAAAATGACAATTAAATTATCAAACATTGAAAATGACGAAATTTATCTAATATTGAAAATGACAACAAAATTTGTGAAATATTGAAAATGACAGCAAATTTCCTTAAATCTTGAAAATGACAACAAATTTCTTAAATATTGAAAATGACAACAAAATTTATCAAATACCGGTATTGAAAATGACTACAAATCTCTAAAATATTGAAAATGAATACAAAATTCTGAAGTATTGAAAATGACAACAATTTTTCTAGAAATTTTGTAAATAGATTTATTGATTTTTCGTATATTTATTCAGTAAATGCTAAAACAAACTAATGCTAGGCCTATAGATATTGGGGACCAGACTAATTCAAACATTTGGTGATGTACCAGTATATTCATGTACATGTATAATCCATCCATATTCCTTACTCTAGATAGCAAAAATTGATCATAATGGTTTAGTTTTTTCAGTGCTGGAAAATGTTTAGAAAAAAAGAGAAGATAGACTACTTATAGTGTCCTCAGGGGGTCTCCGTGATTGAGTGGTTAAAGCATCAAGCTTTAAACCGTGAAGTCTCTCACCTCTTGTCAGCGAAGGTTCAAAACCCTGCAGGAACCTATGCTGGTTTTGTGAGAAAGTTTGCCAGTTTACTTTTAGAAGGCCTTTATTCTTTTACCAGGTATCAAACTGGCTGCTACCATATAACTGAAAAAAGTGTTGACTGCAGTGTAAAACACCATTCAAACAAAAAACCTTGTACCCAGGAAAAAACCCATTGACCTCCTTGAACTAAACAGGCAAACTTCAACAGATATGTAGCCTAGGTTTGTTCAAGACTAAATAAAACATTAGCTGACTAGAGTTTGAGAAACACAATCAGGGTGAAAAAAAATTGAAAAAACACTTGTCCTACATGGGAAAATTATTTTTAAAACCAACCCTCCCTAGCCACCTTCAGCTTGCCCCAATTTTTTATTAATATTAGAGGCTACTATGTAAGATGGTTTAGATCTAGGAGAGAAATTTACATAATCGGGGATGAGTACTCACCCCTAACTTCTCGTCCCTATGCCATCTTTAGACATCCAGGATTAGTGGACGAGTACATTTTCTCTCTCTGACCATGGTTTAACATGTGATACTGAAACATTCTAGATTTTTTACATTGCCTACAATTTATTGCCCAGTCACTTAACAGTATACAGGCTCAAGAGTTCACACTAGTACACCTGGTCAGTAAGAAGTCAAGATATCTATGTGTACTTACAATAGCAGCATGTGTCTGGCTATAGACATGAGATCAATATGCTGCTAATACATCTGTCCAAAAGATGTCTGATGTAACTCTCCAGTGGTCACTCCATACTTCATTATTGTAATACATAGTCTATATTGACCAGTAACTCAATACTGGTCTCCTTTAATTCCATACCTAAGTAATGTACCATGCATATTGCATTAGCTAGTTAATATATAAGAGATATAAACAGAGTATGCAGACTTTGTGATTTGACAGTCTTGGTGAGTGTTTTGGAGGTACCATTTAATACTGACATGGTTTTTTTCTCTTGGAAAAGTACATTGGATAAGTGACCGCAAGTGATATGTTTTAAGGTGAATCATTCACAGCATTGTATATCAGGAAATGTTGACTGCAGATCAATTTCCTGTGGAATCCAGAGGTTTGATCTGGTAAATCCCAGAAGACTTATAAGTGTGACCTACCAATTATCTCATCAAAGTTCTTACTCTAGGCTTATTGCTGTACTAATTGAGGAGGCATAAACAACTTGTGTGGTCCATGTACCCTCAATATCCTATATGTGTATAGTCAGAGATACTTCATGTGTAAAGTGCTCTGGGATTGTATGTTTCACTTTGGAGTTGTGGGTTTCACATAAATCAGATAATTGATACAGGATTTGAAATGGATCTGTTATATCATTCTCTCAGTTTACTGTTGAGTGACAAGCTGAAGAAGGTTTTCATTAATTGAGGAAAGTGAAAGTACTGAATCAGCAAATTTGAGCTGTTTTGGTGACATAAATTATCATTAGTTCTCAGGAAATGGTTAAAAAAGGTTTAACGTATGCCCTGCCAGATGTGTGGTTTGCAACACTCTAGATAAAAACTGAGTATATAAGTAAATACATGAATATACATGTGTATTTATTGAGCAGTGGTTTTGGTTTTCTGTTGTGTAATAATACAAAAAAAATATTTTTGTTTCCTTTGATACTGCAAAAATTATATGACTAAATGAGAGGAAGCAGTTTCGTAACATTGTGATCTAAAGAAAAGTAAATATTTGACAGCAAATTTATAGGTCACTAAGAGACAGTGTGAATGGATTTTGTGTAGATTTATTCATTTTTCCCTGACATTTGTATTGCAATGAACAAACAAACCTTACATTGCGCACACGAATAGAAAATATATTATTGTAATTGGTTCTGTAAGGTAAAGCTGAGGTAATTTTGGTTTTGCCCTCTGTGGAATCTTGAAACAGGCAATTCCCCATTGAGGATCTCCTTTGATCTTCTAATGAGCAACATGTAATTTCCTGAAGGTGAATTGCAAAAGAAAATAAGAACAGTTTTGTATTCAAGAGCTACATACACATGTGTAAAGCTGGATATAATGGTGGAATAAGTACCAGTGGTATATTTTTTCAGTAAGAGAAATACCACAAGAACAGTTTTTCCGAACTTTTTTAAGTCATGTTCTCTGAATGTTTATATTCCTTCTCAGAACTTTGAGTGTTGGATTAAGATTGTGTTTGCATCAAAATGTTGTTCGAAGGCACAGTGCAAGTAAGTGTCATGTTTAAAATAATTGTGTGTTGTTGTGTGTGTGTTTTTGTATATGTTTATATATATATATATATATATATATATATATATATATATATATATTACTAAATAAATAATTCAGAAAGATGAATTTCTCTATTAATATGTTCTGTTAATGCTTTCGCCTTTATGGCTCTTCAGATAGAATATATCTCTAGCTGAAGAGCCTTGAAGGCGACGGCTCTAACGGACCTAATTAATTGAAAAAAGTAACTGAATTATTTATTGACTATTTCTGTATTTTCTATAACAAGGATATATATATATATATATATGTGTGTGTGTGTGTGTGTGTGTGTGTGTGTGTGTGTGTGTGTGTGTGTGTGTGTGTGTATATATATATATATCACAAATATCACTACAACATTGAACCTTTACTAAGGATCTTGGATCAGAAATGATACTATGTGCATAAATAAATCATATGTAAAGCAGAAATACAGAAATAACAAGGTACCTACAAACTCACCATGCCCCAGCTGGGGTTCAAACTCTCGACCTATTGCACCAATTGTCTGGCCCCCATGCTCGACACCATAACCGCTTAGACATCTACGCATTCACAAAAAATGAATGTTCCGATAGCAGTGAGTAGAATTCCAAACATGAGAACTCGGTCATAGAGATAGAGGTAAAAGGTGTTTAATCCCAATGTAAATGACAATGGATTGATTAACGATGCATCTGGTGTAGAGAAATACAATTATATGTAAAGCACAAATATCACTACAACATTGTAGATTTACTATGGACCTTGGATCAGAAATGATATTATCTGCATAAATAAATCATACATAAAGCAGAAATACAGAAATAACAAAGTACCTACAAACTCACCAGGCCGCTGTTGGGGTTTGACTCTCAACCTACAGCAGCTATCGCCTGGCCCCCATGCTCGACTCCCTAACCACTTGGCCATCTACGCATTCACAAAAAATGAATATTTCGATAGTGGTAAGTATCACTATGACCAAGTTCTCATGTTTGGAATTCTCTATATATATAATCTCATATTGTCCTGATGAAGGGACAAGTTGTCCTAAAATTTTGACAATATTTTTGTCATTGTCATTAGTCATTTTAGTGCTTTGTTTACATATATGTTTGTGTGTGTGTATGAACTTTGTGTTGGTTTATCTACGTTACCCAAACAACATATAATGTCCACTGTTGTATGAAATTGGCAGAAGGCAAAACATCAGGTTGTAATAATTTTGTGTTTGTATACATTGGCATTAGAGCTTGATTTGCACTCAGTTAGCATTTCTGTAACATAACATTTTTTTTGTAAATCAGGCCAACAACATATATTTTAGGGAGTGATCTTAGCACAGTATTTTCTTTAGTGGTAGTCAGGCCAACAACATATATTTTAGGGAGTGATCTTAAAACAGTATTTTCTGTCAGTATTTTCTGTCAGTCAGGCCAATTTTAGGGATATATATTTTTTAGGGATTGAACATATATTTAGCACAGTATTTTCTGTCAGTGTAGTCAGGCCAACATTGTATATTTTAGGGAGTGATCATATATTTTAGTGATCTTAGCACAGTATTTTCTGTCAGTGTAGTCAGGCCAACATTGTATATTTTAGGGAGTGATCTTAGCACAGTATTTTCTGTCAGTGGTAGTCAGGCCAACAACATATATTTTAGGGAGTGATCTTAAAACAGTATTTTCTGTCATCAGGCCAACAACATATATTTTAGGGAGTGATCTTAAAACAGTATTTTCTGTCAGTGGTAGTCAGGCCAACATCATATATTTTAGGGAGTGATCTTAGCACAGTATTTTCTGTCAGTGTAGTCAGGCCAACATTGTATATTTTAGGGAGTCATCTTGTAGTCTGTCAGTGGTAGTCAGGCCAACATCATATATTTTAGGGAGTGATCTTAGCACAGTATTTTCTGTCAGTGTAGTCAGGCCAACATCGTATATTTTAGGGAGTGATCTTAGCACAGTATTTTATGTCAGTATTTTCTGTCAGTGGTAGTCAGGCCAACATCATATAATTTATGGAGTGATCTTAAAACAGTATTTTTCTCAGGTCAGTGTTAAAACAGTATTTTCTGTCAGGCCAACATCATATATTTTTCAATTAGTCAGGCCAACATTGGAGTGATCTTAGCACAGTATTTTCTGTCAGTGTAGTCAGGCCAACAACATATATTTTAGGGAGTGGCCAACAGTGTAGTCATATATTTTAGTGATTTTATTTTCTGTCAGGAGTGATCTTAGCACAGTATTTTCTGTCAGTGTAGTCAGGCCAACATCAACATCGTATCTTTTTAGTGGAGTCAGGCCAACAACATATATTTTAGGGTGATCTCAGTGGTAGTAGCCAACAGTATTTTATGATCTTCAGTGGTAGTTGTAGTTAGGCCAACATCATATATTTTATGGAGTGATCTTAAAACAGTATTTTCTGTCAGTGGCAGTCAGGCCAACATCATATATTTTAGGGAGTCATCTTAGCACAGTATTTTCCGTTAGTAGTAGTTTTTAGGGAGTGATCTTGTATTTTCTTAGATATAATAGGGAGATCTTTAACATTTTCTGTCAAAATTATATCATGTGTCAATTTTAAACAACTTATAGATCTTTGCACAAATTTTTGTCAGTGGTATCAGGCCAATATCATATATTTGGAGGTGGCTTATCCAACAAATAAAGGGAGTGCTCATGAGTGTTTTCTGTCTGTTATATGGCTAGAAATCTGTCTATAAGGGAGTGACATTTTTTCTCATGAAAAAACATATAAAGTCATCTTTATTTTCAAAATGCCAACAACATATATTTTAAATGACATGGGACATTGTTTTTGTTAAAGTTATCTTTATTTTTGTTTTTTATTATACTTATCATAACATGATTAATACAATCTAAACGAAAGAGAATACTCATTATGTAACTTTAAATTTTTGTAGTGGTAGTCAGGCCAACAACATATATTTTAGGGAGTGATCTTAAAACAGTATTTTCTGTCAGTGTAGTCAGGCCCTCAACTTAAGTATTTTTGCAGGTAGTGTTAAATATTTTAGGGAGTGATCTTAAAACAGTATTTTCTGTCAGTGCCAAACAATAGGAGTGATCTTAAACATAGTAGTCAGGGCCAATCATATTATGTAGGGAGTGTCAGTATTTTTGTCAGTGTAATGTTTAATGTCTGCACCCTATGACATATGGTGATCTTCAGTCTATTTTTGTGTCTTTAGAGTTGAATGTTTGATGTCTGCCCTGTGACCAAATTGGGTTCTTGTACCTGGTACAGTATTGATGTCACATGGGTCGGTCTATGTGTGTCTTTTAGAGTTGAATGTTTTTAATCTGCCTTATAAGGGAAGTGCAGATTCAGTGGTTGGCATATATTTTTTAGAGTACGTTGTCCTGCCAACATCATATATTTTGCCAATGTTTAGGCCAACATCATAATGTTTTAGATTCGTCATCATCATTATCATGCAGGAATCTGTGATTCAGTATTTTCTGTCATTTCAATTATAATGCACGTACTTGCAACACATTATTTTAGGGATTGATCTTAGCCGAGTCAACAGGCCAACACAAATCAAATTTGTGGTGAATAATTCCTGATGTATCTACTCTGATATCAAAACCGATGATCTTTGCACAGTAAGATAGTCAGGCAAATTTACTTTAAAACATTTTCTGTCCCATAAACAATTTTGTTAAACACTTAAAATTCTTATAAATAAGTATTTTCTGTCAGTCACAACATCATAAAAGTGATCTTTCATAAGGCACATCATGATAGAAAGTGAAAAAAAAATGTCAGTGTAAGGGGACATTAGTAGGGAGTGGGTGATATTTGTCTGCGTTCACAAGTGTCTCTACATCTAAATTAGACAAATTTAAATACATACACATGAATATTTATACATTTTCGGCAATATTGAAAAAATATACTGGGAAACAACCCTTAAATGACTGAATTCCAAAACGATTGACATACATCACCCCATAAAAATAATTGGCATGGGTTTGAGCTTGTTACTTGGTGGAGTTTACACATGTTTAAGTACCTCATTGCTGACATAGGTGGAGGGCTGATGCCCCAGTCAGTTCTTTGTGTCTTAGTAATCTCCAATCACTGAAACTGGGTGCATCATATTACTGATAAAATGTTGAGCAATGGGTCAGGGGAGTTGGGGGCAGAATTGGGTTCTTGTAGAGGTGTCTGTGTGTGTCTTTTAGAGATGAGAGAGAGAGAGAATACGTCCGGATTTGCCAATGGCAATTTAGAGTATTAAGTTTTAGTGAATTGATTTAATTTAAGTTACTTATAAAGTAACAAGAAAAAATTTGTGTGTCTTCTTTAAGATTTCATAAAGATTTTGTAAACACTTAAAATAAAATAAACATCAGTGTCATAAGGCACATTAGCTAAGATGCCACTGTCTGTGTTCAGCGATAACATACCAATGGTGTCATACACAGAATATTTATACATTTTTGGCTGAACTGGAACCTGACTGAATTTCCAAAAAACTACATCCACAAAAATAATTGGCATGGGTTTTGATAAGTTTTTTTTACCCTTGTAACAATCACTGAAATTTCTCTATAATTTGGCGAGAGAGAGAGAGAGAGAGGAGAGAGAGAGAAGAGAGAGAGAGAAGACAGAATGAGACAAGATTTTATCATTTAGTTATTATCAAAAAAATTGTTTCTTCTTTTTTCAAAGTACAGAGTACAAAAAGACAAATTTCATATTTATTAGAGAGAAAGAGGAAAATGAAATGAAAAAACTAGAGGAAAATTACTTAAGAATTATTTTAAATCTTCTTTTGTGGATTAGTTAACACAATCAACAAAATTTTATGTTGACCTTGTAGACTATTCCTATTTTCCTGTTTTTGATCATTTTCAAAAGTTTAAAGGATCAATTCAGTTTGTTGATATTTATCTAATCTACACTGGTATTGGCTCCTCTGCTCATCTAATAAAAAAACCACATATGCCACCTACTAGTAATAACCCAGAAAAAATTAAATCATTTTACCTCCTTATCTCTGAACTGAAATATCAAGGAAAAAAATAATATAAACATTATGTGTTTGTCTGGAGGATTCAAATGAACCTATTTAACTCATTCACCCCTAAAAACACATTTGGAATGGCCTAAATTATTGACTTACAGAAGAGTTCATTGTTTCTCAGGGGTTGATGAATTAAGAAACATGTGAAACCTTGGCCTGGAACATAGAAAGTCAGTAACTTTCCAGGATCAATTTTTATCATTCTCAGTTTTTAAAGGGTGCAATTGGTTATAAGTGTATTCAAATCTTCTGACATTTTGGTAATTTTTGAAGACATGAACAGTTGAAAACTTTCTCCCACAAAGACTACCTTTCTCTTTTGTTGTTCATCTGTCAACACAAAGGAGGATAACTCTTTTGTCTTTCCTCACAATGAATCAACAGAGGCGACTATTTATGCAATGCAATTATAAGATGTAAATTGATTTTACATACAAATTTAATACTGCTTTATTCCTGATCAATGGATTACTATTAACAACCAATTTGATGTGGTGTGTTGCTGTAGGCTATACATTTATATGGGTAGAACAATACGATGAGCAGTTGGTGATTATGTACAAGTCTGACACATTTTCTACATGCTAACCAACAGAATATCAACAAAAGCTGTAAATGGAAAGCATTTCAATAAATGCATGGAGAGAGATGAAAATAATAGATTTTGGAATTTTTAGGCTCTATCAAGTGAATCATTTATTGAAGTCATGTGAAGGGTAATTAGATCTTTTCGGTCAAATAATGAGCCAATCAGACTCTCTGCGGGATACCAATATTGACTACATGGTCACTGAGGGGCATATTGACAGGTCTCACTGCTCGTAGATCATTGAATATACTATAAATAGATCAGGGCATCTATAGTTGATTATAGCTCTTAAGTGAAATTTATTTGATTTTCTTCAATCAAAGGAAATGAGATGTAAAAAAGGTGGTTCAAATATGAAAAAATTAATGATTTCCAGTGAAAAAATTCTCTGGAGAGATTTTCGTTTTGCTGTGGAAAATTTGTAGAAATTATGGAATTTAAGAGAGAAATGAGCTAAAAATCTCCCTTTTTATTGTATGATAAAAATCATTACACTGAATACAGTCAAACCTGCTTTAGCGACCACCTGTGTATAAAGAACACCTGGGCATAAAGACCACTTTTTGCTGTCCCCAATAGCACCATCTGTGTACAAATCAACCTCTATTTAAAGACCACCTCCCTATAAAGACTGGTTTTCTTGTGTCCTTAGAGGGGTCATTATATACAAGTTTCACCGAAGTTGTTAACATTGATCTGTAATTGTGATATATTATAACACAGTCCTTGATGAAATTATAGCTGTAGAGTTTGCAGTATATGAAATATATATTTGATGTTATGGTAACCCTGTTACAATTAGCACTTGTTGATGATGTGGTTCTATGTTACAATTAGCACTTGTTGATGATGTGGTTCTATGTTACAATTAGCCCTTGTTGATGATATGGTTCCCTGTTACAATTTACCCTTATTGATGATGTAGTATCCTGTTACAATTAGTCCTTGTTGATAATGTGGTTCCCTGTTACAATTAGCCCTTGCTGATGATGTGGTAGCCCGTTACAATTAGCCCTTGTTGATGATGTGGTTCCCTGTTACAGATAACCATGATTGATGATATGGTATTATTTTACAATTAGCCCTTGTTGATGATGTGGTTCCCTGTTACAATTAACCTTTATTGATGATGTGGTACCCTGTTACAATTAGCCCTTGTTGGTGATGTGGTACCCTGTTAGAATTAGCCCTTGTTGATGATTTGGTACCCTGTTTCAGTTAGCCCTTGTTGATGATGTTGTACCCTATCAGGATATTTCAACTTAAATAAGGTGATAATGTTATTTATAGCACTGTATCCCTTCCAAATGTAGTGTTCCTTCTAGCTTCTGCTAGTCATGTAAACCCTTTAGCTCAGTTGGTAAAGAACTAGATTTACAAACTAGGGGTTCCAGGTTCAATCCCAGACAGGGGCAGTCATTTGACTCACTTATGTATTTATTTAGAATGAATAAAGGAACACCTGAACCTTTTTACTAGTGTTGTATATTTCTATTCCTTTGTTTCTTTTGGCTGGTACTGAACATTCAAGAGCACTTATATATATATGATATAATGTAAAATGCCTGAAATTTAGAGATCTGTTTTGAACTTATGCCAATGCAGTAAGTGGTTGTTCATTTGTTTGTTTTCTTTTGGCATGGTCATCTTCTGTAACCTGGAATTTGCTGTGTTCAGTATAATATTCATGGCTTGGGGAGTGTCATTGTCAGTTGGGAATTTAAATGTGGCTTTGTGTCAAACTTGGGATAAAAGTTTGCGCCCATGTAAATATACTTGTAATGGCATTTTTTAAATGCATTTCCCCAGCACTAATTTATTTTTGTTATGGTTATGATCTCTACACCACACTTGGAATATTTTTCATCAAATTAGGGAAAATGTATTTCAGAATATATTTTGCATTGGGAATGGGATAAAATATTGATCCCATGGAAACTAGAAAAGGGGCCTGATATTGATGATTTGAAAAGTTAAGTCACATCTAAGACCCTATAACCTTGTTTTCTTAGTCCATTTCTCATCACCTGCATTATAAAGGCTATAAAACTGTTACATAGATAGGGACAGTAACCATCTACAAACCATATACATTGTATAAGATTGCAGCATATCATAGACCTACAGTTTTCTCTACAGATCTAGTATATAACAGGCGCTGATATACCAGAACTGTAAACAGGAAGTAATTAGTGATTTGTTTATTATTATTGAGCAAGACTTACGAAAATACCACTGAATGGCTTAATTATAATTGTACATGTTTTGACTTTTTGTGCCTCCAAGGTAAAATATATCAAAAACACAGGTACCAAAGAATAAATTGAAAAAAGGTTCACGAAACAATATAACAAATGAGGTGAGAATTGGTCAATACAAACGATGGACTATGATAGGATTGGTAATTACAAAAGATGGACTTAACATGGTATGATTGGTCATTACAAAAGATGGATGTAACATGGTAGGATTGGTCAATACAAAGGATGGACTTAACATGGTAGGATTGGTCATTACAAAAGATTGACTTAACATGGTAGGATTGGTCAATACAAAGGATGGACTTAACATGGTAGGATTGGTCAATACAAAGGATGGACTTAACATGGTAGAATTGGTCAATACAGAGGATGGACATATGGATAGGATTTCTTCTAACACAAACAGAAGGATAACAAACATGAGATAATTACATCTTCAGTGCTTACAAAGAGTCTACAAGAATCAGACTTCATGTATCTTGGTATAACATGGGTTTGTGCTTGTGGCTTCTGGTATAGTAATATCTTAACATGCAACCTTAATTGCCATCATTAAGTGAATGAGATAGAAGACTTCTTTTGAGGTCAGTTATGAGGTCAAGCCAGCATCAGTATCACTGATGGTGTGACCATATGGCTAGATAGCCTATCATAATTATGCAAATATAAATAGCATAGAATGGACAGCAATAAACCTGTACAATCTAATAAACTGTCATTAGCATATGATAGCTTGATGTGTTGTTAGTCACATCAGTGAAACATACTAAATCAGTAAAATTGTCTGGTCGCAGAAACAGCAAAATGAAAGAAGATATTGTAGTATCAGAAAAATTTGTGGGGCTACAATTTCATAGTTTAGAAAATAAAACAATTTTGTTGTTAATAAATTTGTTGAAATAAAAATCATGTTTGTGAAGGGATCTATTATGTAATATTTTGTCATGGATTTAATTTTGTTGATAAATGAAAACAACTACATATGTAAATAAATGAAATTAAAACCACAATGAAATCTTCTTCTTCAGCATTTAAAGTAGTTTGGGCAGTTTTGGAACAAATTAGAACTTCATCTAAATCAAATATTTTGTGATTTCTGACAGTGCATTCCTAGAACTTCTAAAATCTGTATATAATTACCAAATACATCAGTTAATATCTGAGTTTTTTATTTCTTGTATTCAGTGTAAAATGACAACATTTGAAATGCTGAGACCTGTAGGTACCTTTTAACCAATAGACAGATCAAATATCAGAAGCACCTGTTCATGTGTTCACTTATTAATCTGCAACTCAGTACTAACCTCAAATTGCTTTTTCCAAACTTTTCCATGAGGTATTAAATCCCCTGAAATAATTACCTTTGATGTTCGTATATTTATTTATTTTTTTATCTATACCATTCTTTCAGATATCTTTGTTATTCTTTCATTCAGTTCCTTTCTTCAAAAGTCATTACAGATATAGAAATCAGGAATATTGTGTTTCTAATCTTCTTATGTATTGTACATTGTATCTACCAACACCTGGTGTATTTTGTTGCCTAATTGTAAACATTTTGTGAACTTGCTGTTCTGCAGTGTTTTACCATTTCTTACAGTAATATGATGACAGCTGGTTCAGTGGGCTTAATATAAGAAACGCTTAAAAAAGGATCTCCTTTAACTTAATCACATTGAGTATTGATGATGATGATGATGATGATGATGATGATGATGATGATTTTAGCTATTAGCTTATATTGCTTACAGTTGAGAGTGAAATCTTCAAAAGGATTTATAATTATTCTAACCAGACAGATAATTATGCTAAAAAAAACCCAGAAACTTTCCAGGTTTTTTTCTCTGCAGCTTCCATTAGTTTTAAGTTGGATATGTTTTGTGTGTTAAGTTTTGAAACATTTTCAATTTCTATTTTCTTTAGTTATATATTCTCTTCAAATATGGTGTGGAGCATCGTTATCCTTCCCCCAAACACATTCACACCCTTCAGCAGTTAGGTAGTAAGGGATGGGGTTCAGGTTATCAGAAGGTTCCTGCTTTAAAGTAATTTAGTGGGTCATTTTCCCTCTAAAATCTGGAAATTGTTTGTCCAATATTGCTTTCTAAAGTCAAAATGAGTAAAAAATACAAAGCTATTTACAGAAGTCTGCTATTGGACACATTCACCAAATATTTTTTCAGTGGTGGCCCAGGCTAGACAGATTTATTTTGTGGTAACAGAAACATGGCTGTGTTAGATAGTAAGAATCTTGTGTATACTAGGGCTACAACATAAATCTGCAAATCTAACAAGACAGATGACCCTGATTTGTTAGGATGTTGAGGTTGTAAAACCAAGATAACAGAGGATGTTACTAATTACAGAGGTGTACTCACTATCTATCACCTGAGCCAGTACTACCAGATGCTCTGTGCTCGCTCTGTTTTGTTGATAGTAAGAAGGTAACCGACAATATAAAAGAAATCAAAATCTGAAAGGTAATATTCTGTATACTAATCATATTGTCTGTACGAGTCTTGTGTTGAGGTGTGGCTTGTATGTTTGTTTAGGTCTGTTTTTTATCCACCTATCAACATTTCTAAGTCAAGACAGCTAACAGTGATAACCCTTCAACTCATTTGCCCCCTGTCTTCACACTGTTCTGTGTCACTGAGTGGACCATACCAAATTTAATTATCAGGGGTGACCAGAGGTACAGTTAACCACATACATATTCTGATAATGTAATGCAACAAACTGAAGCTAAGATTACACTGGAACCTGTCTTGACACACCACCCTATCTGCCACTGAAATGTGGTCTCTCAAGATCGGTGGTCTCTCAAAAGAGATTTTATATAAAAGACTGTTTAACCAAGTGGTTTTCAGAATGTGGTACCAAAAGACAGGTGGTCTATCATGAGAGTAATCTATCAAGACAGGTTCCAGTGTATTATATAAATATACATGTACTGAACTTTTCACAATTGGCATCTATCATATCAGAAACTTTGTCTCACAAAGTGATTTTTGAAGATTTTTTTAGCCCCATAACTCTTAACAATTATTGCAAAGTTATTGGCCATAATTAAACTCATGATACATCATATTGATATAAACCTTTATACCAAATTTGATGAAAATTTCAGACAAAAATCTGAAACAGAATAATTTTTTTGTAAACAAAGGGACAGACATACAGATAAAATTATATCCCCCAATCCTTGACTTGTATATTTGAATTGACCAGAGGCTATATAAATAAGACAGAGATCCACTTTTTTAAAACTTAAGAATACAGTAAAACCTGCTTTAGCAACCACCTGCATATAAAGACCACCTGGTCCCCAACAGTACCATTTGTGCACAAATCAACCTCAATATAAAGACCACCTCCCTATAAAGACCGGTTTATTGTGTCCCTAAGGGAGTCTTTATATACAAGTTATGCTATATTCATAAGCCTGAGAATATTCTTAACTTGATATACTCAGAATATTTCAAAATTTGATGAAGTTGAGTAAATTCCAAGTCTTAAAACAACTTTGAAATTTTATGTAACTGGGCTGTACACTCTGATGACCAACTGTCATTCTCTTGTTATGTATCTGGCAGCAGTGTGCTTGTACAAGTTGTCTAAAATTAGCCAGTAATGTTATTACCAAGATTCCTCATAAAAAATCGGCAATGATCCTCATTACAAATCTAGAATTAAAATTAGCAATAAATGCTACAACATATCTTCATCAGTTGAACGTTAAGAATAATGAAACCTGACAAACGCATTATAGTTTTTGTGTTTGTGTAGATTTATATCTTATAATAAAAGTGATCTAACCTACCAAAAAAAAAAAAAAATTATTCTTGCAGAAATTAAGATCAAATGGATTTATTATCTTCATATTCCATTCTTAATGGATGTACGTAATGTGATAGCCACCATGTGGGGCCTGCACTTTACAGTAAAGGTCAAGTATAAAACCATACAGCCATCTGGACACTTCTAACACATCCATTTTTCTGTAAAACAACAGATGAACATCATGTTTTTAATGGGAACATTTTCAGAAACAGTATGAAATGTTTATGTTGAAGTGATAATCTTGAATTATAATAATTTCTGTTTTAGCCTGAAACTTTCAGAATAAAATTTAAAAATATAACAATATTTTTGCTGCTTTGAAAATTGTTACATATTTTCCTTTTATATATTTGAAAAACATAACATTTATCTATCTGAATCCTTGATTTTTTTCTGCAATGTTGTGTTTTGGAACTTATTATTGTTAAAAAACATGAGATTGTATAATTTTGCCATCTATATATGAAAAAAAATATGAAAATATTTACACTTCAAGCCAGTATAGTGGAGCTAATGATGTACTATCACCAGAGGTATGGAACTTAGAAAAAAACGATATTCAAGAAACTGGCATTTTTTTACGTCTTTGTAATGCCAAGAACAATTAAGAGACCCTTGATTTGTTATTTTTACTTTTCTTTTTTATGTTGTTATTATTGATGATTAAAAGATCATATTTTTCCAGATTTATCACCTTTTGGTACAGTTATGGCCCTTGGATACTGCAAATGTCATTGTTATGTGACCTTGACATGACCTGTAAATAGAAATAAACTCAATTCTAACCTAAATTGGTTTAAATTTTTTAACAACATGAACTAGGCTAGTTCATTTAGGTTTATAGCATGCAACTGAAGCCACCCAAGTACAGACACCTTTTTATAGAATGGAATGCAGACAGAAACGAAAATCAAAAGTTTAAAAAAGTGATCAGCAGGAAGCATTATAATATATTATGACCTTTGAAATCAGGAAATTTACCATTACATCCATCAATCAAATTATTTTGTCCTGATTGGTTGTACTTGTATAGATGTTCAGATAATTCACTCTGACATATTTAGAAAGATGAGGCAAACTCCAAAAATACTTGAAGTAATTTTGGATTGTATGCCTCCTTTGATCTTGATTCTTTCCTGGAATGTGTACCAGCACATATGTCGGCCATTAATTGTCAGAAATGCAAAATGCTAACATTTTCGTCCTCTCTGCACTTGCTGCAGAAGCTGCCATTATCAACTTATCGGATGCAGAAAATAGCTTTTGTATGAAATTTGTAAATGATCCGTCATTGAAAATACCAAAAAATGTAAACAATTTATTTAACATTTGGAATATTCCTATCAGCATTTTTTGTGTATATCTTGTAATTTGTAAAAGTTCAAGCAGCATTATGGAAACCATGTTGTAAATGTCGTAGACATTCAAACATCAATTTTTGTGTTCATAAATAGAAAAATAGGTCTCTGGTACAAATGTCTATTAGTGTTTTGATATACTCATTATAGATAGTGCTAAGCTTGCTTTTCTGCAAAGAAAATGAATTAAATGTGACCTGGTCATACCTAGGACTAGAATCTCCCAACAGATGTGTTAATCTGGCAACACCTAGGACTTGCATCTCCTAAACATATCTGTCAACCTGGCCACACCTTGAACTAACATCTCCTAACAGATTTGTTAAGCTGGCCAAACCTAAGACTTGCATCTCCTAATCATATTCGTTAAACTGGCTACAACTACGACTATCATATCCTAAATTTATCTGTAAACCTGGTCACACCTAAGACTAACATCTCCTAACAGATTTGTTAACCTGGCCACACCTAGGACTAGCATCTAACAGATTTGTTAACCTGGCCACACCTAGGACTAGCATCTAACAGATTTGTTAACCTGGCCACACCTAGGACTAGCATTTCCTAAACAGATTTGTTAACCTGGCCACACATAGGACTGGCATTTCCTAAACAGATTTGTTAACCTGGCCACACCTAGGACTAGCATCTAACAGATTTGTTTAACCTGGCCACACCTAGGACTAGCATCTAAACAGATTTGTTAACCTAAACAGATTTGTTAAACCTGGCCACACTTAGGACTAGCATTTCCTAAACAGATTTGTTAAACCTGGCCACATTTCCTAGGACTAGCATAGTGCTAACAAAGATTTGTTAACGTGGCCTCACCTAGGACTAGCATTTCCTAAACAGATTTGTTAACCTGGCCACACCTAGGACTAGCATTTCCTAAACAGATTTGTTAACCTGGCCACACTTAGGACTAGCATCTCGTAAACAGATTTGTTAACCTGACCATACCTAGGACTAGCATCTACCAGATTTGTTAACCTGGCCACACCTAGGACTAGCATCTAACAGATTTGTTAACCTGGCCACACATAGGACTGGCATTTCCTAAACAGATTTGTTAACCTGGCCACACCCAGGACTAGCATCTAACAGATTTGTTAATCTGGCCACACCTAGGACTAGCATCTAACAGATTTGTTAACCTGGTCACACCTAAGACTAGCATCTCCTAACAGATTTGTTAACCTGGCCACACCTAGGACTAGCATCTAACAGATTTGTTAACCTAGCCACACCTAGGACTAGCATCTAACAGATTTGTTAACCTGACCACACCTAGGACTAGCATTTCCTAAACAGATTTGTTAACCTGGCCACACTTAGGACTAGCATCTCGTAAACAGATTTGTTAACCTGGCCATACCTAGGACTAGCATCTACCAGAATTGTTAACCTGGCCACACCTAGGACAAGCATTTCCTAAACAGATTTGTTAACCTGTCCACACCTAGGACTAGCATCTAACAGATTTGTTAACCTGGCCACACCTTGGACTAGCATCTAACAGATTTGTTAACCTGGCCACACATAGGACTGGCATTTCCTAAACAGATTTAGGACTAGTTAACAGATTTGTTAACTGGCCACACCTAGGACTAGCATTTCTAACAGATTTGTTAACCTGGCCACACTTAGGACTAGCATCTAAACAGATTTGTTAACCTGTGGCCTAGGACTACCTAGGTTAACCTGGCCACTAGCATTTTCCTAAACAGATTTGTTAACCTGGCCACACCTAGGACTAGCATTTGGCCTAAACAACAGATTTGTTAACCTGGCCACACTTAGGACTAGCATTTCGTAAACAGATTTGTTAACCTGGCTAGCATCTAACAGAAGTTACCTAGGACTAGCATCTACCAGAATTGTTAACCTGGCCACACCTAGGACAAGCATTTCCTAAACAGATTTGTTAACCTGTCCACACCTAGGACTAGCATCTAACAGATTTGTTAACCTGGCCACACCTAGGACTAGCATCTAACAGATTTGTTAACCTGGCCACACATAGGACTGGCATTTCCTAAACAGATTTGTTAACCTGGCCACACCTAGGACTAGCATCTAACAGATTTGTTAACCTGGCCACACCTAGGACTAGCATCTAACAGATTTGTTAACCTGTCCACACCTAGGACTAGCATCTAACAGATTTGTTAACCTGGCCACACCTAGGACTAGCATCTAACAGATTTGTTAACGTGGCCTCACCTAGGACTAGCATTTCCTAAACAGATTTGTTAACCTGGCCACACCTAGGACTTTAATTTTCAAAATACATGTACATGCAGTTAGGACTTGCATCTCCCCTAACATATTCATTTAAGGTTTGATTCATTCCCTAACCTGTCTCTGAAATGTTAACTATCACATGTATTTCTATGTAGAACTTCATCACACTGTCTGATCAACTCATCTTGAGTTTATTTTAAGTCTAGAGTGAAAACAGGATTTTCTCATGGTAATGTAAAAAAAATAATAATAAAATAAATAATAAAAATAATAATTAAAAAAAAAAAATAATTTTGATAAACACATAGCCCCCAAAATACCAACATTTAATGTCAAAATCATGTAAACTAAAAAAATTAAATGAAAAAGTCTCTTGAAATTTGAAAGAATTATGTCAGGGAGCATAGCACATACTGCAGTGAAATTGTTTTATGGCATCAAGTAAAATCCTGATATAAAACATAATACCTGCTACACTGTAGTTGAAAACTTGTTCATTGTATCAGAGAGCACAATTAACTCATTGACCCTTGTAGCCATTTTGGACTCACCCATTTCAAAGAAAGGTAAAGTCCACTGTGTTTTAGAATCCAAATTTTACAATAATTTGACATGCTTTATGATAGTATATCATACTTTTTATAGATGGGGGTGAGTCTTAATGTGACCATTGGGGTTGATGAGCTAAAACAAATTTATTTTAAAGGAGCACAAGCTGACTTTACCCCACCAAAAAAAAAATTCAAATATTTCTACTTTTACTACTTGTACTTGATGTACAATAACAATAAAATAAATACAAGAGCTATACACAGGGAAAAAATATCTTATATTCCTATATATTTTGTGAAAATAAGTTCAGGTCCTGTGTTGTATTCAAATACAAATAGTAATGATAAGTTTTTCTATTGAAAGTGAAAAAGTGCCAAAACTGAGTTTCTAAAGCAATTTTCACAAAATATATAGGAATGTAAGAATTTTTATGCCTATGTATATATTTTTGTTACTGAATATCTATCTAAGAAGTAAAAAAGGGAGAAAAATTGAAGAAGAAAAAACCACAGGTAATGCCCCTTTAAATTGTGAAAACTCTCGAACATTTTACAAACCAAACATGAAGAAAATTCACATAAATATTAAAATTCATACATTTTACTTAAAATTACATTTTACAAACAATACATGAAATTTAACATAAATATCAAAATTGTGTATATTTTACTTTAATATCACAAGTAGACTAAGAACAAAAATATAGGTTTAACCTATATTTTTGTTCTATGTCTTCTTGGGATATTACAGTAGACATGTCTGCCTTATACATTGTATTGTTTAGACAAGATCTCATCTAAAAGATGTGTCTTTAACATTTATTTCGGATACATCTGACTAAAATACCTAACTAGAGGTTTGATGTATGTAATTTATGGATAATGTTCTAGTTAATCCTTTTGTTCAAAGCTGTGTTGAACCATTTTTGTTAATACTATTTCTTGTTATTTACATATGTTATTTTACTCGGGTTCTTGTTTGTACCTCCACACTTCAAAAGTTAAGTAATGTCTTGTCTGGTATAGTCATCAGTGACCAGGTTAACTTAAACTCTAAGGAAATTAAATTATCATATTTTTCTAAATGAACCATTACATTTGTAGATCTGTATAAACATTCTAGTACTTGATAAAATCTACCAATAACCCCTACAAACTTGAATAGACTATCACCTATCAAATGGAATGGGTTGTACCATTTATAGTATTAGGGGTATAAAGCTGTAAATTCAGAACATACTGTAAACAACACATGTTCCTGAAACTGCTCATCCATCATGAGTAACATAATATAGGAGGTAGATAACAATACAATAGGTAAATTGAAGGTACAAAACGGTAATCAAGTAAAACATTAGTATGTTACTGATATTACAGAAATATTTATTGTCTTACGTTAACAAGATTCAGGCCCTACATTATGTATATTCTTATCTTTGCTACATCTTAAGCATCTGTTGTCTGTCCTTGTGTTTTGTTGTTTAGTGTATATGCAGCACATGTGCATATGTATTGTCTTCCGAGCATCTTCATTATTTTTGGATGTAAATTTGTGTTTGTCTCTGTTATAATCTTATGCAGAATTTCCTGTTATGCACATGCTTTCATACAACTTTAATTATCATTCAATTTGTTTAGAAAAACTAAATCACTGAGAATAAATAATGAAGTATTTAGTTCATGTGATAATTTTGAAATGATAAATCATCAGTTATTTGTATAATATTAAACTCTTACATTTAACCATACTAAAAAAGATTTATAGATGGAATTGTTGTCACTTTATATACTTTACCCATGATGCTGTTCTGCATGGGGATAGGGGGTGTGTTAATCAACTTAGAATAGCCCTGGCTACATTATCACATTTATGATTAACTTAATTACATTTATTTGTATCAGTCTCAGTCTCATTTTTATTTCTTTTAAGCGAACATTATTGCATTTTTTTATCCCATCATCTCATTTTGTTATAATTCTATTAGAATTGCTTGCATTCCATGACATTTTAAGAAATGGCCTCAGAAATATGGTAACGGTCTTAAACATAATACCTTCATTATGCTTTAAGAATCCAAGGTCAAATCTGCAAAATATGCAAGTATGCATGTATTGCACATTGGTTTTGCTGTTGTGCATTTCTTTCAAAAGATAAAAATAGACAAAGCAGTCTGTTATAATGTTGTAAATGTAATATAGATGTTAAAATGTATGCTTCAGGTATTTGCTAATATCACAAAAAAGAATGACAGTGAAAGACATGAATCTATTAATGTTGGAATTGGTTTGCTTCATGTTGGTTTTCTTTGTGGCAAAAAATGATTTTGTCTTGGTGAGCTTTTAGGCATTTGCCTCTGAGTAAATTTCCTGTACATAGCAGTAATTCAAATGGATTTTATATGGCATATAAACAATTTTATCAATTTAGATTGTTTATTGTTAGCTCATCTGAGTTGCTCATCTAATGTTGTGCTTCTGGCATTAAGTTGGCACCTGATCCCACCTCAGCATTTCCAGAGGTCTGAGTTTGTCCAATATTCACCAGATTTGTATATTGTATCCTGGACATCCTGAAGATTAATAATTGGTATCTGAGATATTTATATTAAACTTGATATCAACAATCACTTAGCCAATTCATTTTCAATATGATATGTAGCATCTTTAGGGTAAAGATGACAAAAATTGTGAACTTCCAAGTCAGTGGGTCAGGGGTTTTGTAGATGGGTCAGGGATTTAAGTGACTAATAAGACCCTTTCAGTGTCTTGTTTTTCTTTACAAAATACAATGAAAACTCACTTTGTACACAGGTTATACTGTAGTGAGATATACAGAACAAAGCCATGACAACCCACTATGTAATGCTAGGGTGATCTGATCTCTGTAGACAGGTCTTACTGTAGTGAGATATACAGAACAAAGCCATGACAACCCACTATGTAATGCTGTATAGGTATTAGTTTGGCAGTGTTTTCATTCTTGTGTTACAGATATTATTAGCATTTGATATGCAAAGGTCAAATTTTCAATCTGTTTCCTTAGTTATATAAAAAGTAAGTCAGAATTATTGAGTAGAAATATTGTTTTATATCTGTGAGGGATTGAATCAAACAAGATGTATTAGTTATAACAGAACATTTAGACTTTCTCATTTTTACAGATGTCTGTTAATAGCATTGACACTATGGGTACACTCTTGAAAATAACTTGACATTTGATAAAGCACAAACCAAGACATTTTCTGAGATGTTGAAAACATCAGATGTTATTTTTGGTGTGGAGTAAGTAACAGATTTGTCATCCCCAAGAATTTGTTATTCAATAAAGTTCTATCGAGGGTTTAAAAGAAACATGACTCGGTCACATCACTAACATTTATGACCTATGGTGTATTTACTTGCTATAGCAGTCACACCTCTAACATTTATGACCTACTGTGTATTCAGTAGCTATAGCAGCCACATCAGTAGCTATAGCAGCCATACCACTAACATTTATGACCTACAGTGTATTTAGTTGTTATAGCAGCCATACCACTAACATTTATGACCTACAATGTATTTAGTTGTTATAGCAGCCATACCACTAACATTTATGACCTACAGTGTATTTAGTTGCTGTAGCAGCCACACCACTAACATTTATGACCTACAGTGTATTTAGTTGCTATAGCAGCCACACAACTAACATATTTTTATTAATATTCAGGGACAATTGCTCTTCAGTATGTTATTATACTGACACAATGTTAGATTTATTTATTTGATATGTTTTTTCACAATATTATCTGTAATGTATATATATACAACTGTTGCCATAGTTTTTAGTCAATCTGAAAATAAAGAGAACGAGATGTCATTAAATAAACATCAATGTCTGAAATAGATGCAAAGTTTTGACTTATTGTAAATGTTTTTCTTAGGGTAATTGCACTTGATGGTAATAGACCAAAATAATTCTTTGAAAACTTATTGTTTTTGTAGAAGTAATAACATTGCATTTACCTTGTACGTTGTCTAAGAAAATTCAATACTTCTCTTAATTTCACTTTGGTTAAAACTATGCCTTTGAACACAGAAACACTTTAAAATATCTGACATGATTTTTAACCACAGATGATTCAAAACAAGTGTCTTACAAACATAAGTCTGAATTAAATCATAAAAGGGGTGACAGGTTACTTGTTGGCACAGAAATATTAGAGAAACAGTTATGTGTTGAATCAAAGCAAGCAAAATGTTTTTCTTGTACCTTGATAGACCTGTACATGTACCCTTAGGGACAGAATGTTGTAGAGATCCTTCACAGAAGACTTGGGTACAAGTCAAGGATGGACCAAAGACTGAAACAATGTGTTGATTATTCTGCAATTTAGTACACAACATTTCAGATATTTATTTACTTACATGTATCCATTTTTCAGTTTCTTATTGATTCAAAGTTCTTGTGACTCTCTTTACTAAGTATGTGACTATCTTTGATAAGTATGTGACTATCTTTGATAAGTATGTGACTATCTTTGATAAGTATGTGGCTATCTTTGCTAAGTATGTGGCTATCTTTGCTAAGTATGTGGCTTAAGGAATAAGATTTATATTTATTTGTCAGTTTATTCATTTTATTTATCTATTATACATCTTCAGGGGTGTATACCTGTATAATATATGGATGTGTTCAGAGAGGAAACTTGTTACAGCTGCAGAAAGCCATTTTTGTTATGTTAAACACCAAATAATCCACTTTATTAGGAATGTTAATGCATGCTCACTTGAAAATCTATTTATAGAGGAAAATGACTACCGTAATTGCTTTATGCATGTTGTTAATTAAAATTCTTCCTCAGTATTGACAGGCAATATGATGCTACATGTATTGTAAACTTATTGGTTCTCTTTTTAACAATATTGGAATATTGGAGTTGATTTGACTCAAGGGACTAAACCAATGTGTAGATGTTTTAAATGCAAAAAGATATAATGAATTATTGACCAAAGAATTTGTTTAATGCTTAAAGCATAAATTATTGAAGACATTTTTGTGACTTTGTCACAGCTCTGTAATGGATGGTTTACTGTCATTTTGACACAATTTCTAGTACATGGTATAGAATTACATTTGATGAAGTGTTTACATTTAGATAAAAACATTTTAACTTTTCTATACTCAAATATTAGATATAATCTTATGGACCTTTCTGAAACATAGTAGCCATGCAACCTCTGAAATGATTGATACAGTGTCACAGACTTACATATGTGACAACAAAATCAGACACATACATGACTCAAAAATAAGAAATATTTAGACATATAGATTTTGGAATGTACAGAAAATATGCTACAATCTGGTGCAAAAAATCTAACAGTACCTCTAGATAAAATACATATTAGATTTTATTACCTAATATCTGAATATTATCTGTCTGCATTATTTTTATCTAGTTCTGTATTAAAGGAAGGTGAACATTATATCTCAGTAGATGTACAAATCAACTGAGTTTAGATCTTCATCATTATATAAATCAAATTTCATTACATGTACATCACTCAGATCTACTAAGTTTAGATCTTCATCATTATATAAATTAGATTTCATTACATGTACATCACTCAGGTCTACTAAGTTTAGATCTTCATCATTATATAAATTAGATTTCATTACATGTACATCACTCAGATCTACTAAAGTTTAGATTTTCATCATTATATGAATTAGATTTCATTGCACAGATCTATTAAGATTAGACCTTCAGCATTTGTGAATTAGATTTCATTAGTATTGTCTGGTTCACATAAGATGGTGGGGTGGAGTAACCTTTTGATTATCATACAGATGATTCTACTCACTTTTTGGTTATGACAAGCTGCACAGGAAAAATGTTTTTTTCTTCACTGGATACTCTCTTATGTATGGTGACAAGTAGGAATGATAACTTTAGTCAGTGTAATTTAATGTGTTTTATTACGTAAAATTTAAACTCGTCCAGGTCAAAAAAGGATTCACAAGACTCCGCCCTGCCAGGTTATTTGGATTTTATTATAGAAGTACATCACTCAGATCTACTAAGATTAGATCTTCATCATTCTGGGAATTAGATCACATTAGATTTAGAACTTGTATTGTCTAAATATCTATACTCTCATTCTTTTCCACTTATAAAATATTTTAGATTATATTGCAAACTGCTGGTTTATTTTTAACCTCTTTATTTATCAGGTTTACAAAAAAGTGAAACAATAAATCACCTCTAGTGACCTCTTGTGACCTAATCATTGCAGATTCGAGTCCATCTGAAGTCTATGCTAATTATGTGAGAAAGTTTGCCTGTTTAGTTGTTTATCATGAGGTCAGTGGTCTCTTCACAAGTACATTGTAAATGGGTTTTCCCCTCCACCAGGGATCCTCCTAGCTGTCACCATATGACTGGAAAATTGGCAAGTGTGGCATAGCACAGTCATTTAAAAAAGAATTTATTTAAACAGAACATTACAAAAATTGGATATAAATGTACTAGTATGATGTAACACAGAAACGGAAATTTGGAAGAAACAAAAAAATATTGAAATAAAAAAGGTTCTGCAAGTTTGAGCATATGTAAGTGTGATATAAACATATTGAAATAGGGATGAAATGAAATATATCAGTATATATATTGTGTCAGATGTAGATCTCAAGTCTCTCTCTTCATCTCGCTACTCAGATGAAATCAAACCTTTGTACTATAACATATAAAACTTGCAGATAGTGTTTGATCAGAAACTCGACTCTAGGTTTTTATGTCTGTAGATGAAATCAAACGTTTATAGTGTTGGGTATAAAACTGATAGATATTATGTCTAACGTCAAACTTGACTCACTTCTGTATGTATGTGTACATGTATATAAAAACACTAAACCTGTTTACTTTGGAGAAAAGTAAGGCTTATTACAATGTATTCCACATTCTGATTATAAGTATAGAACTGGTTGTAGTGGGAACTAGCTGCATTGTTTTTATGAGCTCCCATCTTTCATTTGTGGTATAATTGTCGGCAGGTGGGCTTATAACAAGTTGCAGATTATGAAAGAATGTAAACTGGCGGATTTTACAGCAAACTTTTGTTTGAGAGTTTTCGAAAGTTTTTACAAACACCGAGATGTGGTTGATACATGTGTCTGTTGATTAGTTTTTTAATTTTGGAAGAAATAACTCAATTTAGCAGTTAGTAACAAGTTTAAATGTGTCAGCAGATTGAGCATTTTCTTCAAAATCATTTTTTTCTGAAAGTATCGGTGGAGATGATTACTTGTGGCCTGACATCTGTATTTTAGCATGGAACGTACTATTGTGTATTAATTCGGTCCATTTTTTCATTCACAAAACTGCCTCCATCTTCCAGATGATGAGTTTAAAGTTTCATCTATTGTCTGCTGCTCATGGGAGTGTGTGGTCTGCAGTTTCAACATCCTTTAGTGTAAATTAGTGTACTAGGATAACATCGATCCATCAGTTTATCAATTTTCTGATCATTTAATCTTTATTTTTTGTATTCATATTTTTTAAAAATTAATCGTCATTTTGATTACTTTTCTCTCCTGTGTTTCTCATACAAAAGGAGTATGCGATTTACAGCTAGCATTTTCATTATTCCGAGTTTTTAACATTCTGATTGGATTTCAGATTTCTGAGTGTTTATATTAGTCCGATGATTGGGATTTCTCGCTGTTAATACTCATTATGGTAAATGACAGATGGATAATTATTGATTCTTCCTAATGGAATAATGTTGTGAGGATTCAGTAATTTTTATTCATAACTTGACTTGTAAATTCTTCAAGAGTATTGAAATTTCAATCAAGTCGTGTTATACTGACTGTAAAAATTTGTCATGGATTCTTTAACTTGACGAAGTAAAGCTGCAACATGTTTTATTCAGCGTATCAAACAACTTGTTGATTTATAGAATTTGAACAAACCACAGAATTTTAAGATTGCATAGTTTTAATCATAATACGACTCTTGAAAGTCAAGATGGTGTTGGAATACATTGTTACAGTATGGGATACAGCAGAACCAAAAACATTCAATGCTGAGGTAGGTTGTAGTTTGAAGATTTTTCGATCATAATTTATTGTAGTACATGCATTGTGCTGTTTATTGCGGTTTTACATCCAGCTTAAGATTTTTTTCTTATGTAGAGATGTCATGTGCTATGATTGAACTGCCACAAATTTTTACCTGTGCTAGAGAAGTTAACTAATTCAGTGAAGGTCCTTTAGTTTGCCACACCTATGGTGGCACACCACCTTCATTACACCGTTCATCTGTAAGACCTGTTACTTATACTACCTACCGTGTCCTGAGGGGCTAGAGGAAGAAACATGTTGCTTATAAATAGTCCCAGAACTGAACTTAACTCCCTTTTCTTGTAAGGAGACCACTGTTGCTACCAAGACACCAAACTTGCTATTAATTTCATTGAGGGAGAGGTTTACAAGTATTTTGTATCATATTGTTTGTCTGAATGCTGTTTTACACCACAAAGCTGGCCAGCTTGTTATTGTGGAAGAGAGAACCTGGTTACAGTGTACCCAGAGAGAGACCACTGGCCTTGTGCATATAAACTCACAATTCTCACAGAATCATCTTGACCTCCAGTGGGACTCGAACCTGAAATGACCTGAGGTGAGAGACTCCATGGTTTAAGGCACATTGCTTAAACCACTTGGCTATGTAGGCCCTGAATCATATTGTAACTGAGATAAAGTGTCATTATAGTTAAATGGTTGAGGATCACCTTTTAAAACAAATTATCTAGCTGTCATCATTTTGATATTTCAGAGCATTTATAAATGGCTTCCTACTGACAACCTTTGTTTCTTAAGAGTGTTTTCAATTTCATATTTTTATATCTTTATCTGACTTTATTGCCTAATCATATCATTCTGCTTGTTATATTATACATGTGAAAGATAAGTTAGGGCAGATAGTGTAATACACTTCCATTGAGAAAAATTGGTCTTACAGTTTCCCAGTGAATTGAGTAAAAAAAAAAAATGTCAAGGAGTGACTCGAAATAAATCATTCAAGGATTTGGAAACCCAAGTCTATGGAATTTTGAGGTTTTCCATCTTTTTGTGGCAGATATTGTGTTGATACAGTCATGTTGGCTCTTAGTCTATCATCGTATTGCTAATTGTTCCCAGTTGACATGTTGCTAAATGTATTTGTACTTAAAAGTGCAGATTTTGACTCATTTGTAAAAGTGTATTTGAATTGGTAAAATTTTTTGGAGAGAGAGAGAGAGAGAACTACTCAAGGTCTGTGTAAAATTGTTTAAATGTATTATAAAAATGATGCAGGCCACTATATAGTGATTCAATTCTGTGCACTTGTCCAGTTACAAAATGTATATGTAAAAAGCAGGAGGGGCACCAGTACTTCCTATAGAATGGGCATTTGCAGTGATCTATCAAAATGTCATAATCATGCTCATTTCAGAGAGTTGATGATTTCAGTTGACACTAAACTTGTTTCAAAATTCTCCTTTAAATCCACCCCTTTAACAAAAATTTCTCTTTTTAATGAGAAATTTGGAAAGGTACACTTCTTTTTTTAATTCCTCTAATATATAGTTTGTACCATATGAATATATTGTATTCAAAATAAAATATGTTAAAACTAGCAATTGGAAAGGAATATGCTTCCATATTTTCACAAATACACATACTGGTACGTACAGAAAGCTATTGTTCATAACAGTTTGACAAGTCATGGTGTTTTTGAGACAGAAATCTTGAGAAACTGAAGGATTAGTGATAATAAACACATTGTCCCTGATGTGACTTTGCTGTGATTTCATCATGAAACCCTGTGGGTCAGATGAGTAGAGAGAACAGTCACGGTTTTCTCTTGCACTTGTAACATAGAGGTGAAATTATGGTAACAGACTGAGATTTAACCCCAAAAGATAATAAACAGGAACATTTTTTAAATACTATATCACTCTTTATATTACAACCCATGTCATTTTATAGATGTGTATTTTAGGTTTAAATAGGCGTACTATATTCATATGGTAAAAATATTGTTGATATGCAGTGTAAAATACCAGCAAAAGAAACATTATATCTAGCTCGCCTTTTGTACATTGCATTTAAAAGTAAAGATTTCAATCTCATCTGATTTGGTTTCTTTTGTTTTATTGTTGTTTAACGCACCGCCAATTGTTTTTCACTTAAGTAGCTATTTCATAAGCTTTTGGTGAAGTGGCACAAATTTTGACCTGTGCTATGGATTGACACAAATGTTGTGAGGCTTCCTTCATTTACTATGCCTACATGACATGGGACCTCGGTTTTACATCTTATTTGAAAAAACTGTGACTTACCCCTTGTATATATGCACTTTGGTTGACTCAGTTGTTAGTGTGCTTGACTCTTGATCGTGAAGTCGTGAGTTTGAGTCAAGCTGGCAGCAGGTTGGATTCCTGTCTTTCGGATGAGACATTAAAAAAACCAAGGTCTCTTGTCACACTACGTGCTGGCACTGCTCAAATGGCCATAAGTACCGAGCATATGCCAAAATCTGAAGCCCTTCTCGGGCATTTGGTGACATCTCCATATGAGTGAAAGATTCTTGAGTGGGACGTTAAACAATAATAGAACAAATTAAAAAAAAAGTCAAACTCGATACTTTCCACTTATGTGTTGAACACTCTACCACTAGACCAGTGCAAACGATCATCTGGTTTGGTACACTGCTTTTAAACGTATAGGTAAATATCTAAAACATTTAATTTTAAAAGTGAGATATATAACATCAAGGTCAATTTATGATAATATCTAAAACATTTAATGTTAAAGGTGAGATATATAACATCAAGGTCAATTTATGATAATATCTAAAACATTTAATGTTAAAGGTGAGATATATAACAACAAGGTCAATATAAATAATATATCTAAAACATTTAATGTTAAAGGTGAGATATAAAGAATCAAGGTCAATATATGATAATATCTAAAACATTTAATGTTAAAGGTGAAATATATAACATCAAGGTCAATATATGATAATAATGTTAAAGGTGAGATATATAACATCAAGGTCAATATATGATAATATCTAAAACATTTAATGTTAAAGGTGAGATATATAACATCAAGGTCAATATATGATAATATCTAAAACATTTAATGTTAAAGATGAGATATAAAGAATCAAGGTCAATATATGATAATATCTAAAAACATTAATGTTAAAGGTGAGATATATAACATCAAGGGTCAATATATGATTCTAAAAACATTTAATGTTAAAGTGAGATATATAACATCAAGGTCAATATATGATAATATCTAAAACATTTAATGTTAAAGGTGAGATATATAACATCAAGGTCAATATATGATAATATCTAAAACATTTTAATGTTAAAGGTGAGATATATAACATCAAGGTCAATATATGATAATATCTAAAACATTTTTAATGTTAAAGGTGAGATATATAACATCAAGGTCAATATATGATAATATCTAAAACATTTTAATGTTAAAGGTGAGATATATAACATCAAGGTCAATATATGATAATATCTAAAACATTTAATGTTAAAGGTGAGATATATAACATCAAGGTCAATATATGATAATATCTAAAACATTTAATGTTAAAGGTGAGATATATAACATCAAGGTCAATATATGATAATATCTAAAACATTTAATGTTAAAGGTGAGATATATAACATCAAGGTCAATATATGATAATATCTAAAACATTTAATGTTAAAGGTGAGATATATAACATCAAGGTCAATATATGATAATATCTAAAACATTTAATGTTAAAGATGAGATATAAAGAATCAAGGTCAATATATGATAATATCTAAAACATTTAATGTTAAAGGTGAGATATAAAACATCAAGGTCAATATATGATATCTTTACAAGACAAGGTGAAGTTGAGAAGAGATATCTTTCATAATGTGATTCCCATGTTGTATTATTTGTTTTTCTTTCATTATTTTGTTGCATATCATTTGTATTTCCCATTCACCAGGTAACATTTGTATATAACATTTATATATATTGATAGTTACCAAACCTCAGCAGTTTTAGGTTGACTATCTTTGCACTTTATAGCATGTAATTATCAGCCCCTGCCATCTAAGATGTATATCTTATGTTGCACATACAACTAGATCTGACTTTTATATTGATGTTATCCTACCCACAAATATCTGAACTGTCATGGCAGTCATTATATTGTTTGGTGTTCTGAAATCATCAACATCATAATTATAGTTTAGATGAAATATATGTCAATCTGAATTATAAGACATATTTGATTATTGATCAAATTATCAAATTTGTGCTCTTTCTGTTTTGGCAGAGAATGGTTATGAGCATAGATATTCAGTTTATTTAATGTCAGTAAATAATATTTTGGGCATTGAGAGAGAGAGAGAGACAGAGAGACAGAGAGAGAATGTCAGATAAGATGGCAATTGGAGTATTAAGTTATGTTGATGTTGACATTTCTAATATCTCCAAGGATAATATATTTTTGGCTTTTCAAATGCTTAATTATCTTGTTAATGGTAGCAAAAATCTATTAATGTGTTATGGACTAAAATATATGTCAGCATTTTAAAGAGTACATGTACTTTCTCTTTCATGTAAATGCTCGCTACCAAGAAATTGACGTTAATTGAGGCATATTGATGTTTGAACACTAAGAGAAATGTAATTGCCTATTTATTTATGGTCATATGCTGCTGTATTTTTTAGTATTTTATACCAATGCCAGCTGATTAATTGATCCCATTAGATACTAGACATAACTAGGTACATTTAAGTTCATCAAGATGCTGTCACCTGCTACAGGTAATTTTATGGTAGAGGATTCACCACATAGGTGGAGGGGATAGAGGATTCATCACACAAGTTGAGGGGTTAAGGATTTATCACACAAGTAGGGGTAATACAGGATTCAACACACGAGTGGAGAGGAGAGGATTCACCACACAAGTGGAGGGGTTAGAAGATTTGTCACAAGTGGAGGGGTAGAGGATTCATCATACAATTGGAGGAGTAGAGGATTCATCACACAAGTGGAGAGGGTAGAGGGTTCATCACACAAGTGGAGAGGATAGAGGATTTACCACACAAGTAGAGGGGAGAGGATTCACCACACATGTGGAAGGGATAGAGGATTCATCAAATGTGGAGGGGAGAGGATTCACCACACAAGTGGAGGGGAGAGGATTCACCACGCATGTGGAGGGGGTAGAGGATTCATCATACAAGTGGAAGGGTAGAAAATTCATCGCACAAGTGGGGGATTTTAATATCAATTCTGGCCCCAGTCAAACTTTTTGATACAAGAAGTGACTTTTTCATTTGCTAAATGTTAAACATTTAATGCTAGAAGTTGTGAATCTTATGATTGAAACTTTTCAGTCATGTAATTGGGCCATAGTATAAATTGGAACCTAAGCTGATTTTATGAGAAAGTTTGCCTGTTTACTTGCGGAACACTGATGGTCTCTTCCCAGGTACATTGTACCACCATATATCTGAAAAATTGTTGAGTGTGTCTAAAACAAATATCTCAGATATCTGATATACTGCTCTGGTAAGCTACCCACTTGTTCTCACTGATCCAGATATCTATTGGCACTGTAACAAACAGCTCAGATAACTGATATACTGCTGTGGTAAGCTACCTATATGATCTCACAGATCCAGATATCTACTGGCACTGTAAATTGTTATATATTTGTTTGATTATTCATAATCAATATACCACAATTGATACAAAAAATGAAACAGAAATAATTATTTCTTTCTAAAATATAACATGACGGTTTTGTTAGTGCCTATTGCAGCTTAATTATGTGCTGTTCTCCTCAATGGTTCATCAGTTTATGTATTATGTAAGTTAATGGGCCAATACTGCATCTAAATATGGACATTTTTGATATTTTCTTTCTATGCTATTGATATTAGTTTTTGCAATTGTTTAATTATGAATATCGTAAAACAAAAAATCATATTACATGTATATATGTTTGCTAAACAAAGAATACTAGTTTGTGTAGTTCAGTCTCTCTCAAAAATAAAGCAATGGACTCCTTGCACACCAGTGTTGTAACCCAATGCAATCCAATGTGTCTTGAGGGATAAACAGTCTAGGATAGCGTCTTCTTGATATTAAAATCTTATTCAGCTTTACCAACATTTAGATGCCACTGTCTTACTCTCAGTCAGATGAATCAAGCACCAAGTCTCATGCAAAACACATTACACAATAGTCCTGTCATTATACTGCGTACAAGGGTACAACCTTAAACAAATTGCAAAAGAATTTCTGTTTGCAGTGAAACTGCCTTATATGACCGAAACTTAACCTTATATTCTCCCAAATAACGTACAGACACATTTGGATATAAAGTATACTGGTCTAAATCATTGATATATACAAGAATTCTTTGTTTCTTAAGGTTTGCTATATATCTCATGTTGATGATTTAAGTTAAGGTATATTATAGAGAAAAACAATATATTGTGAACATAAAAATGTCATTTACAGATAAAAATGTATTTAAAATAGATCTTGATTTACATCAATATGACTATTTATTAATTAAAAGCAATTCTCACCACAGAACATCATTATTGACATGTTAAATTACATAACACAGCATCAATACATTTAAGTAAAGATGGGGATAAACTTTTGCAGGTACAAACGTACCTCTCATAAAAGAAATTTAAGAATAACAAAAAGTACCTTCATTTGACTCAAAGCTTTCTGAATATGTATCTGAACAATTTGGTGTTCAATCCATGGTGTCAGCAGCTTATTTGGAGTATAATTAAGCGGATTGCATGGGGCAGGAGTTAGTTGATGGGGCTGACTCCTAAAATAATTGACTTGTGACGGAGTGTAATGTGTACAAAGACAGTCACAAACTTTCATCAAGTGACAGTGGGCCCCATTGTTGATTTCCAAAGTTTCTTTTTTTTTTTGCAGAAAGACTGATGCCGCCTGTTGGTAAAACTTTCACTTCAAAATGAATAATATTTTTGTATCCAACAGCATGGAGGACGCAAGGTCACAGAAACAAATTGAAAATTAAAAGATGATGAAAGTTTGGCCTGCCTAGATCTTTTGTCGGTGGGGCCAAGGCCTGGACATCTTCTTGTCTTTCCTTATCTTGCGCTAACCCCATATCCGATTCCTCTAACAAATCGCTGTTGAATGAGCTACATGTGGGATACATATTGTTTATGGTTTCTGTGGTTTGTCTTGTTGAATGGTTTTTTAAGTCTTAATTTTTATTGTTTGTTTTAATCAGTAACTGTGTTTATATTTCACATTTAAATCATCGAGAGTAACGATTTTCAATTACGTTTAATACCAAGGTACAGACATAATGGAGACACTCCAGTTCCTTTAACCATGTAGTAAGCAAGTATGTCTGCTTTGCAATGGAGGTTAAAAGCCTTTGACCAATAACATATTCTCCCCTACAGACACATGTTACCGAAATATCGAAAATATTTAAAAGATCTTGGCACTTATTAATTAAAAATTCTCCATTAACATGATCAAGTGTATGTATATAATGTATATTAATTGCAAAAAAAAAAAGTTTTGTACAAGCAGATGCATCAGTATAGATCCAAATGTCTGTAAATTGATGATGATGAAAGTAGTCTGGGGCCAAGTGTAACCAGCTGAAAACAAATTGGGTGTGTTTAAATTTAAATCATCGAGAAAAAACGTTTAATACCAAACAGACATAATGGAGACACTCCACCTTTAACCAAAACACCACCAATAAATGTTACAGAAAATTAAACGTCTGTAATGTAAACTAAACAATGTGAATGCAAAAACAAAAAAAAACACCACTCAGAAAATTATCTATACATGTGAATGCCAAGTAGTAGTGGCTCATCATCTTTTAGGAATTGCCATAACTTCCACCTCATCATTTAGTAGTGACAAATCCACAGGTTGCATTAAAATGCATTTTTCCCCTGCAGATGTGTACCTTACCACATACTACTTCCAAATCTAATTTTTAGATGACTCTCATAATGACGTAGTTGTACATACAGTGGGAGGAGGTGAAGGTGACTCACCGATATGATCTTTGAATTGTTTTTTCTTGAATCAGTCAGCAATGCTTAGTAATTGCGCTGTGGAGTGTTGGTTTTGATATTAATTGCTTGACCTTCAGCCTTTGGGTCTTTGATGTTCAATCGTTTTGAGTTTGTTGTGTAAGAGTGTTGAATGTATGTTTGGCGGTAATGAAAACACAGAAAACATATGTATTCTATATCTCTAGTTTTCTTTCAGCGTTTTCTCTTTTTTTGAAAATGTTCATGTTTGCATCAGCTATTAACTGATAGCGTAAAACCCAGCATAGGATAAAACAAAGGATTATCACTTATAAATTGTTTGTACAGTTAACTCATTATCAAGTATAGTACTTAAACATTTGTGTGTTCTCAGAAAGCTTTTAAAATATGAGAGTACAAGCTAAAAATGCTAATCAATAAAGCTATTGAAAGTCGAGAGAGAGAGAGAGAGAGAGAGAGAGAGAGAGAGAGAGAGAGAGAGAGAGAGAGAGAGAGAGAGAGAGAGACAGACAGACAGAGAGAGACAGAGAGAGAGAGAGAGAGAGAGACAGACAGACAGACAGACAGACAGACAGACAGACAGACAGACAGACAGACAGACAGACAGATAGAGACAGACACAGTAGTGAGGGAGGGAGAGGGAGGTGGAAAGGGAGAGAGATCCTTTGGAATTTATTGTATACTTTTTATCAGGATGGTATAGAAAAATCCATATAACCTGATGGGATGGGGTCTCATGAATCCTTTTTTGACCTGGATGAGTTTAACTCATTATACCCTGAAAAAGAATGGACTCTTCTGTAAATTAATGACTTAGACCAATCCAAATGTGTCTTAAGGGGTGAATGAGTTAAATTTTAGGTAATAAAGCACAAAATAACCAATTTTGATTTTGCTGGCAACAGTAATTTTTCTGAATTTTGGATGCCTGGTCCCATCTTGTTTGGGATTTGCAATTATTTTTCATGTGGAGACCTTTGTTATATCTACCTTTTCAGCAACTTGATCTTTTCACCCAATTTGACTTTTTCATGGAATTTGAGAGGTTTCCATGGAACATATGCGATAGGTGTGCCATTCTGGAAGGGGACATTGGATCCGTCTGGACACCTGGTCCCATCCTGTTTGGGATTCACAATTGTTCTTTATGCTGAGGTCATTTGTATATATCTAATTTGTCATATTATAATGGACTTTGTGAGTTTCGATTATCTGTTAGTACTTCTTCAGTTTTACTTAACTGAATTGTGAGTAGAATCATCTGTATGATTATCAAAAGGTTACTCTGCTTCACCAAGTTATTGTATAACCCCGTACCAAAATCACCAGTACAGTGAAACTTATATATAACGACCCCCATAAGTACACAACAATACTGGTCTATATAGGGAGGTGGTCTTTATGTAGAAGTTGATTTGTATACAAATGGTACTATTGGGGACAGCAAAAAATGGTCTTTGTGACCAGGTGGTCTTTATATAGAGGTTGATTTGTATACAAATGGTACTATTGGGGACAGCAAAAAAAATGGTCTTTGTGATCAGGTGGTCTTTATATAGAGGTTGATTTGTATACAAATGGTACTATTGGGGACAGCAAAAAAATGGTCTTTGTGACCAGGTGGTCTTTATATAGAGGTTGATTTGTATACAAATGGTACTATTGGGGACAGCAAAAAATGGTCTTTGTGATCAGGTGGTCTTTATATAGAGGTTGATTTGTATACAAATGGTACTATTGGGGACAGCAAAAAATGGTCTTTGTGATCAGGTGGTCTTTATATAGAGGTTGATTTGTATACAAATGGTACTATTGGGGACAGCAAAAAAGGTCTTTGTGATCAGGTTCTTTATATAGAGGTTGATTTGTATACAAATGGTACTATTGGGGACAGCAAAAAATGGTCTTTGTGACCAGGTGGTCTTTATATAGAGGTTGATTTGTATACAAATGGTACTATTGGGGACAGCAAAAAATGGTCTTTGTGACCAGGTGGTCTTTATATAGAGGTTGATTTGTATACAAATGGTACTATTTGGGACAGCAAAAAATGGTCTTTGTGACCGAGTGGTCTTTATACACAGCTGGTCGCTAAAGCAGGTTTTACTGTAGTTATCTTTGTACAACTCCACAGAGGATTTTTTTCTTCATTTTGGACATGGATATACTCATGACATTTTTATACAGTATTACAGGGAGCCCAGCTATTAAGCATATCTCCTTCAGATAGGATGGTTTTACTTCACAGCTTTCTGAATCATGGAATACTGATAATTCACAGTTTGAAATTTTCATTGTAAATTAAGTCTGAACATAAAGCAATGTATTACAATGTTGTTTTTCCTTTCATTATAAAAGCTGTAGGGCTATAAAGATGTAGGGTATATCTTTTCAAGAACAATATCTCCGTAGAGTAGTTGGCTTTGATCTTCACTTTTGAAATCTTAAAGATGGCAGGTTTTACCAGGGCAAACCTGAGTTTGGCTGTTCAGCTTTATGCAGTTGTGTGTCTGATGCTTCTTGAAATAAGTATGCACATTCACGTTACATTAGAGATATCGCGGAAATTTGTACAATCTTTCTTACCGATATTTTCCTCGACATCAAATTTTACTTCCTGTCAGACAATGCATTGTTATTAATAGAGAAAACAAAAAATCTCTCCTTCAGATGATGTACTTAGATTACGCTATAGTAACTGGATCTTATCCCAACATCGGAAGCTGCCAAATTGTATTGTGTATCTATTGTAGATGTATTTTTTTATCCACAAAACATATGCAAGAAGAGATTGGATCAATGTATAGAGTGTCTGACTACAGTATCACAGCCGTCCTAACTTTAACACCATAGGATACTGAGAGTTATGTGTACATTGTAAATGCAGTATTGATTCTGATGTGATGTCACATAGTTAACATTTTATGTATAAATAAACTTATTTGTGTATTTCATTTATACCGGTGTAGCAAATAGAAGAATTTATACTGTTTATACACTGATGTTGTTTTAAATCTCTTTTAAAGTTGATTTTAGACCACATTGGGCCTTTGGCTTGATATTCGTCTGTTGGTGCGTGTGTCCACAGTGTGTGATGTTAACTTTTAGATATTTTCAACTTCTTCTCAAGCAATTTACCAAATTTATTGGGAAGTATCCCAATGTGAAGCCACATTAAGTTTGCGAATGAAAATGGGTTAAGACCAATAGAGGGTCAAAAAAGGACAAAACTTTGGTACATCTTTAAAAACCTACTTATTAAGCAATGATCAGATGACTTCAAATTTTGTGTGCATAATTGTTCAGTCAGTACCTATAAAATTTAATAACGAAATCTGTCCATAAACAAGCCAACAGGTATTATTACATACATATAGACTGGACCATGTTTAAGTCAAATCAATACCAGAGATCTGTATGGTGGATCTATACCAATGCAATGAAGGATCCTTGATGTGTCACACCTACTTTACCTTAGAACAGTGGTTAAAAAGTCTGGGCCTGATACCACAGAACTTAAGATTTACTTTAGTCTAAAAATTTTACCCCAACTTTGGTTAATCCTGAAATCTGATTGGCTGAGCAGGACAAATTGAGAATATTTTCAGACTTGGTTAAATTCTAAAGTTTTAAATGGTGTCATCTTACAGGACATATGATTTCTTATTGCTGAAGTTTCATCTACAAGTTTTATCATCTTGAGCAGTTTGCAAAGGAACAGTCAATATCTGTGAAAAAGTCTAGAAAAATTTGACTTACTGTGTGTCCCAGCTAACATGGAAAGTGATTTTTTGACATTTACGTAAAGAAAAGCATCAGATTGTCAATAAAATTACTATTTTATTTGAAGAAAGTCATAATTGTAATAAATTCTGCATTCAAATATGAAGAAGAGCCTTCAATAGTCTAGATCCTAGTTAAACCCTTTATGATTTTCTAACTTGGCTTAGCAGTAATGGCAGTGGCCATTGTTGTTGTTGATTTTCATAGGAACAGTCTATCATTTTTGTCGGGGTGTATACAACTCATCACTAGGAAGTCGTAATAGGCAGTGGATTGAAAATATTGGCGAAGCACCCCTGCATGTGAATTGACTTCTCCGTTGACTTGTGCACAAGAACGTTGTTTGTAAACACCTGGTTTCATTTCCAAGAAATATTTTAGTGATTTGCTATTATTTAAGATATTTTTTGTATGTTGAAAAGTAATCAATGGGGTAAGAGTTTATGACTGGTTATCTTTGATGACTGTATGGATAATGTTTCCATGCCACTACATTTTTACGAAATATTTGCAAAAAAAACCCACTTTCCAAAGTTACTGGGACACACAGTAGACTTGTGCCTGGACCATCAGCTAGCAAGTTAAATTCTCTATCCCTTGGTCACAGCAAATGGTCATATTGTGTGAGAATGTCCATTATGTAAATGAATCTTTACTAATTTAATTGGTTCATTGGTTTGGGTAATAACTGGCAAGTGAAATGTCCCAGGTTTGATACCTAATTGGATCATACCTGAGAATACAAATAGGTAGTGTCTGTTCCTTTGTCATCATTGCATGGTGTAGGTCTTTTGGGTGAGACTTGTTACAGTTAGGGAAACCTCACTGCTTTGACCTAATTGCATAGCACAAGTCAAAATTTTGTTTCTCTTTATCTAAAGCTGTTGACATCTCCATGTTTACATTTCACAAACAGATCTACATGTATGTACAAGTCTATGTATAGGTCTATCAGTGTAAATTGGCACATGATTACAAACACAATGAGTCTAAATCAAATCATAACAGGGGTCACAAGCTACTTGTTGTCACATAAGTTTTAGAGAATGCATGGAGTCCGTGCACACCAATATGTTTTACCTGTACAACATATTTTCGGAAAGTAGATCATTTTTAACTGAACCTGAGTGTGCCACTTTACCTTGGTAGACCTGTACAGGTGTATATGGGAGTCGGTGTGTATAAAATTGAATCCTCTTTGACAGTTTCTCTGTACAAATCATCACTGATAAAATTGACAGGATACCAAACTGTATACTCAGACCACCTGCTAAGTATGAAGACAATTTTACAACAAATTTAATTTGGTACTAGTCACAGTATTCAGTAAAGCACCCTAATCCAGCATCAACTCATGTAACTTTATCTTTTAATTTTGATTGTCTAAATTAAACACAGATTAAAAATACCATGTGTTAGGGACTCTCATTTTGGCTTGAATAAACCCATCTGTAGAAGGTGCAGCTGAATAATTGAAATTTCTTTTTCTTATCAAAGTCAGCGACGTATATGATTTTTTCTGGAAAAGGATATCTGGGTGAAGAAAGAGTAAATCTGGATTTGAATTATATAATGAAGAGGTCATTTGTTTAAGGGAAGGGCATTTGCTATGATTTACACAAACAAAGATTGAATGTCTCTCTTGAATACATTTTCCTGTTCATTGTGTGTGTTAAAAAAAAAAAAAAAAATGGGTGATTTGATAAATTGGACCTAGTGTCAGATTTCATGTACAATTTTTGCATCAGATATATACATGTACATACATTTATTTCATATATATATATATATATATATATATATATATATATATATATATATATATATATAGGGGGAGTTTAAACACTTTCATATCCAGTTTGTTGTAAATTTATGCATTAGGGAACTTTTTAAGTAAAACTTGTATATACTGCAAGTTGGTATAAGAGAACAGAACTGAAAAGATTTATAAAACTTTGTGATAGTAATATAAAAACAAACAAATATATACAAATTTATGTTTAAAAGTAACCATATATAGAAACAAAACTATTTTTCCTTATTTAATCTAATTGGTTTAAAACAAACAACTGACATTGTAAGAATTCTTGATGAATTTTCCAAAATTTAAATAAAATGACTAAATATGCAAGTTTGATGGATAGCAATTTGTGTAAGGGAGATAACTCTAAGAGATTTACAGGCAGTGATCATATTGTCTATATAGGTTATGATAATAACTCATTAGATAAAAGCCAGATATAGATTTCAATCCATTCCCTTTTATCTTTAATGAGTAGGAAGTAAACTAAGTACATTTTTTTCTTGAGAATGTAAATGATTACTTTACCATATATCATAGATATCATTTGATAGCAAAGAACATTAACACCAGGGATGATGAACCTATCAATTTGTTGTCATATACATTACCTTCATACAAGTACCCCCTCCTCTCTCTCTCTCTCTCTCTCTCTCTCTCTCTCTCTCTCTCTCTCTCTCTCTCTCTCTCTCTCTCTCTCTCTCTCTCTCTCTCTCTCTCTCTCTCTCTCTCTCTCTCTCTCTCTCTCTCTCTCTCTCTCTCTCTCTCTCTCTCTCTCTCTCTCTCTCTCTCTCTCTCTCTCTCTCTCTCTCTCTCATATAGAATATTCTTTCTGCATTATGCCAATTTTTTTTTCAAAGTTTGCAATGATCTAAAGTCATCGTTTATTTGATGTAAATCAGGTCACCTTGGAAATTTTAAACCATATAGTTCTATAACAATCCCATTTGATATATGTATCGTACCAGACGTAAAAAAAAAAAAAAAAAAAAAGAAGAATCAGTAAAAGGGACAGAAAATCTGTGTTTTGATTAATTGTCAATAATATTTGAGGATTGAATAGATTGTATGTTTGATGACAGTCTGTTAAACTTACATTTACAGATTAGAAAATTCAAGATAAATGCAAATATTTCCAGAATTCTAATGATCAGAAAATTTTCCTTGTTTACATATATAGATTTCATTCTCAGAATATTTCCTTTGTTTTTTTTTGTTTACCTTTTCACAAACAAGGAAATAATAACTTTTAGTACTCTGATGCACTTGTTATAAAGTGTCAAGTTGCCAGAGTACTATGTATAATGTAGGGAAGCAGGTTGTATGATCACCGAAACACTACATGTCACTTGTACAAGTCAAATCAAACACTACTTTTATAAGTCTAATGAAATACTACATGTCACTTGTACAAGACAAATGAAACAAGTCAAATGAAACACTACTTGTCACGTGTTCAAGTCAAATAAAACATTTCTTGTACAAGTCAAATGAAACACTACTTGTACAAGTCAGGTGAAACATTACTTTTACAAGTCAAATGAAACACTTTGTCACCTGTACAAGTCAAATGAAACACTACTTGTACAAGTCAGATGTAACACTATTTGTCATGTATACAAGTCAAATGAAACACAACTTGTCACTTGTACCAGTCAAATGAAATGCTACTTGTACAAGTCAAATGAAATGCTACTTGTACAAGTCAAATGAAATGCTACTTGTACAAGTTAAATGAAATGCTACATGTACAAGTCAAATCAAATGCTACATGTACAAGTTAAATGAAATGCTACATGTACAAGTCAAATGAAATGCTACATGTATAAGTTAAATGAAATGCGACATGTACCAGTCAAATGAAATGCTACTCGTACAAGTTAAATGAAATGCTACATGTACAAGTCAAATGAAATGCTACATGTACCAGTCAAATGAAATGCTACTCGTACAAGTTAAATGAAATGCTACATGTACAAGTCAAATGAAATGCTACATGTACAAGTCAAATGAAATGCTACATGTATAAGTTAAATGAAATGCTACATGTACAAGTCAAATGAAATGCTACTTGTACAAGTCAAATGAAATGCTACATGTACAAGTTAAATGAAATGCTACATGTACAAGTCAAATGAAATGCTACATATACAAGTCAAATGAAATGCTACTTGTACAAGTCAAATGAAATGCTACTTGTACAAGTCAAATGAAATGCTACATGTATAAGTTAAATGAAATGCTACATGTACAAGTCAAATGAAATGCTACATGTACAAGTCAAATGAAATGCTACATGTATAAGTCAAATAAAATGCTACATGTACAAGTCAAATGAAATGCTACATGTATAAGTTAAATGAAATGCTACATGTACAAGTCAAATGAAATGCTACTTGTACAAGTTAAATGAAATGCTACAAGTCAAATGAAATGCTACATGTACAAGTCAAATGAAATGCTACATGTATAAGTCAAATGAAATGCTACATGTACCAGTCAAATGAAATGCTACTCGTACAAGTTAAATGAAATGCTACATGTACAAGTCAAATGAAATGCTACATGTACAAGTCAAATGAAATGCTACATGTACAAGTCAAATCAAATGCTACTTGTACAAGTAAACTGAAACACCACTTATACAAGTAAAATGTCACAATTGTTATGATTGTAGAGTGCATACTATATTTTTTATTCTCATTGAGTCAATATTTATTGAAAAAAATAAAAATTTCTTGATTATGTTGCCAATTTTGTCTAGCAAAAGATGAAATAGTTTGGGATATTTCTTCTGAAGATGATACTAAAATATTACATTGCAATATATACAAATTAGAATACAACAATTTTCAAATTACAGCATAGAAATAGATTATTCATGATTTCATCTCAAAATAATCTAAAAAGACATGAACCTGATTATTTACTCTGGTTGGGTGGTACTGGACGTAGCTGCATTTTAAGCAAAGCTTGAGTAGATCTCGTAAGATGAAAGTGAAATTTAGTTTGATAGACTATCATATCCCATAAAATTGTGTATTTTTAGAATAAAAAAACATTGTTTGATTTATGATATATTTGACATTTTACAGCACTATTAAATTCTACATATTCTCAATCATCTTATGCAGATTCTTGTCCAATATTTCATGTTATATAGAGCATGTATGGTAATAACCTTATGTACTAAAGCAGATATGAATGAAGATCTTTAACCTCAGACAAACTGTATATAAAACCACTAATATCATGATAAATAAATGTGTCGAAATCGGAAACACAGGTACAAAGGTCTGATGCACCTAGTAGTAAATTATTGGGTTTTGGCATGATTGAGGATACACAACATGTGCACGACATTCTCTTTTTTAAGTTTTTCTAGGGTGTAGGTAATTTAGTTTAGATTACACTGTTAGATCTCTTTAACACAGTTTTGTACTACTTGTGGTGTGGCAATGCCATAAAAATAAATCTTATCTAATTAGAAGTTAATATTACACACAATGAAATTGATGATATGGTAATGGAAGTTTCTGAACATTTACAGAATCTTACCATATCGACTTAATGGTTCAAGATGAAGTGTGCATTTGACTGATATATCTGGTTGTCAATTTTAGGAGATTCACATTAAATTGTAGAAATGATATTTAGAATGAGGGACTAATGTTTAGACAAAAACCTAAGCATGTTAGGCAACTTATCTGCCATCAATGGAATGGCAATGGTATTTCATGGCAGTGTTGTCAGTAAAGCTATAGTGTTGTTGGTAAGGCTGTAGTGTCGTCAGTAAGGCTATAGTGTTGTCAGTAATGCTATAATGTTGTGAGTAAGGCTATAGTTTTTTCAGTAAGGCTATAGTGTTGTCAGTAAAGCTATAGTGTTGTGCGTAAGGCTATAGTGTGGTCAGTAAGGCTATAATGTTGTGAGTAAGGCTATAGTTTTTTCAGTAAGGCTATAGTGTTGTCAGTAAAGCTATAGTGTGGTCAGTAAGGCTAAAGTGTGGTCAGTAAGGCTACAGTGTGGTCAGTAAGGATAAAGTTTTGTCACCCTATAATGTTGTCAGTAAGGCTATAGTTTTGTCAGTAAGGCTATAGTGTTGTCAGTAAGGCTAGAGTTTTGTCAGTAAGGCTATAGTGTGGTCAGTAAGTGTGGTCAGTAAGGCTAAAGTGTGATCAGTAAGGCTACAGTGTTGTCAGAAAAGCTATAGTGTTGTAAGTAAGGCTAGAGTGTTGTCAGTAAGGCTATAGTGTGGTCAGTAAGGCTAAAGTGTGGTCAGTAAGGCTACAGTGTGGTCAGTAAGGATAAAGTTTTGTCAGCCTATAATGTTAGTTTTGTCAGTAAGGCTATAGTTTTGTCAGTAAGGTTATAGTTTTGTCAGTAAGGTTATAGTGTTGTCAGTAAGGCTATAGTTTTGTCAGTAAGGTTAAATAGTTGTTGTCAGTTAGGCTATAGTTTTGTCAGTAAGGTTATAGTTTTGTCAGTAAGGCTATAGTGTTGTCAGTAAGGTTATAGTTTTGTCAGTAAGGTTATAGTTTTGTCAGTAAGGTTATAGTTTTGTCAGTTAGGCTATAGTGTTGTCAGTAAGGTTATAGTTTTGTTAGTTAGGTCTGTTGTCAGTAAGGTTATAGTTTTGTCAGTAAGGCTATAGTGTTGTCAGTAAGGTTATAGTTTTGTCAGTAAGGTTATAGTTTTGTCAGTAAGGCTATACAGTAGTATTGCCAGACAGTGGTAAATATGAGTGCAAAAATTGATTAACCTGTTTAATTGTATTGTATTCTGAAAAAAGGTGTAAGTATTTTTGATGTTTTAATCTAGAGCATAACAGCTTATTGCACATAACACAGGTGTGCATTGCAGGTAAATCTGACAAAAACTGAATTTCTCTATGCTCTTCTCTTTCATATTTGAAATCATACTTATCTAAAATTTAGATATATCAATACTGATTTCAGTTTTTTACATTCTGTTTGGTAAAATTGACATTTATGGTCACTTATAGTTGGTATGATAGTCTCTATGAGAGTTTATGTCATAGTACTGTTTCTTGTGGTGTTTTGGTCATCTTTAAAGATTTGTCAGAGATATTTGTATGTGCGGACAACTTCATGAGCCAATGAGCTCTGTTCCTGTAGCAGACATTGACAAAAATTATACAAGATTGTTTGCCAGGATTTTAACCGCCAAAGGTTCATTACAAATATCAATACAAGACAGTGATAAGATATCATAGAGACAAACTGAAAATAAAATGTAATTATATGTTTTCCTTGCTGTTTCTGTGAAAAAAACGAAAGTTAAAAATAAATCATTTATCTGTCTGTTTACACTTGATAGATAAGTTATGTTTACATTTTTATTTTTGTTTTTAACTAACATATCTATGATATATACTTCCCTATTTCACTTTTTTGTTTGTTTCACTATTTGAAATGATCTACAGAACACGATAAAACAAATCATTGTTTTTGATCTTGAAATTGTTGAATTGCTCATTGCTCCCTCCCTCTGTCTGTCTGTCTGTCCCTATCTGTCTGTCTGTCTCTCTCACATCCTCTGCTTGTCTCTCTTTGTGTCTTTGTCTCTGTTTGTCTCTCACTCTCATTTGTATTAAAGGTTTAATGGGAATTTTTTATTGAAAACAAATGAAATCTCTACGATGTGTTTCTTAGGCATTGATGGTTTATAATTGGCAAACCATGTTTAATTAAACTTTCTGATGGTTTATAATCTCAGCAAACCATGTTTAATTAAACTTTCTGATGGTTTATAATTGGCAAACCATGTTTAATTAAACTTTTGGCAAACCATGTTTAATTAAACTTTATGATGGTTTATAATTGGCAAACCATGTTTAATTAAACTTTCTGATGGTTTATAATTGGCAAACCATGTTTAATTGAACTTTCAGATGTAGTCGTAGATCCTTTATTTTTGTATCTATCAAGACTTCAGGAAGACAGATCTATATGTTTCTTATTTCTATCAACTTGTCAGAGCAATGTGTTTAGATTAGATTGTTTTATTTTTTCTCTTTTATCTACGAGAGGTCAATAGTTCAGCTCATCACTTTGTTGTATGTACAGTGCCCTAGCTTTTTGGTTTTGCCTGTACACCACGTTGTATTGTTACAAAGATATAACATATCTCAGCATTTTCTGTAGTCAAAGATTCCACAGAAAGTCTAGACTGGTATATACTTTCAGACTTGTTTATAAGAAATACATTGTACTGTACAAAGAGCACCTGTTAAAAAAGGATACCTGAATGTTTAGGTATATTTGTGTGAACTAGAACACACCTGTATTTTGAGAAAATCCATTTTAGAATACTATCTGTTTGTTTATTGTTGTTTAATGCCCCACTCGAGAATATTTCACTCATATGGAGACGTCACCAATTGCTCGTGAAAGGCTTCAAATGACACTTAGGGCCATTGAGCAGTGAGGGTTTTTTTAATGTGCCAACACCTACTGTGACACAGGACCTTGCTTTTACTGTCTCATCTGAAGGACAGACATACCTAGATGTATATGCTAAGAAAAAATGTTTTAGAATACAGTCTGTATATTGGTTAAAACAGAAAGGATATTTTAAGGAGATCTATTTTACTGTACTGGATGTATGTTGGCTAGGACACATATACATGCATATTTTAAGAGGATCTGTCTAAGGATATAATCTGTATATTGGCTGGGAATCATGTATATTGTAAGAGAGTCCATTTAAGGGTAGCCTACTACATGCATCTACTGTTGGCTAGAACACATGTTTAAATCACCAATTATTTCTCCATTACCAATGATTTTTCAGTTGTTTCTTAGTTTTAATATTTCCTACTAATCAGAACAAAATGTATCTCAATTTCTCACATTGTATGTTGATTTATCAAATCTGTTCAGTCCCAATCATATATATTAAATGAAATTTGGTCAAAGTAACAACTGATAGGTTATACTACTGGAACATGATTATTCAGCAGTTATTAGGGTAAAGTGCAGCTATATGAATTAGACTGGAAATCATCAATCTGTGAGAACTCCAAAGTCTGTCAATCTGTGGATTTGAAGGATGTCTTCATAAGACTGTTTTACAATCCTTTTAAAATGATTATATAAAATCTCTTCAAGGAGTTTAGATGAAATATAAAACATTCCAAGAGATTGGTTAGTTTATACATATTGTGAATTAGAGGCTAGCTTGTCAAATATCATATATTACTGAAGATCCTCAGTGATGTAATATTTTCTATTTGTATCAAGAAATTCACTCATAATCTCATGACAGCCATCTGTAACAACTATAGCGTGCTGGTAAATGTATTTCTGGTGATAGCAATTATATAGATCTTGATATATGTGTCTGGCATCCAACATAAATGTTATACATACAATATAGTCTATGATATTGATAGAACTTATAACACGTTCACATTATATGTCTGAGTAACTTTCTCCCAAACTTCGTCATATCATTCGTATATACATTTTGCAAGATATTTAAAAATCTATTATGGGATAACTTGACTAGCTCATATAATCAAGTTAATCATTTGGAGACAATGACACATTTTGACTTTGAAAGGTTATCCTTCAAAGGTCAAGGTCATACTTACTTTTCCCATATAAGGCATTGCATTGTAAACCCTATGGTTTTGCCTCATGTCAAGGTCATACATACCTATTTTTCCCATATAAGGAATTGTATTGTGGACCCTATGGCCATGCCTTAGTTGACCTTCTGTAATTTGTTGTCATTGATCTAAGTGTGAATATGAGACACAAGTGATTTTTTTGAAAACACTTTAATTGTCTTTTAATTTACTTGCATGGCTGTCTTATTCTGTAGCATATATGTGTTTTTAACGTAAAAATAGGAAAATAACATGAATCTTTATGAGTCCTGGATCAGGCGTTGTGTTGATAGAGTGGAAATTTGTGTGATTAGTATGGCCTTTTTAGCTCACCTGACTATGTCAGGGTGAGCTTTTGCCATCACTTTGCGTCCGTCGTCCGTCCGTCCGTCGTTAACTCACTTTCAAAAATCTTCTCCTCTGAAACCACTGGGCCAAATTGAACCAAACTTGAACTGAGTCGTCACTAGGGTATCTAGTTTCAAATTTGTTATTTTCTATGTCGCAGGTCAAACAACATGGCCGCTGTTGCTAAAAATAGAACATGGGGGTAAATTGCAGTTTTTTGGCCAATAACTCAAAAACCATTACAGATATAAAAAATCTGACAGGGTAAAAGTGATCAGCTTGATGAGATCTACCTGCCATGCAATTTTGAAGAAAATCGGAAAACTCATCTCGGAGTTATAGCCCTTTTTTTGTAAAATTTTCAAAATTTTGGCATTTTTAATTTTTCATTTCAAAAAATGTAGCAGATAGAGGTCAAGTGTAAATTGCAAAAATGTTCAACATATCAAGATCTACCCACCGTGAAAATTTGAAGACAATCCAAAAACCTGTGTAGGAGTTATTGCCCTTTTTTCACAGAATTTTTTTCAATTTTTATGTTTTTCGTCTTCTAACTCCAAAACTATGAAAGATAGAGGTCGAATGTAAATTGATAAAATGTTTGCCATGATGTGGCGACTTCAAAACCAGTGTTGAAAATTGTTTGTTGACCGCCATTTTCAAAATGGCCGACAAAAAAGGCGGGAAAATTCAACATTGTTTGATTTCAATGAAATTTGGTTTCCAAATAGATATTGATGTTGCGACTTCAAAACCGTTGTTGAAAAATTGTTCCTTGACTGCCATTTTTAGCTCCCTGGCTTTTGGAATCACTTTGCGTCAACAAACATGGCCGCTATGGCGAGGCTTAGTTTAACATTGGATCCTATAGGAAAATCATCTTCTCCTCTGAAACCACTGACACAAATTTAACCAAACTTTACAGGAATGATGTATGCAAGGTCCTTTACAAAGACTGCTCATTTTGTTCTGATCCGTCAAAAATCATGGCCACTAGAACGGGGCTTAGTTTAACATTATATAGCCAAAAGAAGACTGCTGTGCTGCACACACTGCAAAGTTTTCGCAGAACCTTATTCATTCATTCATGAATCCGGTTCCTGACTTGGAAGAAGAACATTGGATCCTGTGGGAAAAATTACATTTTCATCTTCTCCTCTGAAAACGCTGAAGCAAATATAACCAAACTTTAGAAGAATGATGTATTGAAGGTCCTTTACAAAGATTGCTCATTTCGTTCCGATCTGTCAAAACCATGGCCGCCAGGGCTGGGCTTAGTTTATCGTTGGACCCTATGGGAAAATCACATTTTCATTTTCTCCTCTGAAACCACTGAAGCAAATTCAACCAAACTTTACAGGATTTATGTATGGAAGGTCCTTTACAAAAATTGCTCGGTTCATCTGATCTTCTCAAGCAAATAACCAGGTGAGCGATACAGGCTCTTGAGAGCCTCTTGTTAGTATAAGGTTCTATGATGTAATTTCCACAAAGTATTTTTTCTGTAAAAGCTTACACCAATAGTAACTATGTATTAGTTGAGGTCTGTTTCATCTAGGCATGCATCTGCGATTTTTGCCTATACGTTTTTTTCTCTATACCTTGTGTATAGTCTGAGTTGTAATGGTAACTGACAGTACTACACCATATGTTACAAAGCATCTGATCCGTCAGGCAAACGGACAGGTGAAAAGTATCAGAGAGAATGATTAACATTTTAACGTGAGAAATCTAATTCATCTACAGTTTACAATTGTGTGTTTTTTTCCTCTTCTCTTAATCATGATTGAGAGCAACAGATAATAAAAGAAGAATGTGATTGCACCTAATGTGATGATTTAGCATACTAACATTTAAGTGAAGTGTTGATAACAAATAATATAGAATAGGTGCAAATAGTTCCTATATTGCATAGTTTATAGTAGTGTGATGGCTCAGAGTTATCTCCCTTGGATAGCTGGGTGGGTGGGGTTTGTTTTTGGTCTGTCTATTGAGTACTTGTAAAATGTTTGTTTTCACCAAATGGCTTGGGTTTCCACCCTCAAATTTTAACTGAATTTATAAGAATGATATCCCTGATAAATTTATTTATATCCATCATTTGGTTATATTTGCCAGAGTTATGGGACTTTAAAATCTCCATGATTGACTTGGCTCTTGGGGGACATAGTGTTTCTCAAACAGGTTTTTGTTTTACATGTATTTGTCACTCCACATTACTTGTGTGGATACATTACCAGGTAAATGTAAAATGCAAATTTAGTCTATTGACCTGTTGGCAATTAGCTATAGAATATTCATTACCTGTATTATTAAAAAAGCTTCCCTTTTCAGTTGAAAGAAAAAAAATTTCTGTTCATACTTCTGATAAATATGTAGTCAAACTTGAATTAAATGCTACCTTTGTATAAAGGGCACCTGCCTATAAAGGACATTCAATTATAACCTTTGTTAACTTTTTTTTATAAAAATGAATAAATCTCTTTATAAAGGCCACCTTTCTATAATGTGAGTGACCTTATAGATATGGTTGATTGTATACAGTAGTAGGACATAAATGAGTTCGCAAAAATGTATTTCACTATAAATTTTTAATAATTATGCATTTGTTTGATTTTGTCCTCTGAATTTAGTAGACATTCGAAATAAATAAAAATGGCACATTTAAGTATGGAAATATGGGCCTGATTTGGATAATATATGTGTTAGTTTACATCCACAAATTACTTGGGTATCAGTGGTTTTATTTTGGTGTTTATGAATTATGCCATAAATCCATTCATTTTCTTTGTAATAAACATCAAAATGACCTGCTAGAATTTTACTCTCATGAAGAATGATGTATTTCTCCTGAAATAATAAGGAGATTACAATGGAACTTCTAGCATAGGAGTACCAAAACCTCAACTTTCTGTGGATCAATTTTTTCTAAAAAGGGGTGAATGATGAATTCTAGAGGAGTTATTGAAAAAACTGCGAATTTATTAATAATATATATTGAAAATAAATTTTGTGAACTCATTTATGACCTACTACTGTATATATATTGTTGAGCATATTACCTGTGTTCAGTTTGGAACTTAAGAAAATCGTAGACAGTTAGTAAAGGTTATGTGTTGAAAAAAGAGAATCAAACTGATTGAGATGTCTTTTTTGTTGACAAATCACTTTACCAGTCCAGATAATCACACTACCTGTCCAGATAATCGGTAAGATGGCAACATATACACATGTAAGGATGCTAAATGCTCAGGCTCTTTTCACCAGTCTGTTATTGATGTGATAGCAGATGTAGGAAATATCACACTGTGAATGTGTGTTGGAAAGGAGTGGAAGATTGATGGTCTTCCAAGAATGTATATATCTAAGGTCAACACCTTGAGTGGGGACAACTGAAAAGCTGTGAGAAATAGCAATATTTTTACTCACTTTGAACATGAAAACACCAATCAATGTCCTTACTATTACCTTTGTAACTGAGATCTAAGGAGTCTGTAAAGCTTGTGAATGGTTGATTAAACATAATTATACTAAAACAATTATTGAAACTTGTAGAATTTTACATTTTTTTCATAAATTTAAAAATAAAATCTTCACAAGCTACTGGAGCTGTTGTCTTATTGATCCACACAGTGGATCCACTGAAATCATGGAAGGTACTGGTAAGACCTTATTCTTCCTCTAAAATTTCTCAACATCACTTCAGTAGAGAAATAAGACAATTGATTTACTTTTAGTAAATATGTTTTAAATAGTTTAGATCCGACATTCAGAACTAGCAGTAATATTATATCTATAATTGACACATATTACATAGGTTATATCATACTGTGATTATCACAACTTACCTGTATTTATTATCTAGGATAACTGGTGTAAAATACATGTATATATATATATGCATGAAGGCTCTTAAATAAGATATACTTGATTTATATAAGGTAGTGTCTCATGTTAACAATGTTAGAGAGAGAGAGAGAGAGAGAGAGAGAGAGAGAGAGAGAGAGAGAGAGAGAGAGAGAGAGAGAGAGAGAGAGAGAGAGAGAGAGAGAGAGAGAGAGAGAGAGAGAGAGAGAGAAAGAGAGAGAGAGAGATAGAGAGAGAGAGAGAGATATGAATGGATGGATGGATGCTGGGCAGTGAGGAAGCCATCAGACAAGATAATACAGAGCTAGTCATAGAGGAATGTCAGTCTTGTATACAGCTCTGTTTTTGTGACTTCTTTTACCTTTCAGCATCACAGATATGCTAAACAAAAGATGTTTTTGACATTGGCATTCAGACTCATCTTTGATATGTTGTAGTAATGTTGGGTCCAGTTGTATTGCTTACAATGTGTTTTGACATGTTTACAGTTTAATCTTGTCTGTGACATATTTATGCATCATTTTGTTGTTTCTCTGACATCCTTTAGTGCCATTCAGAAGAACAGTTGTGGTATTGCAGACAATATCATCTAGAAAATGTAATGTTAATGACTATTTGTGTTTGAGACTTGAGATACAGTGTGTGCTTGTTCTACCATGTATCACAACACTTTACCTGAGTATTTTGTGAAGTATATACCTTTATACTAAGTCTTCATTTTCTTGGTATTTTATGCCACACTCGAGTATTTTTCAGTCTTACAGTAATGGGTAGCCTAGGTATCAATGGATGGAAAGTGATGTGGTGTTTTGAACTCTAGGTCACTCATTCTTTTTCACTTATTTTGCTATTCCAAAATAAGATCATAAAACCTCATATTAAGTAACATGGTTATGGTATTAAGAGATCTAAGCAAAGTTTACAATACATGTATAATAACGGCATGAAGCTTGTTTGCTTGATCAATTTGAGGATTTCTGTTGAGCAGGTGCCCTCACTGATCTGGTTTATGTTTGCAGTGAAATGTTTAATTGCTAGTGGCAAACACAAAATCAAGTGTGTTTATAAAACCATTGTGGTTTTAGTGCAGTTTATCAGTACACCTGAGAAACTGTGATCTGATTTTGTGTTTTATCTCAATTTTGTAAAAGTAAAAATTTGGAATCTTCTTACAGTTCTATCTTCAAATCGGCTATTTAGTTTTTACAATTAGTTTTTGTTTTGCACATAAATATCAAGTTAATGTGTTGACATACTGATTCTGCTAGGAACGGAAAGTAACAACTGAGCCAGCTCCAGCTGTTTCTGAAGTATGTCAGCAGGCGATATAATTTTTATGGCCCCAGTCTGTATTATCACAGAACCTTATAAAGACTTACTATATGGTATTCTACACAACCTCAAGTTGGTTATTATTTATGATAATTATTTGCAGTTCCTGATCAATTTATGAGAATTACTCAAATACAGATGCTATTTCATAGATTTACACTGCATTAAGACAAAATTCTTTAATAAGTCAAAATTATGCATACAGGCATGTGTGCTTTTGTCATAGGCTTATGGTGACCTTGAGACATCGCTTTCCATGTAATGGCAGAATGTGATCACATTTAGCAACATTTCAGTGTTTAGTTTCCCCATAGTTGATGTCTGGGACTTACCACCATAAAACTTAAGTACCTCTCAAGTTTGGGAATTTTTCTCCCCTGTAACTTATCCTTAAATCTGATTGGCTAAGCAGAACAAGTTAAATATATTCTTAGAATTAAGACTATTTCTAAACTTTACAGCTGGAAACCCAGAAAGGACATGTCACTTTCCTCAGGTCTGATCACTTTGTGTTTGTATATTTGAGCCACAGTACCATGAGTCAGATGTGATTTCATTGTAGAGTTTTAAAGGTAAAAACTTTTTAGGCAGTTGTTAGCTCATCAAGCTGTGAAAAGCATAGGACTCTTCTGAATCAATGACTTAGACCAGTCCAAATGTGACATTAGGGGTGAATGAGATTAAAATGTTGAAGCAATGCACCCGGTAGGAATTCAAATTGAAATTCTTTGAAAATCAGTGTTTTCACAAATTGCAGACCTACAAACAAATTATATACAAGGACTTATCTATCCTTAAAAAATATAACATCAATAACTTAGACTAGTCCAAGTGTTTCTGTAGGTGTGAGTTAGTAAATGGAATCCTACATATAATCTTGTACTAGGTTGTAGAATTTTAGTTCTAATGGCGATACCATTTTATTATTCATGTATGAGATGCAAATTTGATTTTGTAGCTTCAGATCAGCTGTAGATATTTAGGTCAACCCGATTTCTCTTACTTTTTCTTCATAATCAATGGAGTTAGCATTTCTATGTGGCATTTATGTCCCTCTGCTTGCAATGAATAACATTCTTATAATCATGTGGTTTCCAAAAATATTGTTTAATTGCCCATTTCTTATTTTTTGACACTTTTGATGGTTGTTTTAACTAAATAATTTTGTTTTATCAGGTTTAATGGAATGATGCCTGCATTGCTAAACATAAAATTCACAAGAAGTTGTTAGATCTATAATTTTGTACCAAAATGATTTTTTGCAGTTCCATTCTGTAATTTTCTGTCATTCAAAGTTTCTCAAGGAAAAAAAGGACAATCAACAACAAATATGAATCTGTAAAAAAGAAAGAAAAAGCAAAGAAGAAACAAACAGAGGAGTTAATAAACAGAAACTTATGTGTTAATAAACAAAACATTTGTTTTGGTGAAAATGTCTGAATGTTAATTAAGTTTTAATTGCAAATCCAAACAATGAATTACAAAAAAAATGACAAAAAATGGATTTCTTGTACTTAAGATTAATGGATCATCATTTTCTAGCTTCTAAGATTTGTAGCTTTTAACATGTCCTAGATGTGGCGGTCAACATTCAAAGGACTTCGTCACAGTAATTTATTTTGAAAATCTGTAAAAATACAATGTACTTAAATATCATTAACAATACCAAAGTTATAGTTTTACAAAAGAGACCAAAACAAATGATCAAGACCATCGTATCTTTCTATAAGACTTCATCAGTTGAGCTCAAATTTTATATGAATGCATATTTCTGAAAGAAAATGTGGTGGTGTAATTGAGTGAAGTAGATGAATCCTTGGCTAAAATGAAATTAAGTTTCTTGGTCACTATGATTCAGCACTTTGTATATCGAGTCAGACTTTGTTTTGTAATACAGTTGCTTATCAATTTTCTGTAAGATTCCATATAATGACTGTAACTGTTGAGTGTAAATCTTTCTCAAATTGTGTGTCAAATTTATTGTAATTGAATAGATAAAAGAAAAATAAAAGAAAATACCGCTCATCCAGAGCTTGAATCTGTAATGAAAAGATAAAGTGATGAATTACAGCTCGTGTATATTAAGTTCATGTACTGATGACGTGGAAGATTTGCAACTTTCATTTCTAATACATGAACTCGGTGTTTGAAAAAATAAAAACTTGTAACCTTAAAAATATCATAGTAAAACTTGTACTCAGTATCAAATTGAACTTAATTTCTGCTAATTGTTTTTTTTCTTCTAAGATACAATATTGTTTAACATCTTACCAAGAAATTAGTTACACGACCATCACCTGTCAAAGACGAAGTGCCACCAATTTTTACCTGTGGCATGGACTTTCGATGTGCCATGCCTGATGTGAAAGGTCCTAAGTCTTAACCTTTGTTTTAGGACCACATTTATGACTTGTGACTGTTATACAAAGAATCGGGACTTCTGACTTTATGACTATCCAGAGCCAGTGCTTAGACATCAGATATGTTTGTATGGGTCATAATTTATCTTTGTAAAGGAAGCAAATAAAAGGCTTCATTATCCATAAGACTTTACTTGGGGTAGTGTTGATAAAATGATTCTAACTTTTGGGTTGAGATCAATTAACTTAAGACTTCTTAATAAAACGGGTCTCTGAGTTTGAAGTATCATCTAAATGACCTGTGTCTTACACATCTTATTCCCAGGGCCTGCTGAAGGAACAATTATTTTTTAATTCTTACTCATGACCCTGTCTGGAAACAAATCCAGAACTATCCACTTGTGAGGCATATTCTCTTACCAACTGAAGCACCTTGATCGAAGGGGATTTATGGGTATTAAACTGCATATGTCATCTTGACAATTTTAAATCACCATAAGATATCAGTATTACAGTTTTATCATATCTAGATCAGATTTGGCTCCCAGAATTGATGATCACCAGATAATGTTTGCCTTGAAACAAACAAAAAAGAACCACACACCCCCCCTCCCCCACCACCATCCCCAGAAAAAAAAGAGAGACAATAACCGAAAATAAAACATTAACAAAGATATCATCTTTTAAATTATTGTCATAAAACTATGTGATGGTTGATTGTACAGATTTGATATACATTGTAGCTTGTAATACTGTAAGTGTGTAACTCCAACATTCTCAAAGTCTGAATGAATGAAATAACTGATGTAGTGAAACTACATAGGTTAAATGGTTAAACGAAAATGGAACAGCTATCAGAGAAGACCAAGCTGTGTTTTTTATATGCATAAAACATGGAAACATTTCATTGTGAATTATCACAAACCAAAGAGTTCCACCTGTACAATTTCAATGATAAGATTTCATGTTATATTGGATTCTAAATGCTTATTTGCTTTGGGAGAAAAATATGAATTTTGGTCCTTGATTGATATTCATAGAGACAGCTGTTTAAAACAAGGTAGCATCTTCATCTGGCAGTGTGCCAAGAAATGTGATTGAGCGATTGTATTAGCCGTACTACATACTTTTTTTTCGCCCATCACTCCTACCTATCCATAGAGGAGATATACAACTGCTAACACTTGTAAATAATTCCATCAAATTAATGTTTTAAAAAAAACCAGCCATTTACTGTTTTCTTTTCTGGTTTTATAATATATTGCCCATGTATTACACATGAACTTGTAAAATGCCTTCAGCAGAATAGAAGAAAAAAAAACAACAAAAACAAACTAATTCAACACTTGTGTGTATTGAGGAAACCCGAAAATAGCTCATTGAGTAAGAGTGTACATACTCATATTTATTTTCTAATTGTTGCACGTCAAGATCGACTTCCAGTGTTAAGTTCCTCTACCTGTTTTTACTTAAAGGTCCAGATGAAATAATGGGCTGAAATAGATGTGTAAAATTTATTCATTATGTGGAAACCTATTATGATGATTCTTATTGGTGATAGTTTATTGGTGGCTGAAACTGAATATCCTAAAAATTTGAGGTGACTTTACTAGTGTGTGATGATATGTGTATTTATTGAAGTGTGTGTATTGTACATATGTGTGTAAATGAACTTGGGATTTATTTAAAATGGATGAAGTACAAGAGAAATCAGTGGTAAGCTCAATTTTAAAATTTCTTATTTTGAATCTTGACTTTGGACTACAAATTGATATATTATATGTTTATCATGTTATGCAGAAAAGTAATATACATAACGATGTGTAGAAATGATATACAAGACAAGCTTCGTGTTGTATGTAGGTTCGTTGATATTGGATACTACAAATGAGCTATATATAAATAAGATGTATATATGTACATTTTGTAGTATTCGTTTAAATAATAATTATTAAAATGAAACTTCATATATATTTAGACCTTATAACTTGAGAATTAAATGTCACTAAAAGATACATGTATCAATTTAATCACTATGACGATCCCTAGGAGATAGGTGATAAGAATGTTCAAATTGTTTTATCTTTTATCATCATTAATATCTAAATTTCAATATTAAAGTTTGATAAAGCAACGTGACCACACAGTTAAAACCTGCAAAAATGAGCGTCTATAAAAGATATATAAACATCAGTGAGATAATTGGAAATACAGAAAATGTTGTTCGGAACCATAAAACGTAGAATGAGATAAAATTGGACTGATTTCATTATTTTAGTTCATACCCATGGGCAATATTAGAAAATAATTAAAAAGTTCAAAATATGATCTTGACCTTGAATTTGTAACTTGATGGATCTATTGAAATTGAAAATGTTGGTTGTACATCATTTATTCAAATCCATTCTTTATTCCAAAAGTCATCTGGTTCACAGAGATAAATGATGACGTTATATAGATAAAAACAATAACATGAATTTACCTTGGACATAGTACATAAATGATATGTAGCATCAAGAGCCGTAACAAGCAGTTCTCCTAGGGGCCTACGTGGCCAGTGGTTAGAGCATGGCGCTTTAAACTATGAAGTCTCTCACCTCTAGTCAGTGCAGGCTTCGAATCCCACTAGAACCTAAGTTGATAACGTTTGCCAGTTTACTTGTAGAAGGCCAGTGGTCTCTTCCTGGGTACATTGTAACTGGGTTCTCTCCTCCACCAATAAAACTGGTCGCCACCATGTAACTGAAAAATTGTTGAGTGTGGCATAAAACAACATTCAAAATACATTTCTCTATTGTTTTTCACACATCTGAAACAAAAAATTGCCTTCGAATGGCAAACCTAACGGGAGGATTAAGAGGACACTAATTTTTTTCCACTTAAATGAGTGAAAAATAATCATGATGCTGATAAACAAACAAAAACCAAAAACAATCGTGGCTGCATAGAAAAACTGTGGGTCACAACATCCATGTTTGTTCCTGTAATGTAAGATAACACCTACAGACAATTTCGGAAGAGGCGAAATGTAAAGATAATACACTGCTGTTAAGGTCAGAACTTTATTGACATCCCAAAACATTTAAAACTATCAGCTTTCACTTAATTGTTTATATTATACTCCCAAAGAATTATTGACAAGGTATGGAATACATAATGGAACATATTAATGATCTGAAATGTTTTATATGAAGGCTGTAAATTGATACATGTTCTAGCATATACAATTTACAGGTAATTGCTTTATGTACTATAACGTTACAGGTAGGAAATCGAGAATGCTGTAGAGATACTTCAGAACTTTGTACTGTACTTTGTATTAAGATAAATAAATGTTAAATAAGCATAAAAGTCTGATTAATCTACAAGCATTTAGTATTATTGAATGGATCTAACCTAAAAACCAAAAGAAATCTATTTGATTTGCCTTGATTTACATTGTACTCCTGCTTTTCTGAAAAATGATCCAAATCTATATTTGTCATATTGAATTTAAATATCATAAAAAATGAAATTGTACCAAATCATCTAAGAATTAATTTCTTAGTATTCACAATTCTATATCAAGGAAAGTATGTGTGTTAATAGAACCCCCTTATTCTAATAATGCAAACTGGCCAAAATCCTGATTTTCGAAGTGAAAACTTAGCACCCTTGCACTGATTATTTTTATGCTATGTGTGCACATTTTAAGTCACTGATAATAAATGAGAAAGAGAGAGGGGGGATAAGACAATGATGTACTTTTAAAAGAAGTGGTGAGATATTAATAGAACATTGTAAATATTGTTGTAATTTATATCCTATTTCAGTGCACTATTTCTTAACAAGGTTATCAAGAACAGTTAACAATAACTATGTGTTCTAAGAATTTAGAAATGTCCCAGAATCTAATTTTAACATAGTTGGAAACCCACATAGTAGATTTTCTCATGGAAATATATGGCATTGTTTAATTGTTGCCAGCATCATCATGCAGCTCTTAAACCTCTTGCTGACCACACTATGTCTGTTTCACACCTAGATAAGTATATAAACAACTCTGCATTTATAAGCTTTATAAGTATTTTGTCGGAAGTCACTGCACTTCCCTGTGGTAACAGGGAGTACACTGCACCATGTTGAGAGTTATGATAAGCCTGGTGTGTCATTTACCAGTAAAACAATATATAAATCACACAGATATCTGTTGTTGAATACATCTAACATCATGCTTCACAATGACAGGAAATCCAAAAAGATAATTCTCCATTTCCTCGGACCATGACTACCAATGGAAGAGGTTAAAGCCTGTGTGCAAAACTACAGTTCTATGTGATGGTTGGTTGTGTAGGCATTTAACTGAATAGTAATAAATTTCCTCATATCAAAACACCACTAGCTACAGGAAAAGGGTTATTAATGTGAACCCACACTATAGTTTTGGGCCAATACAGTAAAAGATCTGCAGGGATTTTCCACCCAATCGTAGGGGGCCAAAATAAGGCCCCATTCCAAATGCAAAAAAGAAAAACTACATTTTTTTATCCTAATTTGCAATAAGAATTTCCTAATTGAAGTCAAATGACAATTAATTTGAGGAGATTCCTTTATTTTCAAAGTTTTATGTATTTTCAGGTTTCCCAATTCAATAAATTGTTGTTAAAATTCCCAATTCAAAAGGACCAGGCCCTATTCCCAAATGATTGTGAAAAATCTCTGATTTGTGTAGTTTTAGCCTCTATCTGTCTCCAAGGTCCAATCAATCCATTTAACTTGTGGTAAATATAGAGGCACTGTCCAATAGAAGAAAAACATAAAACATAGTCTAACATAATCAGAGGTTCAAAGCCACTCCAAAAACTTTAAAATTGGTTGTGAGTCTTGTGTAAGATTTTCAGTCTGGTTATAAATTTGAAAAGAAAGCAAGTAGGAATGTAACAGGGACTTTGTCTAACAGGTCAGTCAGGATACCATTTGCACAAACAGCAAAAGGTTTGGATTGAAGTTTCGCCATTCACTTTTCTCTCTTGATCCCCAGTGACACATGTATTGGAAAATGTCAGACAAAAGAGTTGTTATGATAAGAATTTTCCTCTTTAAATGCAGTATGTATCTACTATAGATCTTATTGTTGTTTGTATTTGACAAATGTATAATAAATTTGCTTTACTCTGTTTTAGGAACTCTTATCTGTCTGGAGATAAAAAAAACAATAGAATGATAAAATAGGCATGTTTACACAGCAATAGCTTGGTACAAAATCTGGGTTAGTGAAAAGCTTGACTTGGCAATACTATTTCAGAGTCTGGCACTGTGTGTAGTTTTCATGTAGTCTCTGTATATTTCAGACATCAAATTAGACCATCAATGGTACAGATATTTTGTTGTCTCCTAGTTCATAATGGTGGACTAGGGTTGAATAGGTTAAGAAGTAAATGAATCTGAATTTAGTTGCCAAAGAAAATAACATTTTGTGCAATTGTTGTGGGTGAAAAGTACAACCAGGGAATTGATATCATAGTCTGATTGAAAGATAGCTTGTTTGTTTCATTTTTTTCAGCTGAAATAATTGATTATAGTGTTCAAATGTTTAATATCATGCATGAAAATTTCTGTCATTTTTATGCCCCAGCCATATTGTTTTTCAGTCTTTTGTTTGCTTGGAATTTTTTGGTTTTTGTTAGATAACTCTTGAGTTTCTCACCTCAAATTTAGCCACACATGTATTCGATATTTAGCTTTACATAAATGAAATCTATGATGACTTTGGTTATGACCATCATCGTAAAACCATAGTAAAAAATCGTTATGCTCTTTCCCGACCCATGGTCTCGTGCGACCTAGATCTGTCGTACATATTTTCATTATTCATGAAGCCTCAACCAATCCTAGTAAATGGTGTTTGAATTTGTCAACCAATCAGATTAAGTTTTTAAACGATTTCAGAATTGTATTAGCTCAACAATCTATGTGATAACTACTGTTGCCAATCACAGCTACTGTGATTAGATAAATTAGACAGTTAACAACCATTCCTTATAAATATTCATTAGCTAAGAGATATTTTGGTCGCATGAGACCATGGGTAGGAAAGATCATAGGGATTCTGGACTGTGGTTTTACAACGATGAGTTTTGACCAGCATTTGACAGTTGCTGTATTTTCAAAGTTGTAGGAGTTTAGGAATGATTTAGCTGGGTGTTGTTATTTTCAAATACACCTTGTTTTTCATTCAATTGTGATGTTTTTGTAGATGACATTTGGTTAATGTAAAGTACAAGAATAGCTTATGACTCTGAGATTGATTTAACTCATCAACTTCTGAAAAACAATGGACTCTTCTATCACTCAATGATTTTGGCTATTCCAAATGTCCATTTAAGGATGACCAAGTTAAAATTCCATGAAATTTAGGGCCCTTGAACTATAAAAGATGTTATATGTCCTTTCATTGTGTTTTGTAGCTAATACAGAAGTATGGTAACTGGTGATTTATTCGATGTATAGCTTTTAACTGAATCAATGAAAGAAAGTTGTGAAAGACTGACTAAAGGGGGGGGTGTTGGCCTCTTAAAAAAGTAGGATAGACTTTTATTTTTTTTTTATTTCAGATAATGTTGCTGGGTGAGCTAGGCCATTACATTGTTAACCATAACCTCTCTCACCTATAATCCATGCAGGTATATATCTCACCTTATTCGGTGCTTCTTATGTAGGGGCATTTTCTTCATTATTTTATAAAACTTGTGATTTTTCCCCACAGTAAATTTTGACCCAAGTTTTCTCCTCCACTAAAGAAAAAAAAAACCAGAAAGTGTCTGTCAATATATATTTGAAAATTGTGTTAAGTTTGACACAAAAGATTACCATAAGAAATAACAAATTCTGTGAAATGGTGCACTTTTGCTGTTATAGTGGTGGTTAAATATGTTTTGTACTTTGAAGGCAGCTGTAGAATTCATAAACATTTAATGAAACATCTACTTTTGATTTATTGTCTGTATCAAACATGCCTGATTTAAAAAAAAATGTTAAAAAAAAAACCTGAACAATCGTAGATAAAATCTTGGGTCAATATAAAATATGTCTACAGACTCACACACTCAATCTTAATGATAGGAGAAACGTTAGGTTGTTGAGGAAAATCGTAAAACAGCTTTGAGTGAAAACTTCCAGAAAAAAAGTTTTTAACACAAAAAGATGAAGTAATCTGTTAATATATTAGGAAGATGATAAATTTACCTTATCAATGTACCAGACATTTACTTACAATCGACAGGGAAGTATTCCTTTTTAACTGAAAGTAGATTTCTGATTATGAGATGGAATATGTTTAATAGTTTTCGTTCTTTTCATCTTTTTCTTTCATAAGAATGTAAGATTAGAATTTTTTTGCCATCATAACAATAAACGTGAGGTTTCACTTAAGGGTAACCATATTTGATACATTTGACAGGCATTTAAAATGTATGTGTATTTCTTTGATTGATATATGAGGACAAACCTTTTTACACAGCTGTTGTAAGGTATTGGAAATGGATTAGCTATGTTGATTAAGTCAGGTGCTCCTAAGATCAGATAAGGTCAAACGTGGTCAATTTCCTCCCAGGAAATGTGTTTCATTATTTTCTGGTCTTGTCCTGTCTTGATTATTTGAACAAGTGTTAAACAGATGTTGAAGTCTGACGTGATACATTACTGACCACAACAGTTACTTTTCATCTAAGGAAATGCCATATTGCACATTTTTTACAGAGGTCTCTAGTCAAATGCTCAAAACAACATCCTGTATACACAATATCTAGCTCAACAATTTGTCAGTGTATGAAGGTGATCAGTTTTAAATTGTATAGAAGAAACAAAATAATAAGTACCCAAGAAAAGACCACTGAACTTTTGCAAGTGACAGATTTTTCTGTATAGTCACCTTGGTTCCAGTGAGGTTCAGAACTTTAACAAGAATTGAAGGACATCAGGATTCAAAACAAAATAGCACCATGGAGAAAGCACCTCCACCAAGTGTCAATTACAATGTGTGTGTGTGTATATATATATATATATATATATATATATATATATATATCTATCTGTTAACACACTTTGGTACTTAGACATTTACAAGGATGAGCATCTAATGAATGTACACCTCTGAAGAGTTCATTTAGGATAATAGCTTTTGAATTAGACATCAAAGATGCTACAAGTAGACATGTGGTTACAGACTCAAAGAAAACATGAAAAATGGATTCCATCATAATATCTGACTTGAACTGTTGTGATCTTTCTGTTAGGTTTTGTAATTCAATTTTACACATGTATTATGTGGTTTGATTCTACATCTGTATGAAGAACTAGGTAAAGCCAAATGTTCTGATTTACATAACTCTATCGTGCATCGATATTTCGGTGTTTTGAAGAACATCTAAAAGTTCCACAAGCTTTGATTAAATTTCATTCAACTTAATATGTCAAAATATAAGTTTTTGATAAGATAAAGTCCAAGTTTTCACTCATTTTATCGTACTCTTGATACAAATATCATCTGAATGGCGCCCTGCGATCAAATGCTGTCAAGACATTCAACTTTTTGTACAGCTAACCCAATGTTTTTACGTGTTTTGCTATCATTGTATGTTGCACCTTCTGTATGTTAACATGTCTCCTGTGTCATCCAGATACAGATTTATCACCCAGCAAACCTGGAGTGTATTTCGACTTTTGATAATTGATGACTCAACTTCTTTTTAATCATCTTCTAACATTTTTTTTGTATGAAGAAATAAGACAATATCAAATTTCATAGAAGTTACACACAAAAAAACAAATTAAGTCACACAAGAACATCATTTAGTAATAAAAGTAGCATATGGAATGGTGGATAAATACAGCTGATAAAGGTCAAGTGTTTATAGTTAGGAGATCAAATGATAAATCCAATAATTTATGACACATAAAATGCCACTTTTTTGACATCATGCACTTTTAAACATAAGCCTCGTGTACTACTAGGTCATGTTCTTCCAACTTTGAATCATTTTTGAACCAACCCCGCCCCCCGAATAAAAATTTGGAGGGATATAGCTGTCGTGCGGGATGTCCATCTGTCTGTCCCGTTTCTGAACCATAACTTCAGATTGCATGATGCTAGGGAGCTGATTTTTGGTATATAAGTTCCTCTGCAGGGTACAAATAACCCTTTGGAATTTGAGTCAAGTCCAACTAAGGTCAAGGTCACAGTTGTGTTAGATAGATTTTCTTTATGTTTTCTTGTTTCCGAACCATAATTTCAGATTGCATGATGCTAAGGAGCTGATTTTTGGTATACAAGTTCCTCTGCAGGGTATGAAGAACCTTATTGAATTTGGGTCAGGTCCACCAAAGGTCAAGGTCACAGTTATGTTAGATATTTTTTCTTTATGCTTTCTCATTATTGCATGATGGAAAGAAGCTCAGTTTTCGTATACCGTCTATACCTATACATCTATGTACCTTAATATGTAATTAATGAATGGTTTGTTCACATAGTGTTCAAGGCCATAGGGTCCCCATATCAAGGTTATAGGCACAGTGGAAGACTAAAACTACTACTTTTCTCCAAAATTATTTACTTTTTGTTCTCCATGGTTCTACCATTTTACAAACCTATTCCATTTCATATAGAATAGTAACAAATTTTGCTTCCCCTTTATTAACATCACAGTATTGCATGCAACAATCCCAAAAAATGCCACTTTTCCCCTTTTTGGGGGGAGGGGTATGCTGCCTCTGGTTGCTCTCTCGTTTTTTATTAAAGATGGACCACAAATATGACCAAAGGCGCAAATGTGATATAAAGAGCAAGGATTGTGAATATAGGATTATGGGTAAAGTTGAGGTTTTGGAACATTTGTTTTTATTGAATGTTTGAACTGAGATGATATTGTGGGATGTAGTTGGGTCTGTTTTATAAGTTGTAATTGATGTCATATTGTGAATGTAATAAGTCATTTTGTGAATGGTGAGAGAGGTCAGTTTGTGAATAATGATATGTGAAATGTAATTGGTATAATTTTATGAATAATGAGTCAAGTAATTTTGTGAAGCCATCTTGATATTTCTTTTTAGTTTGAGGCCATGATGGTTTTGAACCATTATTCAAGAGCTATTAGTATTTATGTTTACTCAGCTAAAAACTGGTATTAGTAAGTGCAATTATGTTACATTGCTGATGAGAAGTGTGCAAATATTAAAGTTAAATTTCTTTAAGTGTGTTTCTTCTGTTTTAAATATGGGACAGTGAGTGCATCTGAACAATCTCCGTGAAGTGCTTCAGAGTGAAACATAAAAAATTGTACATCATAGTTTTAATATTAATGTTATTAATAGCCCGCTGTGAACTTTCTTCTTGAATCTTCACAGATCTGAGAGAGGAGTTCTTAATGATGACAGGAAATGCAAAAAATTGTGATGATATAAAGTTTTTAAAAAGGAAACATTTCTATGTGTACTTGAACAAATGTTTACCATAAAATGTGTTCCACCAAAACAGAAAATCTACTTGTCTAACCTACTTTAAAAACACAGTTATATTGCAGTACACCTACCTGTTCAAAACAGTTCCTAAAGGAGGCAGTGTTTCTTATATTTTGATCTGTAATTTTTTAGAAGAATTTTTCACAGATTAAAGTAGTGGTGTAACAATGCATCAATATAACGATACAAGTATTGGATATGTATTTAGGTTTTGTTTTGAATCCCACTAGATATAGGTGTCATACAGGAAAGTTTGACAACTGTGAAAGGTACTTTGACCAGCCAAACTTTCCATAGCATGCAACCTTTGTTTTAAGTCCAACATGGCTTTCATTTCTGATGCTAGACATATAGCAAAGGAACAGTCACAACCTATGTTAATGCTTTCATCCCTAAAGTACCTAAATGGTATGCTCTTTCCTGCTGTCTTTGACCATTCTATTGTGGTTTTTAGTGTTGACAGGGTTAAAGTCTGTTGTCACATATAACCAGGATTTGTATGCTAAACATTTAACTTTCTAAGCAAAAGCTTTGAGTGTCCAAGTATGACAGTGGTAAGTGCACTTTTTTTCACCAGTGTGACACAGGTTTGATCCTTGGATCTGACAGTGAAGTAAAATGTATGTGAGAGATGGTACTGGTAATTGCCATCTTGGACACATGGGTCTTTTCTAGGTACTCTGGTTTCATCCCATGATAAGCACCCTTGATGCCAACATCAGAGTCATTGATATAAGTTGTATAACTTGTTTGTTATTTTTTGTAAAATAAATAAAGTTTACATCTTATTTGATATTGGAACATTCTTTCCAACACAAGTTCATGTTGGAGACACTAGACTCGGGGCATAGGTCAATATTTTTGGCACCTCTCCAGCAACTGTGAATGTTATCATAGAAGTGGTTGGATTATTATCAGACAGAGAAATTGATCTATTAAAATGCTTCATATAGATTGTCACACTTACAAACCCTGGTGTCATTTGGTGATAGGATGGGATATGAGAGAACGAGAGACAAGTGAAAGTGATGGGTTACAGTAGTGATTGATTTTGTTATTTAGATAGTCTAGTCATTTTATTTAGGTATATGGGACATTCAATTTGTCTGAACAAATTTGTCCCTGGAAAAAGTCAGACATTTATGGTATTTTGGAAATTTGTTCTGAAACTTTTTATTCAGGGATGTGAAATATTGTCTGAACAAGTTAATCAGTGGAAAAAGCTATTTTTTATGTTTTGGAAATTCATTTTGGAATAATATATGAGACTTTATTTGAAAATACTTGTCCTTAAAGATAAAAAGTCAGACATATTTTTTATTTAGGATACTGTTACTATATAGCATCCTGTTTAGCTATAATGTGCTTTGTCATGTATATTTCATAATACCATGTGTTTCAGAATTACATAAAAATGTGCCTGGTGGTTATTGACCAATCAAACAAATATCTGGTGTATATGCACTTATTCAAGGTCACTTTAGTATTTTCACTCTTTGTTTTTTTTTTTATTTAAATTTACTGTTAAAAATTGGATACCATGATATCCCAGACAACAGGGATGTGATATATACTCATATATAATTAAATATCCCAGATCCACCCATCATGCTACATGTAGCTTATAGCCACTTGCCACACTAGTCATTGATGTAATAGTATCCAGCCATCATGATATCCTTGAAACACTCACCACAGTTAAACGTGGAAATTTCACACGATCCACCCAAACCATAATGATGGATAGCAAGTGTGATGTAAATTCTAAAGTCTGATGTTTGATATTTGTATTTACACTTGAGAATAATCCTGGTGTTTTATCTGATTTACTGGCCTTTAAAATGGCTAATTACAGAAACAAAAAAACATGATATATTGTGGTGTGTGTGTCAAAAAGTTTGTACAAGTTTGAATATTAAAAGTATACTTTTATTATGAAGCAGATCAAGTAGATGTCACGGACACTGATATTATCAAGTGCTGAAAATTTTAATTATTTAAAGTGCCTCTCTCATTCTATATATATGGCTTGTTATTATAGGTTGGGTGAAATGTGTTTTAGTTTGGTTGTAAAGTGTGATAGTCACGTTGCCAAGAGTGTAATTGATAACAATTGCTGCACTGCTTGGTTAGGATTCAGTAGGTTGAAACAATTATATACCATGTACTGGAGTGTATACTTGTTATTAAAGCAATCTTTCTCACATAGTGATACAAGATCTGATACTAAATGTGAAAATGTTTCATATATATAACATTATAAGTACACTATCCTATGGACCCACATCTATGTGGTCTGTCATGGATTAGAATTAATTTGAATAGACCAATCTAACAAATATCTGGTACATATGCACTTATTCAAGGTAACTCTTTTTTTTTTAAATTTAAAATTGCCTTTAAAAATTTGATACCATGATATCACAGGAGACATCTCAACTGTCATCAGATATTCGAGATCCACCCACCATGCTTTCTGTAGCTTGTAGCGATTTGTCACATTGTCTCCTACTCCCTCACCTCTATCAACACTCTCACTGAAGAATGAACAGATGTTTTCAAACTTGAGTAAATAAATGTTTTAAACAGAATTTAGTGTATTTTTTTATATTTTAGGGAGTGTAACAGGTAACTTTTGGCTAGTTTTTAGCTGTTTTGATTTTGATGAAAACCTTGGGACCATTTTACAAAATGTCATAGGTCTCTTGATATTATGATAGCACTAACAACTTGAGATTTTTTTTTTATTTTACAAAAAATTATGACTTGCAATTGATGACCAATTTATGCCTTGACTTTTTGACTACTCAATAACAATATGTTGTCCTTAGTTTCTGTTTTCAGTGAAAATGTAACATTAAAAATGTTTATAAACTGTCAATATCTGATCTAAAAATGTGTGAAAATGACTTGAGAAAGTGCAGGGTCAATAAAAAATCTGTTTTGTTTTGTTTTAAGGTCATTAAATTAAGACTTATGATTTTTTGATAAATAGACCCCTGTTTCAGAGTTTGTTTATGTACCACAGACTAACAACCTCTTATAAATTAAAAATCAGAAATGGATTAGAGTTATCTACAACTTGGCCTACATGCACCAAATTCTTATCATTCGTAGTTTTATTTCAAAGTTTGTTAAAATATTTAGCCTTTCTAATAAATACATCAAAATGTAGCATGGGACTTTTTTGAAAAATATAAATTTATTTTTGCACTTTCTTGATAAGTACAGAATTCATTTCACGGAATATATGAAGTGTTTATTTCATAACCAGACAACACTGTCGAGCTGCCACTGAATAAGCAGAATTTTCCTTTGATAATTACCACCAGTGCCCTTAAGAAAACAAAAAATAAATATGCTGCAACATTCTACAGGTTTTACATTTTCAAGGATGTTCCATACATCATCTTATGATTTCAACTCCACATTTGTAATTAGTGTACAAGTTTTTTTTGTAAAACTCCAAGTCTGCTATTTTGTTGTTACGAGTGTTTCTGAATGGTCTAGATTATCTCAGAATTTTGGATTTGTTCCAAAGCAATGAAAATTATCACCAACAACAGGATAGTGATTATTGAGAGTGCTAATTCAGTTTCTGTGTTTTTACTTTCTCAGTAATAGATAAAGTAATGTTGCTATAGTCATGATGCTGGTGTTGATAAGACATATTATTATTATAAGCCTGGATTGGTTATCTCCCTTTTTATACTATTTTTTTCAGCTGTCAAACTCTTTTAAACCATATTGGTAATTTTGAGTTTGCAAACAAAAAATAAAATAGGAGAGATCATTCAGGTTTCTTGGAGGTTACAACAAATGCAAATCATGTAACCTCCTGTTTGTTCTCAATGATATTTGTCAGTTTATTTTCTTTAACACCTACTTGTATTGTCATTAATAGAATTATACATATTTTGGGGTCTTCATATTTCTTATGGTATCCTGTAGGTGATGGTCATTCTTTTTAGTGTAACCTTTAAATTGTGTACGATGATTTCTGTTATTTTGTGGCCTGGTTTGGAATCTGTCTATGAATTATGCAAATTGATTTTATTTGTCAGATGGTTTTTATGAGTTGATGTTCCATAAACTGAGTAAATGTTATGGTAAGTTGTTTATTGGGATCAAGTCAAAGCACATTTTGCAGTATGGGGTTAATAACACATTATATTGATGGGAAATTACACATGTATGCATTTCAGCAACATAAACTCAACTTCAAGATTGAAATTTCAAAATCACTGTTTTATTTTTTGCTTTTTAAATTGATGAAAACAAAGTAACAATTCTCTGAAAAATATAGGTCTAGAAGACTTGTTGAAATATAAGCTATTAAAAGTCAGTTCGGTGTCCTTTATGAGTTTTAAGATATTATAAATTTGCTTTAGAATGTTACTTTTCAATAATTTTTTAACATTATACACTTGTGACAGGATTGACCTTAAAAGCAATTGTTCGAACTATTTACAATTCTTGCACATGATTAATATGCAAATGAGTTTTTATGCAGTCTCTTACCTTTCCCTTACTGTGTATTGGCAAGATCTGGCTGTGAAGCTGGACATAGAAGTTGTGTCATTCAAATCGTCTTAACTGATGAGGAACTTGTGGCGGTCTTTGAAGTTTGGAAAATGTTTTACATGAACACAGATTGACCTACTGATGGGAAGTATAGTGTAAAGGCACAATACTAACCTGCCAAATAGAAATATAATATGATGAAATGATGTTTATGAGCACAAGGTTTTATAATCATATTGGTGATCTGTGTAGTTTGTTACATAATGAATAAGCCACCATTACTCACATTAGGCTGATTGTCCCAATTTTAAGTTTTACATACACACAGATTGACCTAGAGATTTAAGGCTACTGTTGGAATGCATAGTGTAAACGTACAATACCGTCCTGTCGCATAGAAATTTAATATTGATGAAACCATGTTTATAAGCACAAGGTTTTATAATCATATTGCTGATCTATGTAGTTTGTTGCATTATAAATGAGCCACCAGTACTCATCTTATGCCGATTATCTGTGCTGATTTTCAGTCTGATTTAAGGCTGATGTTATATTGTGACTGTAAATTCAAAATTTACATAATGACAGTGGTACCCTTTATATTTCAAACATCTGTACACAATATATATATTTTTTAATATAATGAGTGTATTATACCTCATTAAAACTAAACAATTAGCATCAACTCATATCTGTACTTTAAGTGTTTTAATTTTTAATGCTATCAGTAGAATAAAAGTAACATTTGTTACTGCAGATAGAGTTCATTTATATTTTGGACTAGGATACAATGTTGTATTAATACAGAATAAAATTCTTTCCATTATCATTGTAAATATTTGCCTGCAAAATATGATTTTTCTTCTTTTTTGAGGCTTTTTCATCCATGTTTCACTTGATATATAAAATTTGGTGTCAGACATTTGTGGACAGCTTTTAATTTGAATGTTTACTTCATTAATCTTGCAGAATTAATTGATTTTTTGTAATCTCACTTTCTTGCCCAAACTCAATCAAACAATATTTGAACTGATGTTTTTATGTGTATCTTTGCTGCAGATAATATAACTGTGACATCCTTTTATCAATAGCATTGAATATTGATGACACAGAGTGTGTAAAGTTATGAATATTTCATTATTTTGTGCCTACAATCCTTGCTTTGTCTTTTAATATAATAACCTTGATTTTTGGGATATTATTTAATTTACATTTGTCAATATTTTTTTTCTAACTTAGTTAATTCTTCGTTAAATGTGACAACCCTTAATGATGAAACCAGCAGGTTTTTATTTTTTACTTTTAGTAGTTTGTTTTTCTGTATATATATATATATAAATATGTATATGATATTAAAATAACACCTGTGGCAAAGTTGTCAATGTTATTTTTCCCTACTTATCTTTTCTCTCTGATTGTTATATTTAATTGATCCTTTTCTCACTTTTCTATTGATTTGCTCCTTTCCCCCAGTTATATTGACTTGCCCCTTTTTTCCCTAACTATTGTATTGACTTGTGCTTTTGTATTGACTTGCTCCTTTTCTGCCACACTGTTGTATTGACTTGTTCCTTTGTATTGACTTGCTCCTTTTCTCCCACACTGTTGTATTGACTTGCTCCTTTCCCACACAGTTATGTTGACTTGCTCCTTTCCCACACAGTTATGTTGACTTGCTCCTTTTCTCCCACACTGTTGTATTGACTTGCTCCTTTCCCACACAGTTATGTTGACTTGCTCCTTTTCTCCCACACTGTTGTATTGACTTGCTCCTTTTCCACACAGTTATGTTGACTTGCTCCTTTTCTCCCACACTGTTGTATTGACATGCTCCTTTCCCACACAGTTATGTTGACTTGCTCCTTTTCTCCCACACTGTTGTATTGACTTGCTCCTTTCCCACACAGTTATGTTGACTTGCTCCTTTTCTCCCACACTGTTGTATTGACTTGCTCCTTTCCCACACAGTTATGTTGACTTGCTCCTTTTCTCCCACACTGTTGTATTGACTTGCTCCTTTCCCACACAGTTATGTTGACTTGCTCCTTTCCTCATTCAGATTTGTATTGACTTGCTCCTCCCTCACAGTTATAGTGACTTGCCCCTTTTTCTCCCTCAAAGTCGTATTGGGTTACTGCTTTTCCCACAGTTATATTGACTCGCCCCTTTTCTCCCTGTATTGACTTGCCCCCCCCCCCCCCCCCCCCCCCCCACACACACACACTGTTGTATTGAATTGCTCTTTTCCCAATACTGTTGTATTAACTTGCCCCTTTCCTCCTCCAGTTTTGTATAGACTTTGTCTTTTTCCCCATCACTATTGTGACTTTCTCCTTTTCTCCCATACTGTTATAATGACCTGTCCCTTTTCTCCCTCACAGTTCTATTAACTTGTCCCCCCAGTTATGTTGACTTGCCCCACACTGTTGTATTGACTTGCGTCTTTTCTCCCGTACTGTTGCATTTACTTGCTGCTTTCCCTCCTTCAGTTTTATATTGACTTTCTCCTCCCCCACTTTTATATTGAATTGTCCTTTTTCTATTTCACTGCTGCTATTTTGACCAGCCTCTTTTCTTCCTTTTCTTTATGTATCAACGCTCACATCAGATATTCTCATTATTTCATCACTGTTTGTTTTAGTAATTTACATTCCAGCTAAAGATTACCAACACAAAATGTGTTTCTTCAATATTGTATGAAATGAAAATGTCGTACTTTCATTTTCATCACATGAAATGTTACAAATACCTTTTTATCAAAATTACATTGTGACTGCCCAGTATTTAGAAATGAAGACCTCCCCCTTACCCCTCACCCTGAAAAAAAAAGACAGATAATAAAACCAGTGGTGCTATGTCACAATACATCGACTCTGGCTGCCTTGTTTCATAACATAGATAAAACTTAACATATATTTCCATGTGGCACACTGAAGCAAAAACAAATGTTATTTCATTTGTTTTAGAGTTATCTCCCTTCTCACATTCTGTATATCTGATACTTCAACAAACAAAGCAACTAAGATATCATAATTACCAGGAATATGATCAATACAAGACTTGAAGAAAACTTTATAAGCTACTTTGACTATAGCAAGAGTTTCTTTATGTAATATAGGCCTACTATACATGTGTATATATAAAAATATTCAACACGAATAGCATTTAGTTTATCTGATCTTTTTCACAGTATTCTTGCTGAGGCTGGTTATCCTGTGTGTCATTATTCAGTTCATTTTATTTATAATACATGTACATATATCATGTCTGTATGAAATAGTTAAGTGTATATTATAGATCATATGTAATAGTTTGATATATATCTATAGATCATATGTAATAGTTTGGTATATAGATATAGGTCATATGAAATAGTTTGATATATATTTATAAATCATATGTAATAGTTTGATATATATTTATAGATCATATGTAATAGTTTGATATATATTTATAGATCATATGTAATAGTTTTATATATATCTATAGATCATATGTAATAGTTTGGTATATAGTTATAGGGGATGATAGTTGTTTCTGTGTTAAATTTTTTTTTCCAGAGAATTAATTCTATATTAGGAATAGTAGAAACAGTTCCTGGTGTGGAAACCATTAACTGTATTTTAGTGTACATATTTATTTTGCATAAATAAACCAGTAATCAAGATTAATGTAGTCACTCAGAATTGAAATGTGTTATGTCACCCAAGCTTTACAATTGTATTAATGTTTGTTCACTTTTTATTCAATTAAATCTGACAGTCTATTTTTCGTATGTCCCTATAAATGGATATAGGGCTTAAGAGCAGTATTTTAGGTAATGAGAAGACTTGTGACTCCGTCTTCGGAATTTCTACTTGAAATGAGAAACTAGAGAGAGATTGTCAGTGTTTGTTTCGGGAAGTGTCAAGTAAATAATGAAATTTAATTCTTATTTATTACTCCAAAGCAACTTCAGAAACCTCCAAAATGTTCGAGCCCAAACTCTGCCTTCAAGGATCATGCTTAAAACATTTTTTACTTTCTTTAGAGAAATATTTTCTCTGTTAATTTGACTTCTTTAATGAGATTAAGGAATACAGTACAATGGTTTTCTCATTGATAATATATTTGCTGCCTGAACTATATATAAATCACAAGATACCAAAGTATTAACTGTCAAGGCCACTCAGGTCTCTTCCTAGGTACATTGCAGAGGTCAATCCAGGACAACGAACAAGGGGGCCAGACGGGCCCATCCTATTAAAATCAGGGGGCCATTTTGAAAAAGAAGGGGCCATAACATATAAAGAAAAACTGACCAGTCGTGATGAGTTTAGAGTTAACTTAAACCATCATAACTGTCCATGTATATTGTTCACCAATATACAAAAATTGGTACATTCTGTAGTGAAGGGATTTACTTTTTAAAATTTTGTGCATACACTATAGTTCACGGTACAAGATTTCTCATCATAAGTCAACCAGTTTTTAAAACGTTCGTCATGTAACCACTGATTTTGAAACTTTCGTTTCTGATTCTCAGAGACAGATTCTGATTTTTCTGCTGTTTTTTTCACTTGATGGCTAACTTGGGTTGGGTTGTTTTGAATATCATTTCGAGTTTTTTAGAACTCTGGGTGACTGAGAAAAAGTCCGATATTCTCTTCATGTTTTTAAATTTTGACAGAGAGAAAACCGTCGTCTACACATGGATGCAGCACATAATACGCTTGACAGCATATAGCAGACCTTAAGCGTTTGGCAGACTCTGACACTGAAGTCTTGTTTTAACTAATAATACCAGGCAGTTACTTCCGGCTATGTGGTTTGGTCAAGACTATCCATAACCCAAATATTCAGTCGTTATATTCCGTTCACTTCGATCACTGCATTAACCTAGCGTAGTATGGAGATAATCGAAAACGTAGCGGGCTTGAATTATTCGCGTTAGACTATCTGTGGTGTGACATTTCAAGGTATTATTTCAGCTTATACGCGATTGAAATAAAGTTATTACTGGGAAGATTAGCATTGCGCCCGAGTGGCCCATCATTGAAATTTAATTGCGCCATGTCTGATTTCAGCGGGCCATTGACGCAATGGCGCGGCCTAGATTGAACACTGCATTGTAAACAATATCTCTCCTCCGCCATTAAATTCTAGCTGGCACAATATGACTGAAAAATTGTTATGTGTGGCATAAAACAATATTCAAACAAATAAACAAAAATCTGTTAGGAGATTCAGGAGATAATATACAAATTAGATGAACATTGGGAAAAACTGTTCTCATAGGTAAAAGCTTAGCTGAAGCGTTGACTCAATTTGGTATCATCCTCTCGGCATGGTTACATAAAAAGTACACCTTTTGATTACAAAATACATGTTTCTGCATAAAGTGAATAAAAGGTTTTTATAATTGAATTAGGTAAAGCTTATAGTTAGAGTTCAACAAAAATCCTTTACATACATAAGATACATAATTATCTGTAACATTATTTTTTAGTTCATTGAGTCCCGTGGAGATAATGTCTTATAGCATTACTTCATGTGAATATAAAATTTTAAACTTGGGCTTCTTACAGTAGCTCTGTAACAGTTGAGAACTAGACTTAACCTTCACACCATTATAACTAAGAACTAGACTCAATCTTCACACCATTATAACTAAGAACTAGACTTAACCTTCACACCATTATAACTAAGAACTAGACTTAACCTTCACACCATTATAACTAAGAACAAGACTTAACCTTAACACCATTATAACTAAGAACTAGACTTAACCTTAACACCATTATAACTAAGAACAAGACTTAACCTTCACACCATTATAACTAAGAACAAGACTTAACCTTAACACCATTATAACTAAGAACTAGACTTAACCTTCACACCATTATAACTAAGAACAAGACTTAACCTTCACACCATTATAACTAAGAACAAGACTTAACCGTCACACCATTGTAACTAAGAACTAGACTTAACCTTCACACCATTATAACTATGAACTAGACTTAACCTTCACACCATTATAATTAAGAATTAGACTTAACCTTCACACCATTATAACTAAGAACAAGACTTAACCGTCACACCATTATAACTAAGAACAAGACTTAACCTTCACACCATTATAACTAAGAACTAGACTTAACCGTCACACCATTATAACTAAGAACAAGACTTAACCTTCACACCATTATAAATAAGAACAAGACTTAACCTTCACATCATTATAACTAAGATCTAGACTAAACCTTCACACCATTATAACTAAAAACTAGACTTAACCTTCACACCATTATAACTAAGAATTAGACTTAACTGTCACACCATTATAACTAAGAACTAGACTTAACCGTCACACCATTATAACTAAGAACAAGACTTAAGCTTCACACCATTATAACTATGAACTAGACTTAACCTTCACACCATTAAAATTAAGAATTAGACTTAGATTATTGGTGTCTTAAAAGTTAAGAAATAATTAAGTAAATAAATATTACTCATTATAGAATTATCAACCAATTAAATTAGAAAATTATTGAAAGATGAGTAAAATTCTGATGTCATTTACATATTTTATGGTAGTTGGACATGTTTGAGGAGTATTCCTTTGTCAGTTGCTCACTTTGGCTTGATTTTACGAGTGGCATGAATACTGAAAGCCTTTGCCACTCGTCCATGTAAGGCAGGGAGAGATGATTAGTGTATGTGTGTTTATGTCCTTGTTTGAACAGTCTGTATTGTCAACATCTTTTTGAGTGCCACTACACTTGTACAATCTGATGCAGATAATCAAAGTGCATAGCCTATTATCCTCTATCTAGGCATAGGGCTGTGCAGACAGGAGATGAAATCTCACCTTTGAAATCTGGCTCGACTGGGGATCAAACCAAGGAGTTCATGTTGAACAACTGGTGCTCTGTCATCTGAGTTACACTCTCTACTTATTTGCCAGTTGCAGGGGATTTGGGAACAAGTCATTGGTCTTGGTTAGTATGGATTATAAAAGAAAACTTACTGCATATGGAGGAGGGAGGATGATCTGTGACCGAGTGGTTTGTGTATCAGTTTAAGCCACATAGTCTCTCACCTCTAGTTAGCATGGGTGGTCTGTAGCTGAGTGGTTTGTGTATAAGTTTAAGCCACATAGTCTCTTGCCTTTAGTTAGTATGGGTGGTCTGTGGCTGAGTGGTTTGTGTATCAGTTTAAGCCACATAGTCTCTTGCCTCTAGTTAGTATGGGTGGTCTGTGGCTGAGTGGTTTGTGTATCAGTTTAAGCCACATAGTCTCTCACCTCTAGTTAGCATGGGTGGTCTGTGGCTGAGTGGTTTGTGTATCACACTTTAAGCCACATAGTCTCTTGCCTCTAGTTAGTATGGGTGGTCTGTGGCTGAGTGGTTTGTGTATCACACTTTAAGCCACATAGTCTCTTGCCTCTAGTTAGTATGGGTGGTCTGTGGCTGAGTGGTTTGTGTATCAGTTTAAGCCACATAGTCTCTTGCCTCTAGTTAGTATGGGTGGTCTGTGGCTGAGTGGTTTGTGTATCACTCTTTAAGCCATGTAGTCTCTGACCTCTAGTTAGTATGGGTTGAAATCCTGCTGGAACCTTTGCAATGGTGGTAGGGCTGCTTGTCTATTTGCAGAAGTGGTCTGTAACTTGGCTCTATCCTCCATTAAAAACTGGTTGCCACCACTTAATGGAGTGTTGTGAGAAACTTCATTTAAACAAACAAGCAATACTGCATTGGGGAAAGTTCATGGCATAGGTGTCAATACTAGGCACTTCACAGATAATACTTCAGATGCCTCGACATTAAATTTTTTGGAATTTAAAAACAATGAAACCAGAACTAATCTCCTTTAAAACTAGCCACTAAATATATATTGATCAAGTGCTATCAGCTATAATGGAATCTTGGCACACATGTTAAAACAATCCCTGTGAACTGTTGTTGACTTCATGTGACCTTCCCCTGTATATATAGCTTTGGTGTATAACATTACAATGTTTTCTTATAAAGCTGTCTATACCCTGTCACACTACCACTTTGTTCATTTGTGTTCATTAGTCCCTATAGACTGTAACCAATTTGTTTTAATGGTATTTTACATAAAATGGCACTACTCTAAAATTAGAATTCCTCTGCTGGTTTGTAGGGCTATATAGATACTTTTCCTTGTGTGACAAAATGTAATACCCAATACATGTATTTATAACATACTGACTTGTGGCCACAAGTGGTAATGTCAAGTTGGCTTACTAATATTGTCACATTGTATGTGTAAACTCATCACATGAGAATTATATACATCAGACTGATACGAGAAATTTTGAGCATAGCATTTTTAAGCACCTTATGTTTTCTGATATTGTTGGAGGAATCTGCCATTTATGCATGTTCAGTTGTTTTTAGTTTTACAATCTTATTTCGGAGTAGATATTAGCCAGTGTTCAAAACTAGCACTCATATGCCAGTGTGAGACTAGACTTCAGGGCTAGTTAATTTGTCATAGGACTAGTCAAATTTCTTTTTAAATAGTCCAACTGACTAGCGAGACACAAATGCTAAATTCGATCCCTGTTAGCACTCATTTCTCTGATTCTGGTTTTGTGGCCTATAAATTCAAAATACAGAATATTTTATTGAACCATTTCATCATTACATATCCTTGGTATGCCAAACTCATTCATATTTCTTTACCATACAATCATTAACTCTATCAGATTGTCTTTTACTTCCATAAATGTGTTACTTTATTGTTTCCATGGTAATTGCATTACTAATTGATCATTTTAATTGTTTGTTTTGGGGTGACATTTATTTGTCTGTCATGGTAACTAAAATACATTTTTCAATGTCTGAACAAAAGAGACCATAATGGCTGATAATGTTTATGTTTGCGTTACCAAACCCACCCCTTTAAAACTATGGACTCATCTACACATCAATCACACAGCCCAGTCTAAGGATATATTTAGGGGGAATTGATATTCCAGTTATGTACAAGTCATTTATTGTAGTCATTCTGTTATTGATTTAGTGCTGATATTTGTTTATTAATTATTAATCATTCAGTGGGTCAAAGGTCAAATTTTATATTCTGAAGCAGATTTGAATAGTTTTTGGAAAGATACAAACAATTTGGTTATTGTTTTAAATTTATTAAAATGATGTTTGAAAACATTGAACTATTTTGATTTGTATTTGTTTTGAATTTCACCATAATATCATACATGCAGATAAACTGACACTAAATTATTTTATATTATAAAAGCATTTGATAAGTGGCAAGATCTGTGATGGAGATATTTTCAGTCATTAGAGGCTGTAATATATAACTAGTTATTACATGAACATTCAGTTGGACAAAGTTAAAGATGTAGGGTTTTTCTGAGTCACTCAACCTAAAAGTGAAGTATGGGCGCTATCACTTCTTACTCAAATGATCCTAAATGTGGAAGGCGGGGTGGAAGTTGAAGCCGATTAAAATCTTCGTAATGGAAAGAAAACATAAAGTTTCCACCTCTAATGTAATTTGAGAGAAATATGAATCAATACTGCTGTTTCTGGCAAATTGTTGGAAACATTAACCAGCAAATGTTGATGTTAAGATATTGTTCATAGCATTCTCTACCTCTCATTAGCTTTCTGTTTTAATTGTTTCACATAAAACCAATACTTCTAAGTGGTCTTGAATTCTGCTTATCAGTGAAAGAAAAAATGGTCAATTAAATATTTGTTTTTATTTAAATATATTACTTTCAGCAGGATGTAGTGATAATGAAATACAAAATCATTTGGAAAACCTTAAATGTCACATTTAAAAATTCTATTCTTTGGGGAAATAGTGACTTACTAATTTCTATATTTGTTAAACTTGACCTTTATACCTTGGTTCATTGTATATTGATATACATTGGAATCTCGTTATGTCAAAATTGGATTAGTCGAAATTCCGGTTATGTCAAAGTCAAACGGCTCATCCCAATTATTTTACTATATATTTATACTACTTTTATTCTGGATATCTCAAAATTTGTATCTCGAAATTTCAAGTGGTCTGAAGAATCAAAATATTATAGAATTGTCATCTACCTTCTGTGATACATTGCAAATATTTACTTGTTTACCTGCAAAACATGGGACAATCAATTCCCATTAATGAGTCAAGGTGAAAGGATAATTAATAATTGCTTAAAACCTATTTGAATTCAGCAGTAACCAGAAAATATGTGAATTGAAAATTTTTGTGATCTGGAATTTCAGATAGGGCAAGATTCCATTGTATGTATCTTTTAGTGATCATAATGGCCTATTTAATTTGAACTGGAATAGCATTTTACACCACACTCAACAATGTTTCACGCATACGGTGCTGTGACCAGTTTTTATTGGTGGAGGAGGGAACCCGGTTATCAATGCACCTGGGAAAAGACTAACGGCCTTCAGCTGAAGTTCCAGTGGGGCTCAATCTTGGACTGACCAGAAGTGAAAGACTCCATGGTTCAAATCATAATGCTCTAACCGCTCCACGGTCAATTTAAGCATGGTTATGAAGATTTACATTCATTGCCCTTAAAAATGTCATTTTCAATCATTTTTATTGCTGAAAGGTAGAAAGAATTGCTTAGGGTAGCAAATATTCGTTATTGTTGTAAATCACATTTTCATGTTTTGGCCTGCCATAAAGCAAGTCATGTCGTAAAACATTTATTTAGACACATTGCAGTCACTGCCCTGAAAATATCTGTCACCACCACTTTTAGTCTTGTGGTTATCCCTGCCTATAGTCTGTTTTACTATTTGGTCTCCCCACTTAATATACTATAAACTATTACATCACATACATTGTATTTTTATTTTCATATTTTTATGGAAACAAAAATTGTTTGAAGTATGGCTTACTGATACAACTATAAAATGCCATACTGCATGAATTATGGGATAATTGTGATAAACACCAACAGTTCTCTTAATGGACTGTACATTGTAGTTAATGGTCTGAACATATCTTTCCACTCCTGGGGATATTAGCTATACATTTGACTGTATTTTCACCAACAAGAGCTTGGAATTTCTGTCTGGTAGATGTCAGTTAAAAAGAAAGAAATATCATTCACAGATTTTTTTTCAATCCAGAGTGACAGCATTATACATAAATTAGACTATTTCTACTTAATGCTTGTTTTTCCTTGTATATTATTCACAATTTTAGGCTTGATACCATTTCATTTGAATTTACTATATCGTTTTCCTGTAGTCTAACTGTCTGCGGGATACAGAGATAAATGTACATGTATAATCTGCTAATGCATTGCTGTAAGTGACAACCATTTACCATGGTTGACTTGTAAAGTGTTACTAGCTTGACACTTACCCATTTGAAATTACATACTGGTAGAGTTTACCTAGCTTGACACTTAATCACATTCAGTGGTTCACTGGTAGAGATTATACAGTTTGACATCTAACCACATGCAGTGGTTCACTGGTAGAGTTTATCCAGTTTGACACTTAACCACATGCAGTGGTTCACTGGTAGAGTTTATCCAGTTTGACACTTAACCACATGCAGTGGTTCACTGGTAGAGTTTATCCAGATTGACACTTAACCACATTCAGCAGTTCACTGGTAGAAATTTTACATAACGTGACACTTAACCACATGCAGTGTTTCACTGTAAAGCTTATCCAATTTGACATCTGTCCACATGCAGTGGTCCACTGGTAGAGTTTACCTAGCTTGACACCTAACCACATGGAATGATATACAGGTCTAAGTGATAGATACCAAAGTGTAAAATTTAGGCATTATCTGCTGACTGGTCATACTTTCTTTGAGTGTCAGTAGTTGTGAATCCCACAAGGCAATATATAAAATATACATATGAATAGTAGAAAACTTAGAAGAGAGATCAGGTGACACAGATATAAGCATTCTTCACTGACCAGTAATAAGGCAATATATAAAATATACATCATGAATAGTAGAGACAGTAGAAGAGAGATCAGGTGACACAGATATAAGCATTCTTCACTGACCAGTAATAAGGCAATATATAAAATATACATCATGAATAGTAGAGACAGTAGAAGAGAGATCAGGTGTAACAGATTTTATTATTTCCTGTTGACTGGTCACTCTCACAGTTGAAACCAGGTTAAACAGGTATAAATGTATAAAAAAAATTGTCCTGCAGTAAACAAGTACACTTGAATACAGTATTCTACAGCAAAAAGCAACCTCAGTGTGTGTAATTTATGGTCATTTCTACCAAAAACGTATGGTTAAACAATGAAAAATCAGTTGATTAATTGGACACACAGTTGTTTAATGTTTTCATGTTAACCACACACGGTTAACACTCTCCGTGCATTTCCATTGGTTGAAATAGGAAAGTGAAATTTGGCTCATTGACTGAGCCTGTACTGAAATGAAGTTACATCAAGCCAGTTGTTGGTGATAAAAGTACTTGGAGGGAAAGGGGTCCATTATTGAAGCCTCTAACAATGCCAGGTTTGCTACAGGTCTACATATTGATGTAATCTGGAGATATTGTGATTGAAGCGAGGTACAAGCTTGACATGATCATAATAGTCCAAGTTCGATGGTGTCTAGACATCATATAGCTAATGTTCCATACTACGCAATTTTCAGTTATGGTAGAAACAGATTCAACAACTTGGGTAAGTTGACTATCATGTTTATCTAACTCTCCTAAGTTAATTTTCAAAATTTTAAAATCAACTAACTTTGGATAGATAAACATGATAATTAACTAACACTCATTGTGGATTCTATTTATTCCACTTCACTAACTGTATATTGACATAATCGTGGATGTTTTTATAAACTTGTTGCTGATTTATGCCATTTTTAGCAAGTTCCTGTCAAAAATTAATAGTTTCCTTTGTCAGAAGTTAAGTGAATATAGTTTTTTAAAAGTGTCATCTTGTGATGGAAGAGTAAAACAAAATAAACATATATCCACGGCAACACTTAATACCAATTAACCAATCATTGGATTCCTCAGCATTACTTTGTCCGAACAAGTCTGATATATGATAAAGATGATATTTGCTGCCGATTTTAAGTATCTTTGACAAATGAACTTTTGCCTTGAGGTTGCTATCTTTTTTATATCTTACTATTGATACTGTACTGTAATGATGATAAATATTCTTGAAACGTTTACAAAACTTTGTCAATAAATGGAAATTATTGGTTTTTGATGCATCAGGATACTCCTGAGATTTGTGTGTCTCAACTGTAGCATCTAAATTCTACAAATATTGATCATAATTTAACACTGTTTCTGTTGTTAATAACCTCTTGACTTTTGAGTAAAATGCATTCTGGCGCCAACTCTTGTTAGGACCATTCTGGTTTTTCTACAGAAATGTCACTTTGCCATTATTAGTTATGGATGTAACTTGTGTACACTTTTTACCATATTAATGGATTTTGTAACATTGCTGTGTGATTTAAAACACTCTTTTGTGGTTGTCAGTAGATGATAAATTCCATTCCAGTTACTGGTTCATTTGCTCACAGAAATTTGACTCCAAGTAAATGACCAACCAAAAAATAAAACAAAATAAAGCAAGGGATTATTTGATTTGATCTGACTTTCCTTAATGAAAGTGCTATTCATTGGGAAATCTTGATATTTTATGTATTATGAACTCCTGATTTATGGTTAATCAAAAACTTCTGAGGAAAATACAACTACAAGTTACTGTGAAGCAGATTAAAAAGGAGAGAAAAAAATCACAGTGACCCAACAACTTCACAGCTTATATTTACTTTGTTCTTAATGGAATAGATTTCATGAAGAGAGTCTAGAAGAGTGATGGCCACGTTTTTTTAATTTAACAGATTTTTCGAGTTTATTAATAATAGCGGATGATACATGTAATTAAAAGTGATCTGCAGATGCCCATGGTATAGACATGTTACCTAGTGAGAGAAAGCAATAGGCTGCTCTTTTGAACTTTGTGTAATTAATGATATTTTTGAAGATGAGAGCATTTAGAGGACTGAAAAACAACAGGCCTCATTATTAGTACACACATTACTATTTTTTTTATCTTTTTGTATACAAATATCTAGAAATTTAAGAAATGGCTGTACCGTTTTCCTCCCTCTGCATGATTGCATTATGAGGAATATTCTAGACACCCAAAGTGTAGTGGATATTGTTTTGTTTTAAATACTCTTACAAAACTCTGAGATAAATCTGTTATCACACAGATTAATGAATATGAGTTTCCCTTTCTGTATGGACAGTTATAAAAACTTTTGGAATGTTAAGATGACTCAGTGTCTGTATTATACATAAGAGACTCTGATGCAGAGGCTGTAGAAATTATTCATTTGTTTTATTCCAAATAAAATCATCTTAAATCTCCTATTGATTGACATTTTGATGTGATACAAGGATGAATTTGTTCTGATATATATATTATGTCTGTCTGCCAAGGAGTATATATAAACTTGATGTCATGTTTGTATGGATTTACTTTCTAAAAGAATCAATGTTTTCTTATTGGATGTAAAAAGCCATATTTGACAACAGAAAACATGGGAGTTGCATCAAGTCAAACAGGGCAGTTGGACAGTGGTGATCAGGTGCAAAGTTTTTTCAATGACAAATTCAAATTGAAGGTGGGTGTTGTCATAGAAACTGTTACTAGTAGATACTTTATACTAAAAAAAAATTGAACGATAAATACATTTAGCAACGTTTGGTAAAATTTTGATGTTTGATAACCTGAAATGAGAGAGAGAGAGAGAGAGAGAGAGAGAGAGAGAGAGAGAGAGAGAGGCTGGCTCTTAGTTATTGAAATACACTAAACTGATGGTGCCTTATTACATTACAAAGAACGTTTTTTGATTATCGTACAAATACGGTTTTTAAGTGCATTGATAGAGTACTGCTACCCTCAATTATTAATTATACACAGATGATTGCTAGGCAGATATCAGGCTCATTAGAACTTGATGTGCTAACATAATGTGTGCACATTGTTACGTTGTGAGCAGCTACTGTAATTACAAATTATAGCAAGTCACGTTTCTTTAATGATTCAAATTAACCTCTGATTGTTGAGTTATCTGGGGTGGGGGTACTCTGGAAATAGATGTTTATTTCTATGTACACAATACTCAGAATTTGAAATCATTTAACCTAAAAAAAAATCTTATGATTGTTTTATTGAATTTGATCTTTCAAATGTTCATCTCATCATCAGATGTAGCACATGGTTTCATTGTTTATATGAAACATGGTTAAAATGCATATGACCTGGAATGACTGAAGTTGATAAATGGCTGGACAATTGATAATGAAATTTTATCAAAATTGTGGTATTTATATTTACTTTGACCTGTCATTTTAGTTTGGTAAACTTTAACTATGGATTGTCATAAGTTCTCTGACTTCCCATCAATCATGGATTTGTTATTTAGATTTTCATAATTGTTTATGGCAGTTCCTTCCATATGCATACTTTGCACTTTTGCTCACAATAAACATTCCTTGCATACCTTACATTCAGGATGTTGAATGTTATACAAATTATTATGTTTACTGATATTTACAGGTCAATTATTGCTAATAGTTAATGCTCACTTACTGCAAGTAACATTTATGTAATCTTGGATTTTGTTGCATATACATGTACATGTATACATTATACATACACCTTATATAGTGTGTGTGTGTGTTAATGAGTAACAATTTTGTGTTCTGTCAGTCTTACCATTTGTTTGCTTTGCTCTGTGTGTGTGCGTGTGTGTGTGTGTTATTGAGTGACAATTTTGTGTTCTGTCCATAAATCCTACCATTTGTTTGCTTTGTTCCAGCCATATCCTCCCCATTTTCTGAACTAGGCTACCCATACTTGTGAGAGTAAGCAACTTATGTATTTAGAGTATCACATGTAATTTTTGTTCCCCTATCATCCTTATTCTTAGAGTTACTCCCCTTTGTTGATTTTACTTGTCTGGGTCATATCAAAGACATCCATTCATCTAAACTCACCATATTTGGTTCAAGTACATGTAGAAGGAGTGTCATGTACAAATGTGCACCTACCACTCTTATTATTACAGTTATTTCCATTTGTTAATTGTATTTGTTTAGGCCATATCCATTTCCTTTCTTCTCCTAAGCTCACCATACTTATTGCAGAAATAAATATTTGGTAGACAGAGTGATTTTATCAGTTGTTCTAAATGAGCTCTGCCCTGTCAGAATCTGGCTCTATCACATCACTTTGAAAGAACTCTGTCCTGTCACACCAATTTGATAAGAGTTCTGCTCTGTCACTTCACTTTGAAGGAGCTCTGCCCTGTTACACCACTTTGATGAGAGTTCTGCTCTGTTACATTACTTTGAAGGAGCTCTGCCCTGTTACACCACTTTGATAAGAGTTCTGCTCTGTCACTTCACTTTGAAGGAGCTCTGCTCTGTTACACCACTTTGATGAGAGTTCTACTCTTTCACATCACTTTGATAAGAGTTCTGCTCTGTCACATCATTTTGGAAAACACTGCCCTGCAAAGTCACTTAGACAAATATCTGCCCTTTCAAGTCACTTTGAATGAGATCTGCCCTGACAAGTCACTTTGAATGAGCTCTGCCTTGTCATGTCACTTTGGGAGCCAGAAATATATAAAGTTAACTACAGGGTTGTGACTACAACATGTATCTGGTTGTTGACAGAAGTTACATTTTGATTTTTTTCTTTCAGATTTATACAGACTGGGCTAACCATTACTTAGAAAAGGCTAGAAACAAAAGATACATCAGCGATCTACAACAGGATATAGCTGATGGTGTACTATTAGCAGACGTCATAGAGGCAGTTAGTAAGTATACAAATATGTGTCATCACCAACTTGTCAGTTACATGTATGACGTCTGTGTCACTAAGGTCTGAGGCAGTTAGTAAGTATACAAATATGTGTCATCACCAACTTGTCAGTCATGTCAAATGTGTTGCTTGTATCACTAAGGGCAGAGGCAGTCATGGTAGTAAGTATACAAACAAAATGTGTCATTACCAACTTGTCAGTTATGACATATGTGTCTCTAAGGGCAGAGACTGTTAGTAGGTATACGAATATGTGTCATCACCAACTTGTCGGTCATCTGTGTCACTAAGGGCAGAGGCAGTTAGTAAGTATACAAATATGTGTCATCACCAACTTGTCAGTTACATGTATGACATCTGTGTCACTAAGGTCTGAGGCAGTTAGTAAGTATACAAATATGTGTCATCACCAACTTGTCAGTCATATCATATGTGTCGCCTGTATCACTAAGGGCAGAGGCAGTCATGGTAGTAAGTATACAAACAAAATGTGTCATTACCAACTTGTCAGTTATGACATCTGTGTCACTAAGGGCAGAGACTGTTAGTAGGTATACGAATATGTGTCATCACCAACTTGTTGGTCATGTTATCTTTGTCAATACAGTCTGAGGCAGTTAGTGTCCTTCAGATGAGACAGTGAAAACCAGGGTCCCATGTCACAGTAAGTGTCAGCATGTTAAAGAACCTCACTGCTCAATTGCCATAAGTGCTGAGCATAGACCAAAATTTTCATCCTTCACCAGCATTTGGTGACATCTCCATATGAGTGAAAGATTCTTGAGTGGCATGTTAAACAACAATGCAACAACAACAGTTAGTAAGTATACAAATATGTACCTTCACCAACTTGTCAGTTATGACATCTATGTCACTAAGGTCTGAGGCAGTTAGTTAGTATACAAATATGTGTCATCACCATCTTGTCAGTCATCTTTGTCACTAAAGGCATAGGCAGTTAGTAAGTATACAAATATGTGTCATTACCAACTTTTCAGTTATGACATCTGTGTCACTAAGGGTGGAAGCAGTTTGTAAGTATACAAATATGTGTCATATCCTGCTTGTCGACCATGTCATCTTTGTCACTAAGGGCATAATTGCATGTAAACTTTGAACATTTTAAAATTCTCACGTACAAGGTTTCACAGTTAGTTACTCTACTTATTCATCTATACACTCATAATACTTGTCAAATTTGACATGTAACATCTCCAGTAAGGGTTAGGGTATAAAATATTAAAGTATGGCTATGGCAACTCTGGGGTCCAGTATTTGTAGGAAGAGTGAGAGCTCAGGTATGGGCGAATCCTTTACAGCCTCTTGTTTTGTGTAATTTATTTTCATTTTTCCATCCCTGATGTTTCTAATGGTTTACATATGTTGTATATGTTTTGATATTAGACATAAACTTTTTATTACATTTTGACTTTGATATCATGCTTTGAAGAAACAGCAAAAGGGAGGTAACTCCCATATCAGTAATACCAATCAGAACAATATGCTGAAAGATAAATAAACTAGTAACAAAGACTGTGAAAGGAAATCACACTTCTTAACTAATTACTGACAAGAAGACAACTAACAAACAGTTAATAGAATCAGGTTAGACATTTTGATGTCAAAAAAGAAAACATCTAACTGAGGCATATGGCTTATTACCAATAGATTCATGACCATGGACAATGTTCTGACTTAATTATCTCTGTTTTATTTTGGGGAGAAATTGTTGTTGATTTTATTTTTATGTACATGTATACTGTGTATCACGTCTCTGTCTTCCCGGTGTGTGTTATCTCACGAGACAGGCTGAGGCTGCCGTCTTATTTTACATTTTGAACAGTGAAATACAGCTGTAAGGGCTACTTGATAAGAGCACTCAACTTTTAGACGGACGGATATTAGACAGAAAGGGAAGACTATGACAGTGATAAATTTCTTGATCATATCGCAGAATGAAAATGAAAAAAAACAAAAAACCGATAAAGTTCTCATGAGAGAGAGGAGAGATCAATGAACTTTGAAATTGGGGAAACAGAAACTAATGCTTCAGTTATGGACAGTACATGTACATGTATTCATTTTGTTATTCATAAAATGATTTTTTTTTTCTAGTTTAATTTTGAAGGGTTATATATTTAGTATAAAATGTTAACAATACTTCACTAAACAAAACATCAGTGACATGCTAACCTAATGACCTTTTAACACTTATTTTCTTGTTATCGTAACTAGACTAAACAACTCCAGACAAAAAGAGATGCCTTACCACCAGAACTTGATAATAATAAGATTAAAGCTTTGAAATTAATTGTTCCTAGACCCACCATCATAATTCCAGACCCACCATTATAAAATGAGTACCCCAAGTTTGAGAATTTTACTCATCTATCAATAATTTTGAAATCAGATAAATGATGTTGAACAATTTTTTAATTTGTATGATTTTCAATTTGCAATGCACTGCCTTAACCAGGTTCCTTTTTTAATGTCTGAAAATTTGCTCATAGTTCAAGCTCAACTAACTTTTTTGGTGTTTTTACATAAAATATGCACAGAGCTTATGCTGCAACTGGACATTTTTGATTAATACAGTTGTAACTACAAAGGTAATTATGAAAAGTACTACTCAAATTAAAGAAAACTTCAGAAATATCAAAAAATGGTTTGAGTGCATGCTTAAATTTTGAGCACCAAACCCCACAAATTTTTTTTATTAGAAAATTATAAATTTGATACGAATAAAAAAAATTATTTTCTTACAGAGTCACATCCAGATATCTTACTAACAGCTATATAGTCAAAATAGTACAATAAATGTTGAGCTTGAGTATTGAGAAATTTTGGATACTTTGGGGCCAGGTTACTTGCTGCTTCTGCTTATTCAGCAACTAAAGCAAATTGTATACACACCTGCTGGTTCTTGACACATGTCATGCTTCAGACACTAGATTGGTCCTGTAATTTTTTTTAGGCAAAAGTGATCCTGATTTGGACTTATTTAAAGCTGCTAATGTATTGTTTTAAAAACTCTGTGATGTCAGGTGAAATCACTTCAAAACCAATAGATACATGGACTCGTAATCTCTTAATTTAGATGCATAAGTAATAAACTGGATGAAAATGTTTTCCAAAACTTTTTCCTACAGTTGTTAAATTATCAAGACCATTAGGACTATATTTTAAGTTTTGATACAACCAAGCATTGCTTTTTGTAAGTACAGAAACTTTGATTGTTACTTAAATTCTTGTGGGTAGAATTAAGACATTTATAGGATATTAAGGATTAAAATGAATCTTGACTTTCCATAATAAATGAGATGAGAAGTTAATACACTTACCAGTCATTGCATGACCTTTTAAACTTTATATTTTGTCAATGAGACCACACATCTGTGTAACTGAGGAGTCTTTGTATATTTATCTGTACCTATATCTAACTATATTCATCAATGTCATATCTTCAAAGTTATTATTTTTCAGCAATGAAGACACACCAGGGTTTGTCTAAAATTTCAAAATTTTGCTTAGTGATCAAGGTTGTAGTTTAAAAGTAATACATTAGGACCAAAATCAGCAGAACACCTGCATGTCTAAAACTTTTCTCATAAAGCAGTTGAACTCTGCAAAGAGGTTCAATGTGGGAATATGATCTTGAGTTGTAGATAAAATGTGTTTTCTCATAATTCACACATAATTAAGATATGCATAAAAATCAAGTAATATGTATATTAATAATGTTAGTCTAAATATGGTTTGACATAAAATTTTCATGATATTTATGCCATTATAATATAAAACTCTCAGATACCAAAGTATAAATCTACAGGATGTCCAGGATACATATATAAATCTAGAATAAGATTTTTCATGTATATTTTTTTGGAGATATTATGTACAAATTGGAAATGGATTTTTCATTAGCCAAGTATTTCAATATAATATCAAAATGCAAAGAACACACACAAACACACACACACACACACACACACACACACACACACACACACACACACACACACACACACACACACTTGTATACAGTTCAAATGGGAAGGGTTTTACAAGATAGCTTATAATATATTAACATAGTTCCAGTGTGAAAGGTTTTACAAGATGACTTATATATAAACATAGTTCCAGTAAGAAAGGTTTCACAAGATACATGTATCTTGTTATATACATGTATAAACATAGTTCCAGTGTGAAGGGTTTAACAAGATGACTTATATATAAACATAGTTCCAGTAAGAAAGATTTCACAAGATAGCTTGCAATATATAAACATAGTTCCAGTGTGAAGGGTTTAACAAGATAGCTTGTTATATACATGTATAAACATAGTTCCAGTGTGAAGGGTTTTACAAGATGGCTCGTTATATATAAACATAGCTCCAGTAGGAAAGGTTTCACAAGATAGCTTGTAATATATAAACATAGTTCCAGTAGGAAAGGTTTTACAAGATGACATGTTCTGTATAAATACTGTTCTGATGGGAAGGGTTTTACTGTAGTAGTTAAGCCCTATTGAAATATCAGTCATTCTTCATTATACAAAATGTAATAAGTAGCTAATCAATTTCATTTCCATTTTTTAAGATAATCCAGAATTTCATCCATGCGTGAGTCTATATAAATGATAGTCCAATTATAATCTTTTCTTGTCTATCAGGGTCTCTATCAGCAGCCAACAGATGTTGTAGGAGAAAATTAAGTTAGACGCAATGACATTTTGTATTTTGTATGGAAATATAATCTAATACTAAACAAAAGCACCATAGGGTTCTTTTTTCATTGAAGTCACAGCTTTTTCCCTTGATAAACTGTATTTTGATTTGCATCACTGCTATTTGATAAAGGAAAAATATGAACAATAAACAATAAACAAATCAATATGATAATTTTCAACATGGAAGTATTAAAAAGATAAAGCATGTGATATGTGGCTGATTATTGTATTTATTTCATACCGCTCTCTCTTCCTCCTTCCCCCCCCCCCCCCCCCCCCCCCCGACACAGTAATTTGATTCAAATGAGGTCCTGATGCTGTGAACTATGAAGTATTACCTGTGGTCAAACCATTTTCAGCCCTGCTGGATTCTAAGCTGATTTTGCAAAGTCTCTAGAATTTCTCCTCTGCCTATCAAAAGTGACTACAACTGGAAAATAAATTATTATATTTTGTGTAAAAAAATTAAAAGAACAACAAGAGCAAAAAATACTTCTCAAAGAATAATAATAAATAGTTATATTGTTGTTGGTGCTCCGAGTGTCCTCCAACTGATTTTTAAAAATTTATTTCCACAAAACTAAATGTGAATTGTATGAAAATAAATATTGAAAGACTTTGAATGGAAGACGTTTCTTTACACAACTGTTTTTTCCTTTTGTTTCAGCAAATGAAAAAATAAGGGACATAAAATCAAAACCAAAGAACTCAGCACAAATGGTGAGTAGTCTTGTTTTATTTGAACATTCACACCCCCAACCTAAAAAAAAAGAAAAGAACAACAAAAGCCACACAAACACGCTCGTGGACACCCACATCACATGCATGCAGACATCCACACCACATGTGCACACACACACACACATGCACTCACACACGCTCACTCACACTGGCTTACTCACACTCGCACTGCCACTAACACCATTATGTATCCATTGGTGAGCCTGTGTCATTGTAGTCACACACACACACACACAAACTTTACAATCTTAAGGTCTGTAGAGAACACAGTTATCTCCCTTGTCCTTACTATCCCTGTACATCATGAACTAATATTGTAGACAGCTAATTTCTCTTGGGAATTTTAGCATTAAACATGTGGAACATCTGCTTGATAATTTAATTTCTGTATCAGGAATCTCACTTTCACTCTTCATCTTTCAATCTCTGACTTCTGTCATTTATTAATTGCTGGCAATTGTGTTTAGAGTATTGGGTTACCCTTCATACAGACATGTTTTTAATTTGTGTGTGTATACACTCACAGAAACTAGAATTTGCACACACATATTTTCATTATCAAATACACATATGTGTTCATTTTCAAATACAGTCATACTTGTCTATAAAGGCCACTCAAGGGAACAGGCAAAAGTAGCTGCTATAGGCAGGTGACCTTTATACAGAGGTTTTTTTTTCATTACAAAAATATTTAACAAAATTTATGTTTGGATGATGTTTATAGGCAGTTGCCCTTTATACAGAGGTAGGCTGTAAAGAAATTTGACTGTACACATACACATTCATATATTTATTATAAAATACACACAAACATTTTCATTATGAAATACACAAACATATTTTCATGATAAAATACACACATGTACATATTTCATCATGAAGTAGAGTGAAATATTATGAGTTGAAATGCTGTAGGAGGGGCTTGAGGAGAACTTGCCAGTTGTGAAAAATATATATTTTGTGATGCCAGATATTTTTAAGTTAAAATGAATGAGTCACTGTATATAGTTAAATTGTATGAGGTTGACTTTGATACGGTTTTGTTACCATGACAAAAGAAAAGTGATGAAAAATATGGAGCAATGGATAGATTTATTGATGTTCTTTATTTTGTCTGCAATAATTGCACCTTAAAAATACCTGAACCTCTCATTTTGAGACAGTAAGGAGGAGTATATTAAGTCTGAATATTAAGTCAGTTGCAGTGCTGTTAGTGCCACATTGTTGAAATATCATCTTGTGATGAGCAATTTAACTTACATATGTCAGCAAATTGAACATAAATTTTGTATGCTAAGATCCTATCCAGAACTTATGGTAATAATAGAGGTAAGGCCATGGTCTGATATTTTTCTGGTTTTCATGTTGTTGAAACAATTTTTAGAAGTGTTATTTTACAGTACTATAAAGTTGGGTAATTAAAATTAGTCAGACATTATAAGATTGACACAGCCCCACTGCAATCTAAGCTGACTTTGTGAGAAAGTTTGATAGTTTACTTGTGGAATGATAGTGGTTTCTTTCTGGGTACATTGTAAGCAGGTTCACTCTTTCACCATTAAAAACTAGCTGCCACCATATAACTGAAAAATTGTTGAGTGCGGCATTAGCCACAAATAAAACTAAAAAAAAAAAAAAAAAAAAAAAAAAAAAAGCCTATAATTTGCACATGTTAATTCTACATTTATACTGACAACCAAAACATCACCAGAATTTCTTTGCCGTTTTATCTTTGTTTTTAATTGATGATTTAATTGATGAATTAGCATAATTTTTTTTTCATATTGAAACGAAGTCATAGGTTTTCACCGTAGTGAGGTGACAGAGGATAGATAATTTTTTCCATTGTTTAGGATGTGTAGTATATGACAGTTGGTCTTCCCTGAAAAGTTTTACTGTATTTGATTATGTAAAGACCTTTATATAGCTCATTCATGTTGGTGTGTCCCAACATGTCTGAATGTATTATCAGTTCGGACACTTATTGTCTGCTTCACGTAAGATCGCCAGGCGAAGTAAACTTTTGATTATCATATGGATGATTCTACTCACTTTTTGATTGTGACAAGCTGCTCGGGGTGGGGTGGGACGCTTTATTCGGGGTGGGACGGGACGCTTTATTCCTTACTGGATACTCTCTTATGTATGGTGACAAATAGGAACGATTACTCTAGCCAGTGTTATTTTAATGTCATGCTTTATTACCTAAAATTTAAACTCGTCCAGGTCAAGAAAAGGTTCACAAGACTGCACCCCACCAGGTATATGGATTTTACTATATCTAGAACATATTGATAGCTCAGAGATACAGAAATAAGCCGTAACAGAACCACAGCCATGACAATGCTCATCCGTACCCACCTTGTCACATGAAACTTTACATGTAACATTATACATTTAAATCCACCAAAACTAATAACACTATATATTTAAATAATGCATTGAATCAATAATCTCCAGTGTTCTCAGCTTGAAATATGAGTCAAATCTAAAAGGTGTCTGTGAAATTGATTAGATATTATCTGTCATTAGAGTCAATTAGCTTTATGTTCTGCATGTGCATCAAACTGTAAAGGGGATTTGGTATCTCCTGTTGGCAGGTGCTTGAATGCAGAATCCAATTTAAGTCATTTACCTGGCAGTGGACAAAAGAAACATAATTTGTAGTGTTGATGTGAACAGCCTCAGGAAGTCTTGGATAAATAGATTCTCTTTGTATTATTTATCAATGACATGGTACTTTCTGATTAGCAGGTATAAATGTAATTAATTTGGAAATATTCTGTTATGAAATTAAGCACATGGTGAATTAAAATATGATAATTAAATGACTAATTCTACTTAACATAATGATGAAAATGTTCTGTTGGTATAGAATTGGTAGAATTTATTCATAAAGCAATATTAACAGAGGTGTTATAAAAAATCAGCTTTGGTTACCGTGGGGCTTAAACCTGTGCTGACTAGAAGTGAGAGACTTCATGGTTCAAAGCGTAATGCTCTAACCACTCAGCCACAAAGGCCCAAAAACATCTTTGTTAAGATATTAGATAATAGCCATCACATATCATTGATTAATACTATCAAAAGTACCAGTTCTAAATTGTTCTACTGTAACTTTAAACCCAAAATGCAATAATTAAACAAAACTGTTTTCCTTGTTGCATTCATCGTCTTTTGTTGGTGGAAAATTAATATCAAAATTAAAAATTGATGATATAAAAAATGCACAATTATTGTTTGCTAGAAAATGGATAATAGAAAAATATACAATGGCAGATGAGTAAAGTGTTATTGTTATTAACAAAGATTTTGTTTGCTTAAGAAAACCGAAAGCACTTAGTATCTGTATTGATAGCTTACCTGTACAAATCACACCAGGTAAATCATTAGAATACTGGGAACTCATTTTAATATAAGTTCTTATTGATTTTTTAAAAATATTTATTGTGCAGACTGATGTTAAATCTTAAAAGTGTGTGAGAATTGAATCATTATTGATTAATTATATGGAAATGAATACCCCCTTGAAATGTTAATGGATTTTCCCTATAAATATATAATGATGTAAATAATGTGACATGGAGTGCACATGGTGGGGAAATTTAATGGAATATTCCCGTCAATACGATGAGCACCAGCTGTAACTTGCGAGAAAATTTCAAATCTCTTAACAACACTGATACATCATAACAGATGTGATGTAGAAACAGATTTCTTTTTAGGGGATTTTTGTTAATTTTTTGTTCCTCATAAATACACCCAAGGTTTTTCGCAGGTAAGGGACACTCATTCTTATGTTTTTTTTATCACTTAAATACAGATAATTTTATTCATTTTCAATTTATTGTACATAAAATAAACTGGTAAAATATGCTGTACACTTTGCTGTTTTTGATCTCTGGATGAAGTGTTCTTTGGGAACTGAGGTGGACTTTCAAAACATATTCCGTCAGGAAACTCCTCATCAGCATGCAGTTGCATTAAGATAAATGTAAATTGAATTATCTCCAATTGACTGGAAATATGAAATCTTTTCTAGGTAGTTGCTTTACAAGTATATTACTGATCATTCTGATATATACAAGTATAAGTACAACCATAATGTATAGCTGGTGATAATACAGTGAACCTTGTTCAAGTACATATGTAAGTCATAGAAATCTACCATGGTAAGTGTCTATTTTAGAAGTTGGTTTTATAAAAGATAGGGTTGTGTTATTATTATCCCATGTCCGCTGTCAGTTAACTTGGCTTCTTCTCTTACAACACTCGGTAGAATTTATTTCAATATGTGAGGAGTATACTAACTGGACAAGGCTTTGTAATATGTAAATAGAAAATGGACTGGTTATGAGAGGGGCCAAATTGTTTTGTGTAACCATTACGGCTCTTTAGATCTTTTGTTATTATAAACAAACCATTCTGAAGTGACCTCATGAATGAACTGTCTCAATGTTCAACATTCAAAGAATGTTTTGTTTAGTATACCTCTATATTATAACCTCTCATAGAAAGAAGATCACCTGTCTTTATGTTCAACATTCAAAGAATATTTTGTTTTACTATACCTCTATATTATAACTACTCATTGAAGACCACCTATCCATGTGTACAACATTCAGATAATTATTTTGTTTAATATACCTCCATATCATAATCTCTCATAGTAGACCATCTGTCTCTATCTTCAACATTCAAAGAAATATTTTGTTTACTATACCTCTATATTATAACCTCCCATGAGAGACCACCTGCCTTGAACCATCATTTATCTTAAGTTAAGGGGGTGCTCTATCTTAAGATTAATTCTGCTATACTGATTAATTTTGTGCATCAGCAGAGATGTTTGACAGGTTTCCGACAGCAAATTACATAAGTGTAAAACAAGTGTTTTATCCTGAGAAATTTGTCTTTATATAACACAGAATAAGACCTTGTGGTCCTGTTAGAATATCCATAACTGTCATTGAAGCTAATTATCAGCTGAGATTTCTTTACTTAAGTAATCTGTTCTGTCTGTCTCTGTTACATCTAACATATTTGTCTGGTGACAAGTAATTGATTTTCTTTTTTTCAATCCTCCATTCAATTTTAACACAAGTTTCATGCAGGAGTAGTGAAGAAAGTGCAGCATAGCTCTTTCTTGTTACTGGGTGTTTCCATGTGCATGTTTGCATGTGGATACACATCTACACAAACAATGGATGTGTACAACTTTTATTTATCAATAACATATTAGACATATATGAGGCATTTACTTGGACTTAACAGAGTTTAGTAGTCTTATAAATAGCACCACCAGTGATACAAAATTCTGACTATGACCTGAACATATTACAGATATAACACCATGTAAAAGGTTGAGATATTGTTATTCTCTCCATGTAAAAGGTTGAGATATTGTTATACTCTCCATGTAAGAGGTTGAGATTTTGTTATACTCTCCATGTAAAAGGTTGAGATATTGTTATACTCTCCATGTAAAAGGTTGAGATTTTGTTATACTCTCCATGTAAGAGGTTGAGATTTTGTTATACTCTCCATGTAAAAGGTTGAGATATTGTTAAACTCTCCATGTAAGAGGTTGAGATATTTCTATGTCTGTAGAAAAAGACCACCTCCATTTTACTTGTGATAACAAACCTTCCCACGTTGGCCTAGGCTTCAGGTAAGGTAAAGCACTCATTGATTAGATGGAAGAAAAGTAATGAATATTGTACCCACGTGGCAGTGGAGGCACATCCTTAGAATGATTTAGAATATCTTGACACTGCAGGCACAGCTGGTTTCCATTGTTATGGCACCTGTGTCAGCCACTGAAGAATCCAAATCAATAGTTGACTTAATTGATAGGTTTCATATCCATTTTGACATTTCAAGGTCTCTTAACACAAACTCAAACAGCATTCATGGAACAAATCCTTTAGCTTAAATAATGCTATAGATGGCTGAATATGTCACTAGTGTAGAGTTATCTGGTATGTGGCTCTAGATGGCTGGCTATATGTCCCTGCGGAGTCATGTGGCTCTAGACAGCTGGCTATATATACCTATAGAGTGATCTGGTGTGTAGCTCTAGATGGCTGGCTATATATACCTAAAGAGTGATCTGGTGTGTAGCTCTAGATGGCTGGCTATATATACCTAAAGAGTGATCTGGTGTGTAGCTCTAGATGGCTGGCTATATATACACCTATAGAGTGATCTGGTGTGTAGCTCTAGATGGCTGGCTATATATACCTATAGAGTGATCTGGTATGTGGCTCTAGACAGCTGGCTATATATACCTATAGAGTGATCTGGTGTGTAGCTCTAGATGGCTGGCTATATATACCTATAGAGTGATCTGGTATGTGGCTCTAGACAGCTGGCCACATATACCAGGATAGTGATCTGGTATGTGGCTCTAGATAACAGGCTATATATACCTATAGAGTGATTTGGTGTGTAGCTCTAGACAGCTGGCTATATATACCTATAGAGTGATCTGGTGTGTAGCTCTAGACAGCTGGCTATATATACCTATAGAGTGATCTGGTGTGTAGCTCTAGACAGCTGGCTATATATACCTATAGAGTGATCTGGTGTGTAGCTCTAGACAGCTGGCTATATATACCTATAGAGTGATCTGGTGTGTAGCTCTAGACAGCTGGCTATATATACCTATAGAGTGATCTGGTGTGTAGCTCTAGATGCCCGCAGAGTGATCAGGTGTGTGGCTCTAGATGGTTAGTTATATATACCTGCAGAGTGATCTGGTGTGTAGCTCTAGATGGCTGGCTATATCTCCCTGCATGGTATATGGTGTTGTAGAGGTGTAATAAAACTATACTGTAGGGTTTGTGTGGGCTGTTGATGTGATGGTATATGATGTTGTAGTTATAGAGGTGTAATAAAATTATACTGTAGGGTTTGTGTGGGCTGTTGTTATGGTATATGTAGTTATAGAGGTGTTATACAATTATACTGTAGGGTTTGTGTAGTTGAAAGTTTGCTCATTCATCATTAGAATCAAATTAAAATTTTTAGTATTGCTGAAAGCTTCTTATACATGTACATAATGTAAGTGTCATCAGCCGTAAATTTAGCTATCATCAATATTTTGACACTTTTTGCACTGCAGAAAGTGATGATTATGAAACACGTATATATAAGTGCACCAGTATATATAACTCTGTCGTTCCAATCTCTTTCAGCTGGGAAAATAAAATTATTTGAAATATAACAAAAGAAAGTATATATTACTAATATTACTAATAAACATAGGTAAATATATGTTATATTGACTTTTCATGCTAAATTAAATCATGATATAACATTTTATTTATATGGTCTTACAAGTGGTAACATTGTTTTAAATAGTTTTGCAATTCTTGGCTGTATATGGGGGAAAAAAAGGTTGCATTCAATTTATGCAAAAGCAATATTTTGTGGAAGTCTGTATCCAAATCACATTTCCTTTGAGAATTTCATTACATTATGTGATTCCTCGGCAGTTTCTACCATTTTATTGATGTACCTTTGTTCTCGGCAATGATGTAAAAGCCATAAAAATGGGGTTAAGAAGTCATGTCAGAACTCTGTTAATGTGATAATGGGTCATGAAAACACAGAGAAGTCAATAAATCCTAATACAAATGCAATACACATTACAACGTACTTCTATCATTCAAAATTTTTGTCTTTTTGTTTCAAAATTGTGGTTTTCGGGCATTCTTTTATTCCCACATTGTATTATTTAGGCATTCTTGGAAAAGTAATCACATGATTTTTTCCCACATTGCATATTTCAGAGACAGTGAAATTGACTCATAACAATACTAAAATTTATCTTATAAAATTATGAGACTTTTGGCCAGTGTCAATGTGTAGTGATTTATCTGTGACCTAAGTAGGCAACAGCAAAACAACAAAGAGGATAATGTTGTAACAATTATAAGCCTACATGGCTCATAACAAAATTACACCTTTGTCAACATTGACTTGACTTAACCCTTTCAACCCTACAGACCACAATGGACCAGTCTAAACATAGAAAAGAGCATACTATCTAGAAACTCAGGGATGAAAGGGTTAATCATTGCAAAAAAAGGAGCACATCACATTGTAGGATGCCATCCTAACTCCTAAACTATCACTTATATATATATATATATAGGTTTATTAGGAGCACTATTAGATGTTATCCCATCTCTTAGTTTATCACTGTAAAAAGTCCAAAGAAACACTAACTTGAATGATTACGGCATCCTCTTCCAGTCAAAGTCCCTCCAGTGGATTTGAACTGCTGCCCTGTGAATCAGGTGACCAATCAGAGACGTTCATTGTATGATTCTTCCATTTCATATTTGAGAATAAACTGAGGATAAATAAATGTTAAAAAAAAAACACCAAAGAAAATATATTGAACATATACTGTGAATGAATGATAGATTTACAGTTGTAATTTTACAATAAATCACAACTTTCTTTTACCAGTAATTTAAAAATAACTCCAGTGTTGTGAAGTAGTCAATGCAACATCACAAAATTCTGATGTAAATTACTATGACGTAACATTATGGCACAGTAAAAATTTCTTCCAGTTAAAGAATTCTGATTGTGTATGCATTCAGGCATTAATGTAGTGATCAAAGTGTGAAAAACAATGACTGGATTATTCGACTGGATTATTCGGGTTAAAGAAACACTGTTAGATGTTGTCCCAAGTCTATCACTGCAATGAATATAAAGGAACATATTGAATGTCTTTTGATTTGCTGTGTCTTATATTCCTGGTTCAAAACTCATTTGTTAATACTATATCTGTGAAAGGTTTGATTATTATTATTATTATTTTGTTAAAACCTGTCTATTCTTGTGTCAATAATCAAATAGATAATTACTGCCGATACATATGTATTAACAGTATGACTGTGTTTGAGAGCCAGCCTGGCTCAGTCGGTAGCGCGCTCGACTCTTGATCGTCAGGTCGTGAGTTCGAGTCCAGCCAGCGGCAGGTTGGTTTGCTGTCTGTCGGATGAGACAGTAAAAACCATGGTCCCATGTCACAGTAGGTGTCGGCATGTTAAAGAACCCTCACTGCTCAATGGCCGTAAGTGCCGAGCATAGGCCAAAATTTGAAGCCCTTCACCCGCATTTGGTGACGTCTCCATACGAGTGAAATTTTCTTGAGTGGGACGTTAAACAACAATAAACAAACAAACAAACAATGACTGTGTTTGACCAATGTAAAATTGTGTCTTGTCGCTGTTGTTGTTGCATAACTGTGTGTATTGACAAAAGCACTTCTCACATACACCTCAAGAGTAATGAGATTATATTGAATGTCTGAGATTAAATAAACCTTCATTTTATGGTGACTGCATTCTTTACTAACTCAATCAAAAGTAAGACTGGATCTTATGGTATTGAGAACTAACAACATCAAAGCTTTGTAAAGAATTGCTTTGTGGTGCACGAGAATTTGTTTAGTCATGGATTGCATTAAACACAGAAATATCTGCACCAGATGTTTGCAGACCAATTTTTCGGCTATTGATTTCAGATCAGTTTTTACAGGTTTAGAAGCAGCAGTGATGGCATAACAATGGTTTGGGAGGATTAAATGTTCTCACATTTTGACAGGTTCCTTCCTTTTGCATCTAGAGATTCATAGCTTTATAGTCAAAGAAGTCATAAAGTGTTATTCAGTGCATCATTTCAGCCATTAAAGGGGTAGTGCTGATTTTAATGATCGTCTGTAGGTTGAAAATTATTTCTTTCCTCTGTAGATTAAGAATTATATCTCCCAGTCTACAGATTAAACATTATCTCTCTACTGAGTCCTTGCAATACGGAAATGTCTGTGTCAAGTTTTATTTGTATATACATGTATGATTTCTGCAATGTATACTGTCCCTGTGTTTAGTAGAGGAATTTATAATTAACCCAACGTCATGAGGTCAATCTTGTTTGATCATGAGGTCAATCTTGTTTGACCTCAACATTACTGCTTGACCACGAACATTGACAATCTGGATATTGTATCTAATACTAGAAGATGCAGCAGACCTGTCTGTGTCTTTTGGAGCATTTTAGTAGACATTTGTATTGATTTATGTATTTTCATAATTGTCTTCCTCATTTTTTTTCTGACATTGGCAAAATATCATAGGTCACAAAATAATTACTGTACCTCATAAAAGCAAACAGAAACAGTTCCATATGTCTAATACATATCCACTTGCTGAAAACTTAAGTACATTAAAGTTTTTCTATAATGCTAAAGATTTCTAGGTATTGAGAGTCTCTGTTACATTGTTTGTGTGGTACAAGTTACTTCCCCTTGAGTTTATCAATTGTCAGTTGATAAACAAAACTGACAAAAACAACAAATGCAGTCAGACTTGCATTAAATCCCACCTGTATATACCTATGAGAGTCATTCAAACCTAACCTTTGTTAACATTTTTATAATGAATAAACTTTTATTAAGGCCACCTGTCTGTGTGGCCTTTCTAGACAAGCTGACTGTATTTTCTTTTACTAAAATTTCAAACACTTCTAGACCCATTAATTGCATTTTTAAACAAGGTTTATGGAGTAATACATGCTGATTACATTTTAATGGCAAACACTAGTGGAATGTATCAAGTAATGTTTCAAGTGCTGCATACATGAAGGTGAAGATGGCTTTTAACAAGTTTTCACCTTTTTACTAAATTCTTGAAATTTCAAATTTTACCAATTAGAGAAAGATTTATTATCCGACCAATGCTTTCAATATGTTGTAAGAAGACATGTAAGCGAGTATGATTGATATGCGTCCATATCAATTTTGTATACTAACAAACTCTATCAGCACTTGACTTCTCAGTTTTCTCAAGGAGAGGAACTTCATGTTTAGATTTTTATCATTTAACAAGACATGGTGTTTTCCTTTTATACATCATGATGTTGATTTTGATAAAAGATTTCACTGACAAGTTAAAATGGATTCATACTTGTATCTTAAATTCTGAATTATATCAATTAACTTGCCAGTAATTCAAGAAGTATGTTTTGATACTTGCAAGTCTGTAAAATAGTCAAACACTGAAATTTACAGAGCTGTCATTTAAGAATAATTTTTGATATTTTTTTTCAAAATAATAAATTTATTGCAGAGTGCTAAATGGCATTGTTTCAATACAGATAAAGTCCCCCCCCTCTCTCTCTCTCTCTCTCTCTCTCTCTCTCTCTCTCTCTCTCTCTCTCTCTCTCTCTCTCTCTCTCTCTCTCTCTCTCTCTCTCTCTCTCTCTCTCTCTCTCTCTCTCTCTCTCTCTCTCTCTCTCTCTCTCTCTCTCTCTCTCTCTCTCTCTCTCTCTCTCTCTCTCTCTCTCTCTCTCTCTCTCTCTCTCTCTCTCTCTCTCTCTCTCTCTGTGTTTTCATTTCATTTTAATATATAGGATAAATTCCAATCCCCTTCCCCATCCACATCGGCCCCCCCTCTCCCCTATCCCACATCCACCATCTCCTCTCCCCCCCCCACATCCTCTCTCTCCTACCACATATATATAGCTCTCTCTCTCTCTCTCTCTGTGTTTTCATTTCATTTTAATATATAAGATAAATTCCAATCCCTCTTATACTTTGTCTTATTTAATGGGCTACATAGGCAATATATTTCAAGGTATTTCCATCTTGATTTTATAAACAAATAATAAAAAAGGAAAGAAAACATGTACCTTAGAGAAGTATGACTTTCTTGAAGTTAAAGCTATCTCAGATAACTGAAAGCTGACTAATACCTCACTAATTACTTACTGCTGTAGTGAGGAATCGCGCCATCATATGAGCAATTAAACTTAATTTTCTAGTCCTACCATCTCATCTAGAAGTGCTGTAAGGTGAGCATATGTTCACAGAGGGAAACATTTGCCTTGATTTTAGAGTGTAGCATAGATGATTTAACAATACATCAGACTCATGTAATTAGACGTTTATTAGCTGCTGAATTTGAACAGAAATTACTTGGATTCTCCATGTATTCCAAACAGAAATCTGCACTTTACATATATAATTATTGTTTGTTATGCAACAAATAAGACATGTTTCAGTGTTGTAGAGTAGATACTTCAAATCTCTACCAATTATTATTGTAAAATGACTTTACCATTGATAAAAAGTGTATCTCCACCAATCATTATAGTAAAATGACTTTACCATTGATAAAAATTACTTTACCATAGTGATTGATAAAAAAGTGTATCTCCAAAATGACTTTACCATTGATAAAAAGTGTATCTCCACCAATTGATAAAAAAGTGTATCTCCACCAATCATTATAGTAAAATGACTTTACCATTGATAAAAAGTCTATAATTTTCATTCAGTAATTCATTTTCTATCTTTATTTGATGCTTCTCAACTGGTTTTATGTATTTCATTGTGTATGGCCCAATATTTCCATCAAGGTACATTTGCACACTTTAATTCTTTTACTTGCTTTCTTTCTCTTACAAGATATCCTTCTCTCGCTCCATGTCTCTCAGTTAATACATAAAACATGACTGGTTTAATCAGGTATACATATTCTACAGGTAGTTATAACCAATACACCTACTTTTTTGTATTCAGGATCAGATTTGTTAAGTTGTTGTTGTTTTTCTGTATAAAGTGGTGAGATCAAAGGTAATGATGTTAATCTAAATGTAGGCTGCATCACTATCTGATATTATGTCGGCAACAGATTTCCAAATTTTTTATTTGGATTGAGATCATTGTATTTATGTCACATCCATTTTGTTACTGAAATTACACTGTAACCAAAGATGATTTTGTGATAACTTTTCAGTTTACATGCGGAAGATCGCTAGTCGCTTCTTTACTTGTGGAAGATCGCTAGTCTCTTCTTTATTTGCAGAGGATCGCTAGTCTCTTCTTACATGCAGAAGATCGCTAGTCTCTTCTTTACTTGCGGAAGATGGCTAGTCTCTTGCGGAAGATGGCTAGTCTCTTCTTTACTTGTGGAAGATGGCTTGTCTCTTCTTTACTTCTTGAAGATTGCTAGTCTCTTCCTGGTACATTATAACCAGGTTCTCTCCTTCACAATTAAAAACTGTCTGTTACCATATATAACCGATAAATTGTTGAGTATGGCATAAAACACCAATCGAAATCAAATTGAGTCACTTGAATTGACAAATTACCTGTCAAATGTGGTGTTTTAATTAATCTTATCTTGAATGCTCTCTTAAAAAAGGTCTTGACTGTATTGTTAACCAAGCATCAAAGTTTCACTTAAGAAAACTCAGCATTTAATTTAGTGTAAAATCTTGGATCCACTCTTTCTCTGATGGTCTCTTTGGTAAAAGTACTTGTAAACTGTCTGTGTCATGCTGGTTTAATACTTTACCTCATCAAAAATCATCATTAAAATCCCCGTCAGGTTTCATTAAATCTTTTAATTAGTTTTCCCCCTGTAATACCAATCTGCAGAATCTGCTGCTATATAGTTCCATGGTATATTAATTGTGATGATGTGGTCGGATAGATTTCATAATAAACCTGTCTGATTCCAAGCACCTGGTGATATGCAGGTGTGTCCGGCCTGCTGTTTATAGAAGTATGCAGACAGGAAGTGAAATTGACAATTATTGTCTGTCTTGCTGACATTGGGTTATAGTGATTGGAAACACAAAAACCATTTATTTGCTTTAATGTTGTAGTATGTTCCCCCCAGATTTTCCACTTTATAAAGGTTTCCTCAGCTATAGATGAAGTTCTCCAAATTTTAACCTATAATTCGAACTTCTTAACTCCTTAACCCCTAGATCACATTTAGACTCAACTAAATCAATACATAGTATAGTCTACTGTCATAATTTAGGAGTGAACAAGTTAATATTGCATGTAAAATTCTTATAGATTTTCTAGACAGTGGATGTAACCATTCTTTGAAATGGGCAGGTCCAGATGTGACGTAGGGATTGATGAGTTAGATGAACTATATATGCCAATGACAACATGTCATCTAGAAGTGAAATTTATTGTTATTGTTTGAGTTTTCATTTTGTTTATTTTTATATTTTTATCTGAAGCAATATCAAAACAACGCAGAAACTTGATATATCTGAACTTGATCCTAAGATATATGTCCACATAGTTTCTTGAGGTAGAGAGATAGATACCACATTAATTCACATAACTTGGCGGGACGAGTAACCTTTTGATTATCATATGGATGTTTCCACTCACTTTTCGGTCAGGACAAGCTGCACCAGGAAAAACGTTTTATACCTAACTGGATACTCTCTTATGTATAGTGACAAGTAGGAACGATTACTTTAGTCAGTGTAATTTTAACGATATGTTTCATTATCTAAATTTTGAACTCACCCAGGTCACGAAAGGGTTCACAAAACTCCATCCCTCCAGGTTATGTGGATTTTACTATAACATATGGATTTATGGCAACCTGTCTGGACTCAACATCCACAACAATTCTTTAAGGTTTTTTAATTCTTTAATTTTCTCATTCCTTAGATTAAGGATATTTCACATCTCAAATGTTTTCAGTGGCTCAAGAACAGTAAAAGATGTTTTGCATATATCGTTAAGATACTGTAGAATCAGAAAATTTCATTTCAGTTTTAATTTTGTTTTTTCATTGTTTTCATATATCAACGAAATTAAAACCATGATGAATTTTAACAATATTTCACATTTTGTAATACAAATAGGTTCCTTTATAAAAAAAATTCAATTTCAATGAAATTTTATCTCAACTAATTTGTTTTATTTTTAAAACAATGAAATTTAAACCCCACAAAATTTTCTGATCCTACAGTTTACTATTATGCTAAACTATTTCAGTCCTAAATATCAAAATGATATGTTCTTTTTTTATTGTCTTGGAGAAGTCTTATTATCATCTGTAGTTTTGAATGGGTCAAAGTATATAGATCATTTTGTATTAAGACTACGTCAATTTCATAAGGTGTACAAATGATGCCTCATGCACCACCGGTAAGAAGTCATAAGATTCAACATCTTGAGAACATTACCAGTAAAGTAACATTAAAGTGTACAGACATGGGAACTTTATCTGAGACTTTGCTTAAAAAATGACTGCTTATTAATACTATAAAATTGGGGATTTTTTCCATACCATTCCAGCAATGTGTTTCCTGTGACTTTAATCATTTTCTACACCTCTTTGAAAACTTGTAATTGAGGGAGATTAATTGCCCTTTGATTTACTTTTTATGATAGGCTGGGACAAGTATGAAAACAAGATGAGGATATAATGCTTTTCTCTTCTAGTAACCTTACAACATTACTTTAGTTGTCATGTGACACTGGACTTAGGTGGCCATTTTGTCTGTTTGTGGACTTTAGTGATCATTTTTACATTTGTTCTGCTTGGAACTGTGGTGGTCATTGTGAATTTTGTCTGTGGACTATGCTGGTCATTTTCCATTTGGTCTGTCTGTGGACTTTATTGGTCATTTTGATTTGTTCTATTTGTGGACGTCAATGTTCATTGTGCATTTTGTCTGCTATTGGATTTCACTGGTCACTTTGTCTGCTGTTGGATTTCGCTGGTTATTTTGGCTGCTGCTGGTCATTTTACATTTGGTCTGTTTGTTTCTGATCTCAACACACCGTGAGGCCCACATGGGTATGTGGGTAGAGCACATAGTGCTTTAAATCCTGGCATCTCTTGCACCTGGTCAATGAGGTCCAAGCTTTGCTTGATCACTAGCTGTGTGTAGGATATTTTAGTATTTTACAAAAAAAAAAAATAATAATAATAATAATAAATTTTCTATGAATGTGAATACAACACAACCTCTAGATAAATGCAACAGAAATAGACCTATGCTTTGAATACAGTGAGAGGGTCTGGCCTGCTGTTCCACAAACATTTGGGTTTCATATCTTGTCTGAAAAATAGCTTTACTAATGAGAACTAGAGAAAAAGTCTTTACCTGTGTTAAAAAGTATCTGACCTTTTCCAGCCCAGATTTGAACCTGAAACTTTATCCTCTGTAATGGTACCACGGAACCACCACATGTGGTAGACCTGCAGAATAACAGATTTATAACAACTTATTTTATGATTTTTTGTGTACATCCCTTCAAGATTTGTTCACTTATATTGAAGTTTCACCAGCTTCAGTTGACATGCCATGAATTTGGACCTATGCTATGGACTAACCATGGTTTTAGTCTCATCCAAAAGTCACTTTGTATGCTGAGTGTTTTATGTAAAAATTGTCAAAGGATTACTAGCAATTGTTAATTGCCATCGATAGGTCTGTCACTAGCAAGAAGTATGTAACTAATGGTCACATTTGTAGTAATAATACGTCTGAAATATAAAAAAAAGACTTAATTGATTTTACTTAACACAATTCAAACAATATGCCTTTATTATCATAAATGAAGTACATAATTTATATGGCCTGATTTTTGGTATATATTTTACTATATACTCTATAAAATTTACATATGTTAGTACTCTACAAGAATATTACCTGAACACATTCTACAGTGTGCAAAGATGTGTTTAAAAATGGCTACCATGAGTATAAAAACTGGAACAAACACAGTATATATACTAGAGTGCATTCCCAGATCAACTTTAGATATTATAATATTAATTAATGTTCCTGTACATGTGTATGTCCAGATACTTTGCCATGTGGGTGTACTCTACTCAGTTTTGAGAGCTGCAATCTAATCTTGTTGTTATGATAATCTCTGTACCGATGATGGTTTTGTTATTGCAGTATGTATATACAATAACATATGAAATAAGCCAGCATTTAGCTAGATATTTATAAACTAAAGTGAAAAGTAATGTTCCCATCAGACACCAACAATGAAAATCAAAGTTTTACTGGTATGTCTCCAGGGTTTGACCAGTATTGAATGTTTGTATGGAATCAAAGCATAACACCCCAGGACATTAGGTGATTAGGTGCTCCCTGGGGGTGATCTGAAAGTTACTGCTGCTGTGATGTTAAATCTTCTTTATCTTACTTAGATGTATGATACTGTTGATACACTGCTAACAACTTTAAGAGGGAACATATCAAAATTTCATAGACTTAACAAGTAAGCTTGTCTCAATACTATGTAAGTTTGTAGGTTTCTGAGTCTAAATGATTTTGAAACGATCCCTTTCTAATATGCATAGCTTGACTCTCCAGTGCATGCTGTTGCTTTTATCATATGATTGTCATCATCACTATTGATTGACATGCTGGATTTATAGCAAACTTTGGAAACTTACACTTTTTTTTTTCGAAAATTGGAGTTATTTTTAAGACTTTGGTAAGTTTTTTTTGTCTGATTACTTACTTGTTTTTGTCCTGCCTTGTGGTAAAGTTGATAATCTGTTGTCTGAACTTGAGGTAAGAGTTTAAATCTGTTTGATTATTCTCTGGAGAATTTAGAAAGAGTTTTACCTTTGCAGTACCTATTCATCTTTCTGACAGTGTATATTTTTAAGGAATGCAAAATCAATTATGTAAGATGTAATTATCTATTTGGGTCCACTTTCAATTTTTTCTTGGTTGAGCATATATAAATCTAGAGTAGATAGATAATGCAGTATGCAATGTTTTTATGTTCATAGATCAAAGATTTAAGTGGTATATAGCTCACAGTCTGTCTGTCCACATCTTTAATTTTCTTGATAACATTTTTACCCTAAATTTCTTTATCTTTGATAAAATTAAAAGAGAATAATTTAATGAATATTGACAATATCTTATTTTTAGATCTGTAAATTGCATAGTCAAGTAAAGTGTATATGTATGATTTAACAAAAATCTTGGGTTGGGGGCTGTCAGCACATTGGGGTTGACATTTAGATCTGTAGGATACTTTACATATGCACATTGACCTACCCATTATGCTTAAATGAAAGTTGTGTTGATTCCACACTCAGTTTTGCTTTTTTTCTTATTATTAACTTACATTTCTGTTGTTAATGGTATTCATGTATTGCATGTGTTTGCAGTATGTTTATAATGACATAATGATCTACAATTTATTTTCCATATCTCTTGCACAAATTAATGGTATGTAACACACACCATGTTTTGGGGTCTCTATATGCCAACAATATTAAACACAGACAGAATATTATTTTTTTCAGGAAAAAGTAACCAAGTATTTCATAGTATATTTACCAAGGAGATTTATTTATTCATTGTTTTCATACCTCATTGAATCTGAGCCATGTAAGAGAGAAAAAGATGAAGATATCATTGTTTTTGTCTGCTTATCGGACCCCTGTCCATAACTTCCTCATGTATGAAGACATTATAATTGGCATGTATATCCACTCTGATGTAGTGCTTTCAAATGATTCCAAGAGCATTGACCATGTTGCTAAGATACATGTCTATAAGTTTCAAACTTTGAGAAGTAGATAGGACCTCTGATGAAGCAATAAAGATCGATAGGTATAGGTAGATGAACTTGTAAGATTGCACAGGATTTTATTTTATTTAAACAGAAAAATAGCATGGGAAGTGAAAATATAGTTCAACATCAAAATCTTATAGTCCCTTAAATGAGTTCATTTGTATTTTTATTAAGACATTTTCACTTATATTGGAAGGCTTTCAGTTTGAATATTGAACAGGTCTGACTTTTAAGGATATGCAGGGTTTGACATTTACAGATGTTGACTTGCCTAGGTCAAGAAAAAGTTGAAACAGGCAACAAGAATAGTCAGTTGCCTGGCCTTGCGAGTGAAAATTGTCAGTTATAATAAAACTAGAACAAGTCTATTGATGTCAGATTACATATAGGAACTTATGTCATTTCAAAAAGCTAACATTTTCAAAACTGATCCATTTCCTTCTTTTTGCATCTCAAAGTGCATTTCTAAAAGCTAATAAGAAAATGAAATAACTATTTTATTGACAACTGAACACGCAACTCTTTACTTATGATTATCCTCTACAGCTGGTGACATCATCTGTAGCAGGGATATATTCCGGTGTATTACCTATAGCAGGTTACATTCTCTGACACTTCACCTGTAGCAGTGATATCTTCTGATATATCACCAATAGTGGGTGACATCCTCTGACACTTAACCTGTAGCAGTGATATCTTCTGATATATCATCTACAGCAGGTGACATTCTCTGACACTTCACCTGTAGCAGTGATATCTTCTGATGTATCATCTATAGTAGGTGACATTCTCTGACACTTTACCTGTATGGTGATATCTTTTGTTGTATCACCTACAGCAGGTGACATTCTTTGACACTTCACCTGTAGCAGTGATATCTTCTGATGTATCACCTACAGTGGGTGACATCCTCTGACACTTCACCTGTAGCAGTGATATCTTCTGATGTTTCATCTGCAGCAGGTGACATTCTCTGACACTTCACCTGTAGCAGTGATATCTTCTGACATATTACGGATAGCTTTTGAAATCCTGTGGAAATGAGAATATGACAAAACCTGGTTACCATGGAAAATATCACTTGCCATCAAATTGCCACACTTCCAATCATCTCAGGTTCCAGTAGGGCTTGAATTGGTGCTAACTAGAGTTGAGAGATGTAACCCTAGTTCACATCAGCCTTGCGGCAGCTGTACACCTATCAATAAACATTTTTTTTCCAGGAAAAAATGGGTTCCGTACGACAGTCTCAAGACCTTCGTACAAATTCACAAAGCCGCAGTTGCAAACTAAATTTTCGACATGCACATTTTTTTTTGGTGATTTTGTTGTCATTTTGCAGTTTGCATGGCAGCTGCATGACTGCTTCAAGACACACACACAATTGTTGTACGATTTTAGTTGATTCTGCAGTCAAAGAACCATTACGTTTGACTTGCGAAAGCCTCACCACAATTGCATGATTGCCTTACGGTTGTCTTGTGTTTTATTCCAAGACTGCGATGAAACCTACGACAATTGCACAATAATCGTATGGCTGTTTGTGATCGCTGTACAGTTGTCGCGCAGTTGCCATTGAGTATAAAAGGCAGATCCGCTCTTTAGACCAAACAATCATTTCGAGTTTTCAGACAGAAAACATGCCCGCATCGTATTTTTGCTGTGCAGTGTCTACAAGTGGTACGAATTTGTCTGGATTTGTTGCCAATTGTCTACAACACCCTGGGACCATGCCAATTGTCTACAACACCCTGGGACCATGCCACTTGTCTACAACACCCTGGGACCACGCCAATTGTCTACAACACCCTGGGACCACGCCAATTGTCTACAACACCCTGGGACCACCAAATCATACAATCAAACAAATCCCAAGGCTGATATGAACTAGGCATGAACAATTACAGGCATTATATTGTTTTTATTGGGTCATAGAGGCCCCACACAAAGTAGATTCTATCCACACCTATAGTCTTTTGGAATAGAAAATGTATCTGGAAAATCAATGAATTAGTTGTACGACTTTCTCTTTAAGTCATGATAAATGAAAATCTATTAATATATCTATAAATTTCTATACTTTAAGACCAAGATAATTGCTTTCTTATGGACTTTGTTTGTAATTTTTCATAATAATAGCATGTCAGGAACTGCTGGTACATGTAATTTACCAATACACATACTGAGTAACAGATTTTACGTAACATCTGTTTGAAATCTTAAGGCAAAACCTCCAGGTAAAACATATGGTAATATTTAGATGGTATAACTCGGGCATATCAAAACACAATAGGATGGTTCTGGTGAAATATTTTTTTTGTCATTTTTCACTTTAATTCCTCATTTTGCAAGATGGAGTTTATAATCAAATAGGGTTCTGTATCTGATTTTGTCTCAATCTGTGAGTGTTTTAGATTTACGAGCATGGAGATTTACATTTGTTAACTCATTCTGCTCATGATTAAAAGCATTTTCTTAATTGGTGCTGTTGCTGGCTTGGTAATTGTAATCTCTTTTTATGATATTAGTAAGACTCTTGTTGAGTTTTTTACATAATTACAAAACATTTTTTTCATACATCCTGACCCTGACCACAAATTAGTTTCCCCAAGTTCTTTGTATGATGTAATTTGTAGTTTAGGTAACACATGATAATAAAGAGTAGTAAGCTATTATCAAAGTGTACCTGGACCACAATTATGTGTACATTTGGTGCCAGGTTAGGCTGAATCATAGGCTATTAAGAGAGTGGAAATTTTGAAACTGATCCAAGAAAAGAAAGAGTTTTCAAGACATTGTCACTTTCATCGGCATAAATATAATGGAAATATAAACAATATAATGGGTTCTTTAGTAGATATACCTCTCCAGTTGGGGATCAATTTTAAAAAAAGATTCAGCAGTTGAAAGCAATAAAATCTAATAATGTAATACAGGATTCTTTTTTTTTTGTTTAATGAAGCTCGTGGTGGTTCAGAGAAGAGTGTTTGACTTGTAAGGAAATAACTTTTTGGATCAAATTTGTCTAATGCAAATCACAACTGTCAATCATTATATGGCACATGTAAATTTTAGAGTGTGTGTTTCATGCATTAACATTTGGACATTTTCATTCTTTTTAGTCTGCCAATTTTTGCCAAGTATCAGTTCTTGCTTGGGATATGCTTTGATGATAGATGCACAGTATTGCAGCATGCATGGTCATTTGACCATATTTTTATTCACAAGATTCCAATCACAAAACTGGGAGAATTTGTATATTTTAAAGTTGACTATGTGACTTTCTGTGATTAGATGCCACATTTTGCAATCTCCAAAAATTATTTCACTGAAGTTGAGCAGCAATTTGCTCTAAAAATTTCCATTGCTCTTCCTGGGTGTGCATATTGCATGACTTGACCTGTGATTAGTCCTAATTAAGGGATATAAATCTGTTTTCATTTGAAAAATGAAAATTTTCCAGAGGACTGTTTCACATTATTCTAAATATTATATTAGGCTTCACATTCTAGTTAATTGACTTAAGTTAAACAGTCACGGTTCAGCGGATCAGAAAATCTGACTCAACATCAGCAATCACGGTTAAAGAGATCAGAAAAATTATGAAACTAATACCATAGATTATTTTGGAGAAGAATGCACTAAGAATTTTACAGAATATTTCAGCCTGTGATTTGGTTGTTGGACCTGTTTGATTTACACACTGGCAACAATGAAAATAACAAGAAATTAGTATTAGTCATGTAATTGTTCAACTTCCAATATGTGGATAGTTTTCCTAGCAACTGAAAGAAAACATGAGTGTAAAACAATTATAGAGTAATAAACAGATTCATGCAACAATAATGCCTCAGTACTTGTCATAAGTAGATTGTCAGAATGGTTTTATTTTTGTACTCTCACACATCCCACTTCACTGTACAGCAGATGCTACACTACAGAACATTTTTATAGCATTGCAAAATCACACAGAACACTTCTAGGCAATACTTAAAGTGTTTCCAAATATTTTATAGTGTAGAACATTGCGTAGAACATTTCTATGACAGTGTACGATACCAAATGTTTACAGAACAACAATAACATTCAGACAACACATTTCAAGGCACAGCACATGTTTTGTTTAGCACAAAACAACTAAAAATCTGTATTTGCACGACACAAAACAGAGCTTTTCTGACAGATGTTAGAACAAAGTTTTATAGGACAATATTTCACTAGCATAGTACTGCTACAACATGGAACATTTCCCTAGAAAAGTACTGCTACAACATGTTACATTTCCCAAGCATAATATTAATACAACATAGAAAGTTTCCCTAGTATAGTACTGCTACAACAATGGATCATTTCCCTAGTATAGTACTGCTACAACACGGAGCCTTTCCCTAGTATAGTACTGCTACAACTTAGAGCACATCCCTAGTATAGTACTGCTACAACAATGGATCATTTCCCTAGTATAGTACTGCTACAACAATGGATCATTTCCCTAGTATAGTACTTCTACAACAATGGATCATTTCCCTAGTAAAGTACTGCTACAACAATGGATCATTTCCCTAGTATAGTACTGCTACAACATGGAGCCTTTCCCTAGTATAGTACTGATACAACAATGGATCATTTCCCTAGTATAGTACTGCTACAACATGGAACACTTCCCTAGTATCGTGCTGCTACAACATGGAGCACTTCCCTAGTATAGTACTGATACAACAATGGATCATTTCCCTAGTATAGTACTGCTACAACAATGGATCATTTCCCTAGTATAGTACTGCTACAACAATGGATCATTTCCCTAGTATAGTACTTCTACAACAATGGATCATTTCCCTAGTAAAGTACTGCTACAACAATGGATCATTTCCCTAGTATAGTACTGCTACAACATGGAGCCTTTCCCTAGTATAGTACTGATACAACAATGGATCATTTCCCTAGTATAGTACTGCTACAACATGGAACACTTCCCTAGTATCGTGCTGCTACAACATGGAGCACTTCCCTAGTATAGTACTGATACAACAATGGATCATTTCCCTAGTATAGTACTGATACAACATGGAGCACTTCCCTAGTATAGTACTGATACAACAATGGATCATTTCCCTAGTATAGTACTGCTACAACATGGAGCCTTTCCCTAGTATAGTACTGCTACAACATGGAGCATATCCCTGGTATAGTACTGCTACAACATAGAGCACTTCCCTAGTATAGTACTGATACAACATGGAGCACTTCCCTAGTATAGTACTGATACAACAATGGATCATTTCCCTAGTATAGTACTGCTACAACATGGAGCATATCCCTGGTATAGTACTGCTACAACATAGAGCACTTCCCTAGTATAGTACTGATACAACATGGAGCACTTCCCTAGTATAGTACTGATACAACAATGGATCATTTCCCTAGTATAGTACTGCTACAACATGGAGCACATCCCTAGTATAGTACTGCTACAACATGGAGCACTTCCCTAGTAAAGTACTGATACAACAATGGATCATTTCCCTAGTATAGTACTGCTACAACATGGAGCACTTCCCTAGTATAGTACTGCTACAACATGGAGCACTTCCCTATTATAGTACTGATACAACATAGAGCACTTCCCTAGTATTGTGCTGTTATAACAATGGATAATTTTTCTTACATAATATTACTACAATATGGCACATTTCATAGCATAGTACTGCTACAGCAGTGGATCATTTCCCTAGTACAGTACTGCTACAACAGCTGATCATTTCCCTAGTACAGTACTGCTACAACAATGGATCATTTCTCTTTCATAATATTACTGCAACATGGCACATTTCCCTAGTATAGTACTGCTACAACAATTAACATTTCCCTAGCATAATATTACTACAAATTGGGTCATTTCCCTAGTATAGTATTGCTAATAACATGGACAACTTCACTAACACAGTATTGCTACAACATGAAACATTTCCCTAGTATGGTACTGCTACAACATTTAAAATTAACATTTTCCTAGCATATTCTTGCTACAACATAGAACATTTCCCTTTCATGGTACTGCTATGACATGGAACATTATTGTGCTACAATATTTAACATTTCCCTAGCATAATATTGCCACAACATCATTTCCCTAGCATAATATTGCCACAACATCATTTCCCTAGCATAATATTGCCACAACATCATTTCCTTATCATAATATTGCTACAACTTAGAACATTTTTCTAACAAAGTGATGCTCTTAAATGGAACATTTCTATGTCACAGAACACTATTACTACACAAAACAATTTAGATGTCAGTGATCAATGCTACAAAATGGAAACATTGCTTGGACATAGTATATACAAAGTGTTGTGTGTGTAGAAGAAATGATATCCACCAATACCTGGACAGATAGAGCAGCCATGAATCATCAGTGATTATAAATGATGTTTAATTGTTGTGTTATGGTACCTTCACATGAAATATCAACATTCACACAGACATGACTGAAACCATCAAGACTGTTTCTGATTAGATTTAGGTCTGGTATTTGCCTCTGTATTCAACATTGATATTTCTGCCCAGGTGTTGGAAGTTAAGAGTTTTCATTTTATTTCCTAATCAATTTCATTGTGATGGCTAACTGCTAGCATATCCCATAAATGATAATTAATGTCACACTCAATTATATCTTGAAATTCATAGTAATATGAGTAATATTATAACTAGTATCCTTCCTGTTCTGGTCATGCTCAATCTGTCATATTCAATGCCACCATATTCAAGGTATTTCTAATATTTCTGACGTTTTGTGTTGTGGAAAAAAACGATATTAATTAAAATGAGTCGTAATAGTATCAGATGTTTACTTCACAGTGCTGTAGCTGTATGTTGTAAATAAATTCTAAAATTCAAATTTGAAGAAATCAATACCTTCTGATTATGATAGGGTTTTATGAAATGGGTCAGTGAACAACAACTACATAGAATGCTCGAGGTCGATGGTGTCACAAACTCTAACGGTGTATTGAATGAAATTTGAACGTTAATACTTATCTAAAGTCGTATAGGGATTTTCCACACCCCTTTGGGAATGGATCCTGGGCCTTTTGAATTGTGAATTTTAGCAACATTTTATTGAAATTGGGAAATCTAAAATACACAAAACTGCTAGGAAATACAAGAATTTCTTCAAATCCATTGTCATTTGACTTCAAAGGGGAAAAATGCATTTTTTGCATAAGGGATGGGGACTTATTTCGACCTGGATGATAGAGCAAAAATCCTGGCCATAAGACATAAGATATGTGTAATTATCACATCTATGAAAAGTTATTGGATAGAAACCTACATATGCCCCTGTTTTCACAAAAACATTTTTATCTTCTGAGTTTAACAATTTGTTTTTTTAAATTCAATTCATGTATAATATGAGGTATTAAGAAGACTATCAAAAATGGAATTTTGTGTTACAAGCTGTCCATATATTTATTTATATACATAAATATTCTAGATTCAAGGTTCAGAGAAAAAAACATGGTCCCTTGTTCCTGGTTCTTGCTAAATCAAGGTCTTTTGAAGTAGTTTCCACTATGTAAGTGATTTGTAAACTTAATGACCAGACATTTTTTCTTCCGAGGTTGTCAGCCTGCATCATCTAAAGCCACTAGACTCAGATTGATTAATTTGGCAGATTTTCACTGTTGACAGATGCATGTCAGCGATAGAAGGGGATCTGACCTTCTCTATTGAAGACTTAATTCGAAGGGAAGTGTACTGTGGTCAAATGTTTTGTGAGCGACAGAATCAATAATGTAATATGGTGAAGATTAAGTCTTGTTTTCTAAAAACAAAAACATGTCCAAATAAATATTCACATTGCCATAATCTTAATCTGTCTGGGATTTAAATTGTCCTTGTTTAATATTTCATTCAGACTGGTAGTGTTGAGATAGAAGAAATATCTTGTAGTTCATAATTACAGTTGCAGATTCAAAATGCAGCTTAATACACCAATGAAGATAGTGTATGTCCCATCTCACAACATCAACCTATCTTCACTTGTCTTTCTAAATGTTCTATTTGAATTATTATGTAATGAATTGGTATCTTGAATGTGGTCTCCGATGACTGTGATTTCTCCTTTATCAATAAAGATGTTTCCTGTAGAGTAAAAGAAAATATATTCTATAAACATGTATAACATAGTTTTCTAAATTGAATTACTCTCTTACAATGGTGTACAGTAGATTCTGTCTTGAGAGACAACTCTAATGAAAGACCACCTGTCTTTTGAAAATGCATTCTGAAAACCACATGGTTAAATAAAACCTCTTTTGAGAGACCACCTGTCTTGAGAGACCACATTTCAGTGGCAGAAGGGGTGGTCTGTCAAAGTAGGTTCCACTGTAGTGATAGAGTATTTGACTAGCAAGTGGAATGTCGCTGGCTAAATTCCCTGTACTGGGTCATACCAAAATCTTTAAAATGGTACCGACTTTCCTCTCCCCAAGTGCTTGGCACAGGAAGTGGAAGTCATGGGTCTTTCAGATGAGACTTAAAACAGAGGTCCCATATTAAGACAGGCATGGTATGTTAAAGTACCCTCACTGCATTGTCATCAGTCCATAGCACAGGTCAAAATTTGTGGCACTTCACTTCAAGTCGGTGACATTGCCATATAAGTGCAAAATTCTTGACAAGATGTAAAACAACAAGCAAACAAAACTGAACTGAATGATTCCAGATTTTTAATCTAGCCATTTCTAAACAGACTATCATATTTTTATGTACATCTCTCTAGTTTATAGTATTTTCTCCACAATTTAATTGCCATGTGTTAAAAGCATTGATTTTGAAATGTAATTATGAATTTCCCTTGAACTATGTAACTTGGATTTGTTTATTGTATGTAAACTGTGGCTGCTGTACATATTACATAATGGTATAGACTATCAACTATTTTGTGAGTTTGCCAAACAAACATATGGCATCTAATTTTAAATTATGTAATTTAAAAAAACAACATTTCAAAGTATTTAGTTGCACTTTTTAAAATAATTAATTTTCACTGGTCTAATTTACCAGAAAATGAGATGTATGATGGTAAGTACGTATGAACTAACTGAACCTTTATCAATGTCAGACTTCAAAGCGAAAGGTTTCTTGCACAAATCCAGTTATGGGTAAAAGTTACAAAAACAACAATGAAAACATAAAATATTGTTGAATTGGATTGGACATTGATATGAATGGATAAACTAATTCATGTTCATCTTAAATGGTTTTTAAATACATCTATTAGAGTTATGTCCCTTATGACTTTGTACAGGACAATAGGTATAGTGTGAAACTTATATACTGATACAGTCAAACTTGCCTTAGCGACCCCCCTCATATAACGACTTCCTGTCCATAACGACCGTATTTTGACTGCCCCTTGAGAATTACTATATATTTGCCCTCTATATAGCGACCACCTGCCTTACGCGACCCGGCGACCGCTGTATTTTGTCCGCCGGTGGTTGTCCTACTTGCGTATAGCGACTGCTTATAGACTTACTACTAAGGGAGATAACTCGTACATAATTCTCGCGGGACAATTCGAGACTTAATCAACAACATGGCGAAATACACGAGGGCTTCGACAGTCACAACACACCTAGAGGTGTCAATTAACAACCCGGGTATTAATTAGGCACTCATACGTGCTCTATGACAGGGTGTTTTTACAACCAGGAAACTATCAATCATCGCTGACTGATTGATCTTTTGTTTTCGATCATCAATTTATGACCAAAGTTCCGGTGATGATTACTTAATCGGCGAAAGACTAAGACTTAAAAGGAAAACAATTCAGAAAGTTGTGACAAGGTGTTTTTACGAACAGGAGCATTTAAATATCATCGCTGAAACTTATTCTGGATGCTGTAACTAATCGAACATCACTTGATTAGCAAGTCAACATCTCAATTCAAAGAGTAAAATCCCCGGCGCTCGTATCATTGGATTACGTCTAATAAAATTATAATTAAATAAAATTCAACTACCTACATCTTACTGATATTCTTACACTTCTGACTACTTAATATTTGTTTCAAATAATGTGCCGTACCCTCGATGTACATGTATAATTCAATTACATCATAAATTAATTTAAATATTAAAACATTGAATTATTTCATTGTTTTAATTTTTATTTATTATTTACATGTTATGCATGTATTAGCTACAGGGATTTTCTATGTCCCTTAATGCAAAAATCGCTTGTATTTTCCCGAAAAGATGCGAATATTATTTGGATTTTTTTTTTAAAAAAAAATGAATATTTTCTGGAGTTAAGAAAATCCCTTAAGTATTTAAATACAATATCCATTTAATCATAAAATGAAATATCTAACCATTGAAGAAATATGTAGTTTGTCTCCGATGCCTTGGAAAACCCTGTATATAAAGACCACCTGTCTATAAAGACCGTTTTTGTAATTTCCCCTGAGCGGTCTTTATATACAAGTTTGACTGTACAACAAAGCCAGTCTTAATATGGAGGTTATCTTTATATAGAGGTTGGTTTGTACAAAAGGTCTTTGTGACCAGGTGGTCTTTATACACAGGTGGTCTCTAGAGCACATTTTACTATATTTTATGATCATATAAACAACACAATGTGTTACTTTTTGTGATAATGACACTTTAGGTATTTGAAGGTTGTACAAGGTTTTGATCATGTGCATGACCTGAGATTTTATTTTTCTCCTCTGTAAACCAGTAAATCATTCCTTTAACTTGTTTATCCCTGAAAAGAAAAAAATAATTAATAACCTCAATGACCTATACTTCAAATCACCGACAGGCCAAACCAACTGTATCTTTAGGGGTCAAAGGATAATTGATAAGGTCAATAACTCAGGTGACCTTCAATGAACCCTTACTACCTGTCAAGGTACAGATGTGCACACACTGTTAAACACTCAGTTTGTGCTCAAATTGTGTTGGACCAATTATTTTCAGATTTGGTATATAGCATTTCTCAGGTAACTGAATTTAGTTCCCCCAAAGCCAGGGAATTGTAATTGTTGGGGCTCAAGTAATCAAAAGTGTCTTTTTGGCCTTTTGTTTTATTTTTTGTATTCGTTTTGATAGAAATCAGGGAGTAAAATTGGCTGCAGGATCCAGGGGCCAGCCAGGCCCCTAGAACAAAATATCTAGGGGCCCAGGTTGAAATTCAGAGCCCAGCCATTTCTTCAGATGCTTTCATACAAAAAAAATAAAAAATAAATAAACCAAATTTCTCAATTAATTAATTCAAACTAAATTTCTCTTTCTATATAGCTTTTATTGTGTTGCATGCAATCATGAATATGTTTCCTACATGTACCAACTGTTGACAATTTCCTGTCCATTTTGTTGAGGAGTGATTCTTTTTAATTTCATTGGTACACTTTGAAGTATTCTATGTCTGGTTTCTTGCTGGCGTTTTCAGCAACGTAACACCACATAACAAAGACTTATGAGTCCACGGAATGGTTACAAGTCAAATCCCACCCCCACTTTGGAAACATGTAAATTAGCACTTAATCATTAATGTATATGTACCTAAATTGGCACCTGGAAATATTTTTTTCAACACTTCAAAATATCTGTCATGGTACCGGTAATGAAATGGTATTAAAAATGTTTATCTCAGAAGAGAAGATTCATTTTCAGAAATTATTTATATGTATAATATGCTTTCTTGATAATTATGAGTCACAAATTCACATCACTGTTGACACTAAAAAAAACTTACATCTCCAAATTATCTGTTTTTAATTTAAATATGCTATTTGCTATCAAAACATTATTTTGACCAAGCAGTCATTCGATAGGAACAAAGGATTCAAAGAAGGGCTAATGGTTGCATAACTAATGCGATAAATAAATAATATGCCAAAAATACAGTTATAAAAGAAACAAGTGCTGAAATCATTAGGTGTTGATGTGCATGAACTAAGTGTGGATTTCCCCATGTGCCGATCTAACTAGGATTCATTTTTGCCCTTAGATGAGAGGGCGAATTTAAAATATAAGTGAAATTTTCCAGCTAAAATAACACAGACATACATGCCACCCATGAGATAGTGGTGATTCAGGGCAAATGTAAGACATGTGGAATATGTTTTCTTATTGCAGCAGGGCGAGAATTTCCAGGTACTCAAATTTACTCAGTACTCATGTTCAACTTTTATTTCATTGTTTTGACTACATGTATATAGTCATTTGTTAAACTTCCGAATGTGAGCGAGAAGGAAACATATTATTATTTTACCTCATTTACATATAAATTTTCACTTCACAGTTACGATTTTTAGTGGAAAAAAAAAATGAATAGATATTTTGAGTATTTTACTCAAACTATTTTTTAACATTTGAAGTTTTCTTCAAATGAGCAAAAAAATTTATCATTATTTACAATTGTATGCTGTCAATATACAAGCATGTCCAGTTACAGAACACATTTTGCACACTTTTGCCTTAAAACCATGAAAAGTTTGTTGAGCTTGATTACTGAGTAAATTTGGTGACTTCGGGCACTGGAATTAGATTTGCCATTTATGACTTGCATATGAAATGCTATCTTCCTTTATGACAGAACAATAATTAACCATCACAATATTGTAAAATATAAGTGTCTGTCTGTAGATTAAGTGAGAAATATTTTGTTTTCCTAATGTCTGCAGACAAAACATAACTTCTGTTTGCAAGTCCCTGAAGATGAAAATATCACCCCAATCGCTGCACTCAGACAGAAATATTGATTCTTCTGATGAACAGAAACATTCAGCTATTTCAGGTTAATTTGTTTCAAACGGAAAGATTTAAAAAGCGAAAGTGAAGATAAAACATACCAGTACTTTAAGAATATTTTAAAAAGAAAGAAAATTAAAAAAAACTTATGATATATGAATTGAAGTTGAAAGGGAAATATTTTAAAAACCAATTGGATATCAAAGATAATGATATAAGTAGAGAGCTGATGTACACAAGTAGGCAGTTGGTGCTCATTTAATTTACTTTGATGATGTAATAAAATCAATTGAACAAAAGGATAAGGTAGATGTAAGATGGCTATTTCTGTTTGCCGTTATCTCTCTGTTACAAATATAGAAATGTAGAGAGGTAACAAATTGTTTCAATGGTCAGTTTTAGAACAAGAAAAATATATCCCTAGTTCCAAAGAAAATATGATGCATATTTCAAGTAAGGATTTAATCCTTTTATTATATGTATCATTTAGGGATATATGTATTTTCATACTTTGTACATACCCGGTACATGTATCATGTAGGAGTATTAGGTCATTTAACCCTTTACAGACATGTACAATGTTTTATGTAGGGATATAATCCTTTACTGACATACATCATATAGAGATATAATCCTTTACTTACATATATCATGTAGGGATATAATCCTTTACTGACATGTATCATGTAGAGATATAATCCTTTACAGACATGTATCATGTAGAGATATAATCCTTTACTGACATATATCATGTAGGGATATAATCCTTTACAGACATGTATCATATAGAGATATAATCCTTTACAGACATGTATCATGTAGATATAATCCTTTACTGACATATATCATGTAGGGATATAATCCTTTACAGACATGTATCATGTAGAGATGTAATCCTTTACTGACATACATCATATAGAGATATAATCCTTTACTTACATATATCATGTAGGGATATAATCCTTTACAGACATGTATCATGTAGAGATATAATCCTTTACAGACATGTATCATGTAGGGATATAATCCTTTACAGACATGTATCATGTAGATATAATCCTTTACTGACATATATCATGTAGGGATATAATCCTTTACAGGCATGTATCATGTAGAGATGTAATCCTTTACTGACATACATCATATAGAGATATAATCCTTTACTTACATATATCATGTAGGGATATAATCCTTTATAGACATGTATCATGTAGGGATATAATCCTTTACAGACATGTATCATGTAGAGATGTAATCCTTTACTGACATACATCATATAGAGATATAATCCTTTACTTACATATATCATGTAGGGATATAATCCTTTACAGACATATATCATGTAGAGATATAATCCTTTACAGACATGTATCATGTAGATATAATCCTTTACTGACATATATCATGTAGGGATATAATCCTTTACAGACTTGTATCAGGAAGAGATATTTTACATTTATTGCCCAGGTTATAGAGACATGGGGATTTGTTTACCCAAGGCAAGTAATATTAACTGAGGGAATATAACTTGCCGCAGGTAAACAAATCCTTGTGTTTCCCTGATAACCTGGGCAATAAATTGTTTATTTTACCTAAATACAGAATCAATAAAGACTGTCGAATAAGCTGCAAGGATTTTTGCATGAGGGAGAATGAATTGTAGTGTCCCTGCCCCATGACAACTCTCAACCAATCCCTGACTATGTTTTATTAATGAGGTATAATAAAATCCTTTACCCGCCTGTATCAGGAAGAAATATAATCCTTTACTGATGTGTATCATGTAGGGATATAATCCTTTACCGACATGTGTCAGGAAGGGATATAATCCTTTGTTGACATGTATTACATTGGGATATAATCCTTTGTTGACATGTATTACATTGGGATATAATCCTTTACTGATAACCTGTATCAGGTAGGGATAATATATTTTTATGGACCGAAAAAGAATGAGTCAAGTTCAATCAACAATTTTTGGTGGATTTCTTAGTGTTTGTAGGGAATCCTTTACCAACATGTTCAGGGATAGTTTGGTTATATATTCATCATTAATCCTTTGTTGCATGTAACATTGAATGTCTTACTGTCCATTTTGTTTATTTTTTACATGGAGCCGACAAGAATGACAACTCTTGCGAGAATCAGAGAGAACCGTTGTCTGCGTCACCATGGGGCATCTTGCTCAGAGAGAAGGTCACCATGGGGCAATTGCTCCAGGGAAATATGAAGTTTTGTCATCCCTATGGAGGACACGATGTTTTGTAATATCATCACGTGATGTATTTTAATGATTCAGCTTCAGATTAATACAGATGAGGTATGATAAAATCCTTTACTGACACAGTATTTGGGCTGATAACTTGGTATTGCAGTAACCTATTTTCACAGATAGCTCTATACTCTGGTCACCTGATCAGCTACATTTGTCACAAAAATTGGCTACAGCATCAGCGACTGGTTAGAAATGAGATGATATTGATCTGTTTGGTGTCTGTGTCTGACTTTAAATGCGAGCTGTTTGTCATGTTAAATGAGTACGCCATTAGTCATGTCATCTTGCTCACTTAATACTGTCCAATGTTTTATATTTGTATTCGTAAAATGAACCACTTTATGAACAAAACCTAATACTTATTTATTGGTGACAAAGTAATTCAACAGTTGCCATGGTAATAATTGTATGTTATATATGTAGGAAAGCATTTTAAAAAACAATGACTGGAATCTATGGAAATTAAAACAACAAATTGGGATGTATACCAGTCCTGTTTTAAGCAGTGAAAATTTATTTTCTAATCTTATTGCCTAGGCTGTTGGAGAAGCTTACAATAACTTTACATTCAAGTAGGCCCCTATGTTATTATGATCTTAACTATGAGCAGATCATTGGCTCACAGTCATTTGTTTATACAGATTATATACCCCTGTAGTAATTATCTAACTTGTCCACCCCTAAAGAATGGTTGAAATAGCCTTTATCATTGATGTTAAGTTCAGTCCATTGTTTTGAGGGATTGATGCATGCTTGGATTGACTCAGAATATTTTGCCAGCAAGTAGCAGGATTCAGTTCATATCCAGTCCTGGTCAGTTTTGAGAATTTTTATAAAAATAGAGACTAACCATTCAGCAAAATAAATGGAAGTCATTAGTGATTGGATGAAACTTATAAATGGAAGTCCTTTAGACAGAAGACACCACAATTAATATTGGTCCATCCCCTGTTGTACATGTCTGTGATGTCACATGACAAGTGAAGTTAACCAATGTTAAACCAATGGACTAGGTGTGATATGTAGATGTTGGATATCCCATACAGTATTGCCATATTGTTGGTCTGACTTCACCTTTAGACAGAAGACACCACAATGATATGTAGATGTGATGCTTTAATTGATCGTAAAGTTATCTCCCTTAGCAGTTGTAATATGAAATAAATACATGAAATAAGCTAACATCAGCTAACAGTTTTACTCGCACCTGTTTTTTCACCAAGTCTGGTGATACAGTGGAGGGATTTAATATGTATAAATTTGTACCATAGAATTTGTGGCAGATGGCGGTATATGGGTTTTGGCATTATAACCAGGGAAATATGTAGTAGGAAATCTGTTCTTCAAAAAATAGTGGCGCTATGTGGGTTTGGCATTATAAACTGAGGGAGGTATATGGAGAGTGAACTGTATTTGTGATTTGCCAAAAGGAAAAGGATCTTGGGCAATATGATATCAAAGTATGAAAGGCAACTTTGAAATTATATAAAGTGACCCTACAAAAGCATTGTTAATAACTCTTGCCCTTTAAATACTTAATCTGACAATTTTCTGATCATTATGATACACAATGTATTCTGAAAAGTTAACATACTGTTTTCTGTGTAAACAGTGTTGATTGATACATGTGGATATATCATTTGAATATTCAAACATCAGCTTATTAAAAAACTGCTGACTTTGAGATTGTTGTTTACATTGTATATCCCCATAACAACGACTGTTACAGATAATGTTCTGATAACAGCTATAAAAAGTAAGAAATTTGTGTGATAAGGAAGATAGCGATTGATATAGATTTACTGACAACAAATAAAGTTAAGCATCATATGAAATTTTTCAATTTTAACATATAAAATCTGACCTGGATCCAACATCAAAATTCAGTTTTTGACTACACATATAGATCTGCCCCTTCTGTCCTGTAACATACAACAATGGTCATTATCCGTTAATGCAAACAGCAGTTACAGAGCTGAAAATTAGTTCTAGTTTTGAAATAAGTTTTGATGTACAGTTGGTACCATTTGTGTAGGTGTTGTCATTTTCATACGTCTGTTATAGATGAACATACAGTAGAACCTGTCTTAAAAGACCACCCCATCTGTCACTGCTATGTTAATTTTGTGTCTTCTCATATACTGCTAATGTTCAATAGGTGAAGAGTTTTTGATAGTTTTGGTTTTTGCAAAGTTATGGCCCTTTGCAATAAGAAATTTTTTTTTGTGCTATGTGAATGCTGTGACAGAAACTCTTTCAGTTCCACTTAATGCGTCTACATGTAGCTGAAAGCTGGTACAGAGTTTAAATCATAGTCTAAAGATATGGATTGAGGAAATCATTTTGTATTTCAATTTTGTTTCTAAATGTTGTAAACCTTTACACTTTTAGCAGAAACCTAGTTCTTTGATTCCGTAAACACTCAGAAAATGTACCAGTATGTGGCAGGCAAACACTTAGAAAATGTACCAGTATGTGACAGGCAAACACTCAGAAAAAGTACCAGTATATGACAGGCATAGTATCTAACATAGACAGTACCCTTGTTGTAGATCTTGTCGTGTTTTGTACTTCCTGGAATAAAATTATCAAAGTACAAAGAAAAAAACTTTCAGTCTGAAATACCACATGTCTGATATATAAATAACAGATCATTATGTTCCATAAATAGTGATTAAAAAACTAAAGTCGACTTCACTCGCAAACTAGATCTATGTATCCATATCTATATCTTTAGAGTCAATTGCCAATCAACCGTTAGCATTTTATGTGACTTTTAACCAGAAAAGACATCCTGAGTTATTTAATAAATTATCTGGTGATTGGTTACCCAACAACAAAATTGCATAACCTTTTAGTTCAAGACACCTGTAATTAGTACCTGATGCATGTTTCGAGGATCTGTAATCACAATGAAATATTTATGAATTTTACAGCCTGATTGATTTTCAGCTGTTTGACTGATGTTAGTGAACATTAATGAAAATGTGAGTCACACAGTAATGAAGTTTGGACTTTGGAGATGATAATATCTCTGACATTTCGTTGTTGGGTTATAACTCATCTTTTGGGCTTCTCTGCATATTCCATGCACAGATAAGTGTAAGAAATGACATCTAGATACTGTCAGTTTATCAAAGGTGATACATTAATACCAAGTGCTGAAAAACGTTTAGATGCACCAGATCAAAAGTACTGAGTCATTGGCTGAAGGAAGTTGTAATGCAATTCCATTAGTGGTATATGTATATTAGATTATTACAAATTCTAGTCTTTATTGATATTTGTCTCTATTTTGATATTAAATTTATTGCCAATATAAACACTAGCAGTTTGAATGTGGGTGAGACATGATTCATGATATCAATTAATCAAAGTGTTCCTATGACCCTTGGTGGAATTAGGTGAATCTGTAATGAATTGCATCATGGTGATTTGACCATGAGAATATTTTATAAGAACTCGATGAGTGCTAGCCATTGATATTTATTTTATAAGAACTTATTGACTGCTAGCTGCTGGTTGATATTTTGTCATACAATTTAGAGAAAAATCTCAAATGAAAGAAAAAAATTGAGTTGGAGGTCACAAACATGTATAACTTGTTTTAGGAATAATATCAGTTTGCATACACATGGTCTATCTCAACCAATCAAAATGCTTCTTAATATCTGCAGGTACATTCCATTTGTTCAGAAATTCTTATTTCATATCATATGTTTAAAGTTTTCCATTTCTGGATTTAAGTCTTTGGCATCAAGATTTTGAAATATTTTAATGACATAATGTTGTATTGACATGAACATTGGCAACCACCAATAGTTCACTTAGTCACTAGTCACCATGTTCCGTCCTTGGCATTGGTAATGAGCATATTTTGGGTATCTTTTTTCAGTCTGTCTTTCTACCTGTTTATCCTTAGCTCCAGGCATGTACCTATAACTTTTTAAACTATTAGATACAGAGGCATAGAAAGATCATGTGGTATATACTTAATACAGTAGATTATACTAATCCTTTTCAAATGGCCGAGGATTACCATAGGAAAATGTTTTGAGTTGCTATTATTTTTATTTTGAAATAAGTGTGAATGGGTGACAATATCTTATTAAAGCCAATTATAAAGAATATTCCTGAGAATATTTACAGTTTGCCATTTGGTAATTTCAGCAGGTAAAGTAGAGTATGTGCACAGCAAAATGAATCTATGTTTTCATTTCTTATGGATTTTTTTTTTTTCATATAGATTATCATGAAATGTCAAACATAATGTATTTATATATTTATGATATTGCTTTTTAGTTCACCGGGATCAAAGTCCAAAGTGCTAATGCCATACCCCCGGCGTTGTCATCATCATTGTCATCGTCGTCGGCGTACATAGACAAAACTTTTTACCTGGCCAATAACTTTCTAACGGCAAAGGACAGGGCTCTGATATTTCAAATATAGATTCCTTATGTTGAGAACTTTCATTTGATACCTTTACTTTTGACCTATTGACCCTAACCTTGGACTTTGATCTACTTTTCAAAAACTTTAACCTTGGCTATAGCTTTTAAACCATGAGGGATAGGACTTTGATTTTTTTGGTTATAGATTTTGTTTGACAAGAGCTTTAATTTGGTATATTGACCTTGGACTTTGAACTTCTTTTCAAAAACTTTAACCTTGGCTATAGCTTTTAAACCATGAGAGATGGGCTTTGATATTTCACATATATATTTCTTATGGTCAGAGCCTTCATTTGTTACCTTCACTTTTGACCCAGTGAAATTGACCATGGACTTTGACCTGTTTTTAAAATTTTTTAACTTGAGCTAAAGGAATCAAAATTTTACCAAGTCCTATGACCTTAAAACTTGACAGCTGTGGGTCAAATATCTATTTTGAAAATCTACATCCATTTCGCGTGCTTTGTTGTCTTCTGTCATTTCTTGTTATGGAATTTCATTTTGTGGTGTAGATTTAGTGTTTGATCACTTTAGTGTGATAACTTTTACCTAGTTTCTTGCTATATGTGTAAAGTTGTAGAAAAGCAAATTTTAAGAGACATAGTTTGTGTTAAAAACATGGAATGGTGTTAGTCTATCTGTACATCAACCATAATTCATATTAATGTTTGACAAATAGATAGGCAAAGCGTGAGTTTCAAGTTGTTAAATCAAATAAATTGACAGCACTTGTATATAAGTAACTCCTTTGATATATAATTCATAGTTGAAATTATCAAATATTGTTTTCTTCTCAAATTTTGTTATCAATATCTTCAGTGATGAAACGAAAAATATTTCTGATGTGCATAAGAATTTTCATCCAAAATGTCAATGACTTTGTTTAGTTTTCCCTGGATATTCAGTTTGTACATTTGTAATCATACTTGTGACTTTGACCTCAAGTCTTAGTGTGAAATCCTGCCACCTGTTCAATTGACATATTTATTTGGATTTCAAATGTTTGATTTCGCTTTTTAAATTTTTGTTGTGTGCAAAACTATAACTTAGTGTTTTGTTTATGATATTAACAACCACAGGGTTTCTAATGCTGAAGGACTGCTTTTGACCCCCAGGGCCAGGGTGTATGTAAACTCAGTACCTGGTATTTTGGTACCAGCTGGTTATTGTATACATTTCGTGTGGATAGCAACATTGGAATTTCTTTTTCTTTTTTCTTTTTTTTTACAGTTGTTACTCTTTATGGTAGATTTGGCAATACATTTCTTGCCGTTGTTATTCTTTATGATAGATTTGGCAACACATTTCTTGCCGTTGTTACTCTTTATGATAGATTTGGCAATACATTTAAGCTTATTATTTGCCCTTGTATGATACCACTTTCTGTTTTAGAGCTCTGTCTGTTTTAAATTTGAGTTCAATTGATGAATTCTTTTTGACAGAAACAATTATCTCAAGCATTTATTTTGGCCTTTTTTGAGACAGTTTCTCAGATATCTTTTCCTGGCTTACATTATCCTATTTTTATCCCCCAATACACCCACTAAGTCATTAGGGTGTATACTTCATTATGTCTATAAGTGTGTGCACAAAATGTTTTCACCACTGAAACACACAATGTACTTAGTCCAAGGTAAGGATACACTACATATTGAATGTCCATGACCTGTACATGACCCCATTTCATTTTGAGTCAAGGTCAGTACTGCATTTTGTTGCTGAGTAAATTGTTTTTTTTCCTAAAATCTCTTGTCATTTATCTTATGATTTATATAGGAATTATTTAACAATGAAACATTTCTTAACAAAACCTATAAATTTCCACTTAAAAGCAGGTTTTTGTCTTGCTATCTATGAAACCTAGCAGTTTTTATATCTTTTTACTTAAAATTTATTATCACCATACAATATGATTTAAGCTCATTTTTCTTATTTCGCAGGTGGAGAATATAAATACGTGTCTAACATTTTTGGCAGGTCTCGGAGTGAACATTGATGGACTGTGTGCTAAAGGTTTGTACAGATTATTCACATTTTTCATATGCAATTATCATAAAAGTAAACTTTTAAAAGACAATTGTATTTTTTAAATACATTGCACAAATAAGGTTAAAAGTATGAATGAACCAGATGTTTAATTTGATTGTTATAATTCTGAATAGTTTTAGAATTGGAAACATGCCACACCACTTGGGAACTCCCATTGAGTTAAAATTCTTGACTTTATAATTTACTTTATATTTGTTCACCCGAAGTGTATAAATGGTATGCTCTTTTCTTTTGTTTTAGACCAGTCTATTATGGTCTGTAGTGTTGCCAGGGTTAAAATCTGATGTCACAGATTATCGAGTACAAAGGTCAAAATCAGATTTTCCCAGTAAACTTAGCGTGTTTTTGATGAGTTGAACTACATGTACTTCACTGTCAATGATGCTAGTTATCAAAAAGTCAAATTTTTTTCATTTTCTGTATATGTTTTATATAGCTGTATTAGTTTATGGTTATTTTTATGTTTTAACAACATGACTATGCTGTACTTAGTCCTGTATTATATCATATATATAATGCAGTTATGTTATGCTAAGTTGTTTATTGGGAACAAGTCAAAGCACATTATGCAGTATGGGGTTAATAACACATTATATTGATGCAAAATTACACATGTATGTGCAACTCAGCAACATAAACTCAACTTCAAGATTGAAATTTCCAAATCACACTTTTATTCGTATATTTTTGCTTTTTAGAATTACAAAAATATAGTAACAATTCGCTGAAAAATATAGGTCTACAAGACCTGTTGAAATATACACTATTAAAGGTCAGTTCGGCATCCTTTATGAATTTAAAGATATTATAAATTTGCTTTAGAATGTTACTTTTAAATTATTTTTACCATTATACTTCTTTGATAGAATTGACATGTAAAATGATAGACTGGACTGTTAACAATTCTTGCACAGAATTAATATGCAAATGAGGTTTGGTCAAGTTACCCATATTGTGTATTGGCAAGATCTGTCTGTGAAGTTGGACATGGAAGTTGCATTATTCCTCGTTCACATGATCTTAACTGATGAGAAACTTGACAGTCTTTGAAGTTGAGAAAATGTTTTGCATGTACATGTATTGACCTAGAGATTTAAGGCTACTGATAGGAAGTATAGGGTAAGGGTTTAATACTGCCCTGTCCCATAGAAATTTTATGGATGAAACAATGTTTATAAGCACAAGATTTTATTATCATATCGCTGATCTACACTGATCTGCATAGTTTGTTGCATAATAAATAAGCCATCAGTACTCATGTTAAGCCAAATGTGTGACCCGATTTTTAGTTACTTTTTTTTTGGTGAAACCCAATTTTACCGAATTAAAAAGTGTTTGGTATACTGAGTGTATTATACCTCATTAAAAATTATGATTGCCATCAACTATATCAGTACTTTCAGTACTTTGGTTTTGTTCTGTTATATACCCCTCCATCCTATATTATCAACTGACATCTTATTGACAGAAACTATTGTTTGGTATTATGTTTTCTATTGATCAAATGCTATTTAAATTACAGTAGTTTTTTTCTAAGCAAATTTTTGCTACAGAGATTGAATTTTTTATTCACGTATATTAAGTATGACATTTTTATATCAATGAAATATAAAAATATTTCAGTCATGTCCAACATTCAGCAGTATTTGCAGAGTTATGGGACTTTAAATCTTTATAAATGACTTAAATGACAGGGACATAGGGTGTCTTAATGCATTGATCCCCCTGTAACCACATTTGAAGTATTTCAAGGAATGGTGAAGTCCATTGTCAGAATTTGGGAGTGTATGATTTTGAATCTAAATACTGCCTAAATTTCACCTGAAATATTAAACTTGCTCACTCCTGATTTATGACAGTAGACGATTTGGATGAGTCTAAATGTGGCCTCAGGGGTTGTATATATGTGTGTATTTATATTGCTGCAATACTGCCATTAGTATGTGATTATTTTGTTGTTTGGAGAATTTACTCTGCTGTACCAGTAAAAAGTGGTATCCGTGTTCTAATGTATACTCATTTATTGTACAGTATCATAGTAATATGAAGTTTAATAGATTTCTCAAAATGTTTACTGCAATTTTAGTTGATTTGCATAGATAGTAATTTTTCGAAAGTTTACAATATGAAACAGCCGATGAAGATAATATCAACCCAAACCAACATAACTTTGGCTATTGAGCTATACCAATTAGTCTGAATGTTTTCGCTCAGATAACATCAATTGTTATGTACAATCTCATTCCCTTGTTTTATAACAGAATTAATAAAAATGTGATTGTCAACACAGGTGTCTTATTTCTTCACAGTTAAATGCTGCAGTGTTGTGATTGTTTAAGACATGTTTCATTTATGTAATGGACACAGGTAGGGATGATGTTGTAGTGTTATAGTGACAGTGCAAAAAATAGACACAATATTGTAAACAACTGTTGTCATACATAGACACAACACAGTATATAGGGTACACAACAGTTGTCATATAGACAACACTATATAGGGTACACACAACAGTTGTCATACATATACACAACACTATATAGGGTACACACAACAGTTGTCATACATAGACACAACACTATATAGGGTACACACAACAGTTGCCATACATATACACAACACTATATAGGGTACACACAACAGTTGTCATACATATACACAACACAGTATATAGGGTACACAACAGTTGTCATACATATACACAACACAGTATATAGTGTACACAACAGTTGTCATACATAGAGGGTACACACAACAGTTGTCATATATATACACAACACTATATAGGGTACACAACAGTTGTCATACATAGACACAACACTATATAGGGTACACAACAGTTGTCATACATATACACAACACAGTATTATAGGGTACACACAACAGTTGTCATACATAGACACAACACTATATAGGGTACACACAACAGTTGTCATATATATACACAACACTATATAGGGTACACACAACAGTTGTCATACATATACACAACACAGTATATAGGATACACACAACAGTTGTCATACATAGACACAACACTATATAGGGTACACACAACAGTTGTCATACATATACACAACACTATATAGGGTACACACAACAGTTGTCATACATATACACAACACAGTATTATAGGGTACGCACAACAGTTGTCATACATAGACACAACACTATATAGGGTACACACAACAGTTGTCATATATACACACAACACTATATAGGGTACACACAACAGTTGTCATACATAGACACAACACTATATAGGGTACACACAACAGTAGGATATAGCTTAAGACTTGCATGTAAATAAAGGAGGATATATTGTAAGATTTACATGTAAACAAAGGAGGATATATCTTGAGACTTACATGTAACCAAAGGGGGATATGTCTTAAGACTTACATGTAAACAAAGGAGAATATATCATTATACAAAGTAGAATAATATCCAGAGACTTACATGAAAACAAGACCGGGACTTAATTTTGTTTTGGGGTGTGTGAGGTATATTTGTTTTTAGGGGGGGGGGGGGGGTGGGGAGGGGTTAGTTAGTGGGGGGGGGGGTGTTGGTTGGTGGGGTGTGTGTTTTGGAGTGTGAGTGTGGTGTAGTGTGTGATATGTGTGTATGGGTATTTGTTTTGTTGGGGGGGGGGGGGGGGGTGGGGTAGTGGGGGTGGGGGGGTGGGTGGGGGGGATAGGGGGTGGGGGGTTGGGGGGGTGGGGGGGGTGGTTTGGGGGTTGGGGGGGGGTGTGTGGGTGGGGATGGTTTATTTGTTGTGTGGTTTTAGGAAGGGGGGTGTATTTGTTGTTGTTGAATTTAGTTTGATGACATCTTGAGTGCATTTATATTTGTTTTGAATCACTGATTCTCAAAGTATCAAAATTTTCTCTTCTGATCAATGTAAACAGCATATATGTGTAAATTACTTTGTTCCGTGTTGGTATTTCCTCTTTTGAAGTGGACTGATTGCAGCGTCCTTGTTAACATAATTTTCCTGTTTATATTTTGTGACATTTGATGTAAGTTTTGCATAGAAAAAAAATATCTGGCTTGTTTATTTCAAACAGTTGATATAATTTATGTACATATCTGGCAGTTGTGAAGTTGCTGAGGTTTTGAATTTCTTATAATGAATGGAAAACAGCGTTACATCCGATATTTATACTTTATGTGTATATAAGAAAGACATTAAAATAACCTAAATCATAACTAAATTAAACCAAATCTAAGATTTACCTTGACAAATATGATTTAGTTGTGACCCATTATATAGTAAAATCCATATAACCTGGTGGGGCGGAGCCTTGTGAACCCTTTTTTGATCTGGGTGAGTTTAAAATTTAAGTTATAGAGCATAACATTAAAATTACAGCAGCAAGAGTAATCGTTCCTACTTGTCACAATTCATAAGAGAGTTTCCAGTGAGGAATAAAACATTTTCCCCGTTTAGCTTGTCATAACCGAAAAGTCAGTAGAATCATCCATATGATAATCAAAAGGTTACTCCACCTCGCCATCTCATGTGATTCAGACAATAGCTGATAGTCAAATCTTGGTTCTACAGTTATTGTGACTCCATATACAGAATTACATCACATTATATCACTTTTTGTTATATCGTTTAAAACAAACATTTTTTTTATTGATTACCTTGTATTTTCCTGCAGTTTATGTTGTGAATTTAACTATCTAGTATATGACATCAGTAAAAAAAGAAAGTAAACCATTGCTGTATAAAATTATGAAAGTTTATTTATAGCACTTTGTAAGTGCAATGTTATTTTTTTAATAAAAGGATATAGGATTTCTGTCTTTATTTTTGCAGATATAAAAGACGGGAATCTTAAAGCAATACTAGGATTATTTTTTAGCTTATCTCGATACAAGCAACAGCAAAAATCTCAGCAACAACAGAAGCAAGATCACTCGCAAGCAAAAGCTCAACCAGGGGAGGTAAATCCGGAACATCAAACTAGTTTTGGACGACACACACCCCAGCTCAATGGGGGTGAAATGCTATCAAGGTATGTAATATAAGTTTGAAGTGACTTTTAGTCATTGGTTTCTGTTATTCTGTCCACCATTTTCATGTGAGCGATTTCTTCTTAAAACACTCAACATATTTCAACCAAATCTGGTAATAAGTATCTCTAAAGGAGCAGATTTTATCATTATAAACAAAAAGGGACAGACCTTCCTTTGGGCCACAGATTATGTGCAAGGGACATGTGACTGTCAAAGCACTTTGGACGCGTATAAAGATTATTAAAATTTCGGTTTGTTGTTTGGATATGCCATTTGACATTACAGTCACAAATAGTTTTTTCATCTGCATAGTGCTGGCTTTCATAACGAGTGTAGCAAAAATAATTCTGTTGTTTTATTACGTGTATTTGTTGTTTAATGGACCACAAATTATTCTAGTATTTTTAATTTCCTGTTAACGTCTCCTATGTTCTTTAGATCAACCACTGTTGATATAAGCTGAATTATATTGTTAGTGCTGTATTCGACCAAGTAAGAGCCCAGGGCTCTAAAAAATTGGGAGAAGGAGTGGACGCTTTTAGTGACATGGGTGCTTATTGGGTAAAATACATGTACATAGTTGTAAAAAAGTAAAAAATATGTACAGAGTTTGAAAATTCATGAATCTTTTCTTACAAAATTCGATGATCATCTTCTTTCCTTTGTGTGATGGTGTAAACAAGGCTTACATATATCAGTATTTAATTTCGTAACTATTGTCCTAAACATCTTATTATAATTCATCTCATCTCTGTCATAACTAAATACACTTCATACTAATACCAGCTAGTATTACACACAAAAACAACCTGACAGGTATATTTACATGGAAAAGAGGACAATGATTTTATTGTCTGTAATTATAAAGTGTCCATTTCAGATAAAAAAGAAAACACGATCTTTCTTTATATTTTATCTGTCTTCAATATGAAAAGATTTTTAAATTCCAAAGTATCTTGAATATGTGTTATATATTTTTTTTCTCAAAAAATGTGACATAATTTTGGGTTTGGGATAGATATATGTACATAGAGTAAGATTGGTCAGTCATGTGTAATTGATTAAAGCTTTTGGCATACCTGTGATCATAGCTCTGGGGAGAATGTTAGTGCTATTTAAAAATTGTAACTACACTTCATTGTAAGGACATTGTTCTACATATACTTGACCTGATGCTAATGGTACTGTGGAATATATCAGTGTGTGTTAGAATTAATTAGATGTGGTTATACCAAAGGAAATAAGGAAATCACTCTAATTGTTTTTTTTATCATATGCCCAAAACTATAAATAGCCTTGTTTTGTTCTGTCTTGAGGGTGCTCTTCCATAGATTGTCATTGCTAAGGGTCAAAATATTATTTTCACTGAAACTTAAGTTTTCCATAATCAATTGATGAATTGAACATTGATGATGATGAGGATGAAACAAAAGATTTTGGGAAACTTCATTTTGCACCTCACTTAAATATTACCTTAAACACAAAATGAAATGTATAAAGCATTTAAAAAGTGAATAGTTTCTTGAAATGTTTCATGAAATATATCCAGAAATTGATTAATGGAAGTAAAAGTATTTTTCTGTTTTGCAGACAGTATTTGAGTGAGGTGTGAAAGGAAGTCTTCCCAATTGTGGTTTGATTATCACTCTGACTAATTGAGGGGGTGGTATTTTGGTGCATAGAGTAGAGTGCTTGATTTGCAACCAGAGGGTTGAGGGTTCAAACCTTGGTGGAGGCGGCTGGCTTTTCCTGTCCTTTGGATGAGAAAGTAATAATCAAGTTCCCATGTCACAATGCTCACTGGCCATAAGTGCCAAGCATAGGCCAAAATTTGAAGCCCTTTATTGGCATTTGCTGATGTCTCCAGCAGTACTCACTTAAATCGAGTTGCTTCTGAGAAAAGAACTCGGGGGTTTGTTTATAAAAAGGAACTGATGATTAGTTTTAGTAATCAGTATGGTTTACAGTTTACTCACTGATGTCTGATTCACATAAGATTGCGGGGTGGAGTTACCTTTTGATTATCATATGGATGATTCTACTAACTTTTTGGTTATGGCAAGCTGCACGGGAAAAACGTTTTATTCCTCACTGGATACTCTCTCATATACAATGACAAGTAGGAACGATTACTCTAGTCAGTGTAATTTTAATGTTATGCTTTATTACCTAAAATTTAAACTTGTCCAGGTCAAGAAATGGTTCACAAGGCTCCACCCTGCCAGGTTATAATGGATTTTATTATACAAGTTTTACACTCTGCTCACTTACTATTATCATTTATATTATAATGCATATTGTTTCATGATGCAGGATTGGATTCAACAAATAAACTGTTAACACTGACATTTGGACTTCATTTTCTACTTCAACATCCTGAACTACCAATTGTGCTAATTCCCTGATGACAGTGCACCAGGCTGGGAATACCGCATAAGAGATGCAACCGGCCTGGTCACAAATATAACCGCCCATTTACAGTCCTGTGCTTTATATTATCAAATTCTCATAAAGCAATGTACCTGTACATTTGATTAAAGAGAGTGTTGGGGGAAAGGGGTAGAGATTCTTGGCAGGTTAGCTACATACACATTTTGACATTAGTCTTATCTTGAAAAAGAGAAATAATAAGAGAAAATTCAGATTCTGACAGGATGACTTATGATTAGTCATAGACACTGAAGCAATGTATGATAATCATATTGATAGAGGGGAAATTCAATTCTGTTCAATTTATATGATTCCTTAGTAACCATGGTAACCATTTAAATACTGATGGTGATTGACAAATGAGTCAATTCATATAGAGCATACAGATGGACAGAAGTGACCAGAGGTGTTTGTAGAGTTATGACTAAAGTGTACACATGTTAAAGTGACCAAAGGGTTTACAGAGTTATGACTAAAATGTTTAGTGTATTTCTAGTTGTCCATACCCAGTTCTAGATAGAAAATTCACCACATAAATATTTGGCATGGATGTGCTAAAAAGCAAAAATAAATATAACTATCTTTTCCCTGTATATACAAGCCTAAATAAATACAAGTACATTAATTTGTGGTCATTTATTTGTGTATGATTTCTAGGTCAATAGATCCATAACTGAAAAAGGAAATGGAATTGATTTATATTTAAGTATATTCCTAAAAAAAAAGAATTTATATATAAATAAATAAGGAAGTATTTATGGTGTGTTTAACAGATTGCAGTAGAAAGAGGTTTTTCAGTTTATGTAAAATGATGTTTGAAGGATGTTGGAGGAGATATTATATTAACTGAGTCTTATAATTGAGCTTGACAACATTGTGCAATTTTCTGCTGTCAAATGCCATAGCACTGATCTATATTTGTGGTTCTTCACCTGAGCTGCACGATATCACCAGGTTTGTTAAAAATAAACAATTTAGCCTTTTTTATTATGATCAGTGACTTGGAAATATTGATATATTGGAGTGTTTGTTTGTGTGCTCATTTATAAAATTTTAGTTTCTATCAAATAACCAGTTTCTTTACTGAAATTTTATTTTCTGTACAAGAAGTAAATTTTTATGCATCTTTTCTTCCAGGTTGCCATCGCCATTTAAAGGAAATAAGTGCCCAACTATAACTAACCCATCGACAAAAGAAAGCTCAGTGTCTGGTTCAAATCTAAACAACGCAAGGAATAGCAAATCTTCCTCAAGCAACGATAGATCGAAGACCCAACTTAACCAACAAAACAACAACAACTCTACATCAGGTATGTTGTATTTTAGTTCATATTATTATTACTACCATGGTAGTGTTCACAATGCATCGTTTTATCATGAATGTGTTCACATGGATTACCATATCTCAGGATTTCAAACCAGTTCTAGAGTTAAGCCAAAATTTTAATACAGATTGAAATTTTCCTGGTTTTTGTTTACTATCAAATTGAATGTTTTATGAGTTTACAACCTCTCTCTCCTTCTTCCCCACTCTCTCCCTCCCAACCCTTCTCCCTCCCACCTCCCTGGTGATAAGATTGCCAAGGCAAATTGATCAGGATTTTGTACTTCAAGCCATGTTTTAGTCTGCAAAGATGAAAAACTGAGATTTGTCATTATGTAGATCACAAGGATGATTTATCTTGTACATTGTATTGAGTCAAGTCAGATCCTCTACCCCACAGACACACCCACATACACAAACACACACACACACACACACACACACAGCTACATGTGTATAGCAGGACAGTTGTTAAACAAAGTAAAAAGTGCTGTAAGTACAAGATGTTTGTTTCAAATCAGTTTCAGGACCTGCATGTTGATTTTTATCATTACCTCATTGTCACAGAGGTGTTACTGATTAACATCAGTATTGTTTTGTTTTTTTGTCAATACCTTGTTTTGTTATTTTCACTTCAAGTTAAGTTTAAATGACTTCAGAAACAAAACAACACTTAATATCAACACTAAAATGATTCATGGCATACTGTTTCTCTGTATAATGACCTGGGCACAGAGAATTTCTCCTGAGCTGGTTTACATAAGTTGATCTATAGATACCTGTGTATATTTAATATAACCCAAAATATTTGATGTCAACAACAAAGGTTTAAATCATAAAAAAACACTCCTTATGAATCATAGCATCTTATCTTGATTTAAATCTTCAGAAATATCTAATTCTATACATAATATAATTAAGCCTTTGTTATTTTGTGAAGAACTTGACCAGTAAATATTTTAAAAGAAAATCCTAACAGTATCTATTTCAACCAATTGCTGACATACACTCTTTTATGTTAACCAAAAATGTCAAGTAGGATATGATTTACCAGGTGCAATATCACACACAATTTTTTAGCCTGTAAGATGTTTGTCTATCACATAGTTGACTATCAATATCTATAAGATGTGTGAATATCATGTTTGTCATATACCTGATTCTACAATGTGGGTATCACATGTTTGTGTATCATGCACCCCATTCTACAATCTAGGTATTATATATGTGTATATCATGTGTATCATGTACCCTATTCTAAAATCTGGGTATCACATGTGTGTATCAAGTAGGTTCTGTATAATTTGTGGATATCACATGTTCATTCTGTCAGAATAATAATCCAAGGGTCTAGGGAGTGGTGTATATGTGTACTTAACACCAGTAAGTCAAAAAACTTCAAAAGAAGGGCAAAGATTATGTCTTGGAATTCATTTTTTATATTTAATTAATTATGATGTCACGACAGTTCTTGATGTGTTTTGTCACATCAAAAAATTCTGAGTAGATTGTTAAAATTTGTCATGCTGTTAGTATCAAGGTGTTGCAATATTTTTTGGCATTTATGAATTTTAGGGCATTTCATAAGTGTTAAGATTATTAACCAGATCATGACAAACATATGAGATGAATAAATAAAATGAGAATAATGAATGGTGCATTTCTTGTACAGGTACATTACTGTTCACGCTACATATAACAAAAGCGGGTTAAAGTACATTTGTACATACATGTACAAAGTTACAGGTGAACTTATTAAGAATGAACCTATATCAAAGGACCTCATGAAATTGTGGACCATCTCTGACTATCTTCACATGTGTCCAGTGACCACCTGCCATGTACAAACAGTATTTGTTATCAACATTCATTGAGTAGTTCCTGTGGTCTTGCTGGAAAGGTGACAAAATTGCACTAATTAACCAAACTGATAACCAAAATGAATTATACCTGTCTACAAAAAAATACTAAAGGAACCCTCTGAATATTATCATGGTTGTGGTTAGAGTCATACAATAGGTAGTAAATAGATCATCTATAAAAATTCATGATGGTTGTAAGGTAGTTTATAGGTCTTCATAGGTTAATTGGTTAATCTATAATCTTATTACCTGCATGTTTGTAAGTAACCTTGAGGAATTAAATTTAATTCACAAAAAAAAATTTGCTTTATATTTCTCTATTTGTATGTGTATAAATGTTCATATAATTATGTTCATTTTAGTTCTGGAGAATCACTGCAGGCAATAACAATAAAAAAAACTTCAGAATGAAAGATCTTAAGAAATAAGCAATTCAAAGCTATGCATATTACCTGGTATGACCAGATATACTCATTAAATGCTTATAAATTAAAATTTACAATGCTTCATTAAGGTCATTTTGTATTGTATACTTGAGAGAATTAATCCATCCATCCCTATACAGGGGCCTCTGTGGCCGAGTGGTTAGAGCATTGCACTTTAAATCACAAGGCCTCTCACCTCTGGTTTGAATCCCACTAGGGTCATTTGGAATTAAGTGGGAAAGTTTGCCAGTTTTCTTGCGGAAGGTCGGTGGTCTTTACCCGGGTAACTGGGGTTTCTCCTCCACCAATAAAAACTGGACGCCATCATATGACTGAAAGATTGTTGAGTATGGCGTAAAACAAAAAATCAAATCAAATCAAAATCCATCCCTATACATGTTGCTGGACTGGCTTATATCTTTGATGTGATGTTGAGTCCATTGCAAATAAGGGGTGGTTTAATACATTAAGCTTACTTGCTGCTTTAGAGATTTCATTTTTAAATCTAAAAAGATTATCTAAAATACTGATATGAAATGTATCTTTTACATTTAAAATACATGATCATGTATGCAAATTATAGATTTTCAATGAATCATTTTTTGAGACCTGTTTTTTATATTTATTTAAAAACTAGGTCTTTTTCTTAAGGCATGGATTAATAATTGAAATTTTTATCAAATTGTGAAGGGATTTTACAAGCGATTATACTAGAACTATACTATGGACTCTTTAGAGAGAACATGTCATATAAAGCTAAATGTAAAATATATGAACAAAGGTCAATCAAAAACATAATCCAGGGTCTTTTATCACTCCATTGGTAGAGCAGTGACAATTACCACTAGAAATGGTGTAGGAAGTGACAAGCTGGAAAAAAAAAATATACAAAATTGAAATCTGTGGTCACTGCAGGCAGAATATAATATAGTGTGTCAAAATATGTGGTAGAGTGTGATAAATTGTAAAAGTTATGTGATCTGTTTTTATGGCTCAATCAATATGTCAGTGTTTGCCATCAAAGAACACACAAAACATTTATTTTTAGCTAAAATGAATCAAACCAAAGCAATTTTACATAAAACAATGCAATGATGCTGTGCTATTTGTGTAAGAGTGAAAACCACAAGATATATAAATAAACAAGTCTCTATTACAGTGATCCTTTTCCTGGCACAACAAAATTAGAATCAAATCAACTATTTGAAAGTGTTTTATAAATTTTTTTTAAATATCAGAATTAGTTTGCCCAGAATGGTCACTTGTAAAATAAAAAAAAAAAAAGATTTATGAGAATCATCACCCTTTGTTCATTGATATCTGATGTGATCGCAGGCACGCCATTTTTTTTCTTTATTTTCCTTTTTTTTTTGTCAAACAGGGAAATATTTATTGATCTGTGTTTAATTGTGTTAGTTCAGTACAATTACAAGAATCCTGGTCATTTCTACTGTAGCTTGCTTTAAGGGAACTTTAATCTTTGTATCATTACGGATCATTTTCTCTGTGGATTTTGACACTTTGTAGATGGAATTACTGAGAGCTATTTCTTTGTTGCGGACAGTTCATTATTTCCATTAACCTTGCCTCTACCTTATGATGACTTGTATTATTCTCTATCTCTATACTCTGTTGTCTGTTAACATTTCTTTGTATGAGAGCGATTATCATTGCTTTCTCCTTTGTAAACAAACAAACATTCAAAAAGATTTATTTTCAGATTTTATTTACATCCTCATGGATATATTTCTTTAATCAACTAGGCTTTGCTGATAATGAGAATCAATCAATCGAACATTAAATACAACAATTATCAAAAAAGCAACAACCAGACAGTTTTGTTATTTATTATTAAGAAAAATCGATGCAGTTTTCCCTCAGACCTGCAAATTCTTTGATGATTGTATTACTTATATTTGTTATGTCTGGGTTTTAGTGTTCTTGTTAGATGATTCTTTGATATCATTGTTCTTTTTGTATACCAGTACTGCGATTTTTTTACTTTCATCAATAAACATACATGGGAGTCTATCATCATTACCTTGAAACATGTATTTAGTAATACCAATGACCACACAAGGTGGAACTAAATGGATATTGTTGTAATTCAAGGACCTGGTACACGGATTCAGATGACTTTTTTCTGTGATGATTTTTCATTGTTTGTTTTCCATCTGCGAACAAAAGCCTGCTTCAGATTAATGAAATGGTGAATTGTTCGATACAACAAAATTGAGCTTTTCATATGGAATTATAGAAACTTAACACTGTCGTTTGATTGGATACTCTCCTTATCGGTGAAATGTTTGCCTTAAAATGGGAAGCTTACTAAAATAATATCTTGTGGTTTGGAAAATAGTGTATTTAAAGGGACTATCGGACAATGGATGCCTTGATCAAAGACTGGGTTGTAAGGTATGTATGATAATATAGCGTTTTGTATTGTTACAAGTCCTTAAATGAAAATCCAAGTTCAGCTATTAATTGATCTGGATGTTTTTGATGTGACAAAAGTTTAACACAAGGATTATATATATTGGCTGTGTAAACACATTGTGTGGGATCCGGATATTGTTGTCTGTATTACATGTGTGTGTATAATCTTGGGAGTTATCCACAAGAGTTTTTGGATAGGGTATGTACATATGTATATGTACTTGATTGAACCCATTTTGGGTGATATTGAAAGTCTGTAAAATATCAGAGACTGTGTCAGACTGACACAAGCATTGTGTGCAGAGCAGGATTAAGTTCTCTAAGATTTATGATACTCAATGATATGGGATTTAATATTATCATATAACAGTATTACAATGGTGAGTTGGTCTTTGTATAACAAGACTTTTGATCATTTTGCCAGTATTATTATAACATTTAGACACACAAAATAGTTGACTGATATAAAAAAAATGAACAATATAATTGCATCAAATGATAATAACATGAATTTGATTTCTGGAAAGACAGATTTAAACACTCCCTTGTGACCCCGTGTATACGTATGCATTATGTGCACAGTATTCAGTGTTTTACATACCAGTATTTTATGTCTCCAGAGTCTCATATTACCCCCCCACCCCCACCCCCCACCTTGCGACCCTGTGTATACATGTTATGTGCACTATTCAATGTATTGCGTACCTGTATATCAGGTCTCCAAAGTCTCACAGGTACCGCCACCCCTTGTGACCTTGTGTATACATATTATTTGCACCTTTTGTACCAGTATTTTTGTGTCCAAAATACACAGGTATGTACCTTTGCACTATTCAATGTTTCACGTACCAGTATTTCAGGGCTCCAGAGTCTCACTGGTAACCCCCACATACACACACAGCTTGTGACCCTGTGTATAAATATTATGTGCACTATTCATTGTTTCACATACCAGTATATCAGTCTCACCCCTTGTGACCCCGTGTATACATATTTCCAGTATGTACTCTATTCAGTGTTTCACGTACCTGTATTTTAGGTCTCCAGAGTCTCACATGTACCTCTCACACCTCGTGACCCTGTGTATACATATTATGTACACTATTCAGTGTTTCATGTACCTGTATTTTAGGTCTCCAGAGTCTCACAGGTACCCTGTTGCTATCTCTAGATCACCAAGGGAGCACCTGTTACCACTGAGCAGTTTGCTCCAAAATATTCATTACATCCAGGATTTAGTGGTGCCTTTCATGAAAGACTATTGACATCATGACTTAAGTCATTTGCAGTATGCGGTTAATAACACATTATATTGAAGCAAAATTACACATGTATGTGCATTTCAGCGACATAAACTCAACTTCAGGATTGAAATTTCCAATAAACACTTTTATTCGTATATTTTTGCTTTTTAAAATGATGAAAATATAGTAACAATTCACTGATATGCTATTAAAGGTCAGTTTGGCATCCTTAATGAATTATAAGATATTATAAATTTGCTTTAGGATGCTACTTTTCAATTATTCTTTACCATTATATTCTTGTGGTAGAATTGACATTAAAAGCAATAGAATAGACTGATAACAATTCTTGCACAGGATTAATATGCAAATGAGTTTTGGTCAAGTTTCCCTTACTATGTATTGGCAAGGGCTGTCTGTGAAGTTGGACATAGAATTTGCCTCTTCCTCATTCACATAATATTAACTGATGAGAAGCTTGCAGTGGTCTTTGAAGTTGGGAAAATGTTTTACATGTACAGGTATTGACCCTGTAAGGGTATAATACTGCCCTGTCACATAGAAATTTAATATGGATGAAACAATGTTTATAAGCACAAGATTTTATAGTCATATCACTGATCTATGTAATTTGTTGTGCAATAAATAAGCCATCAGTACTCACGTTGGGCCAAATGTCTGACCCGAATTTTAGTTACTTTTTTTTAACACCTAATTTTACCGAATTAAAAAGTATTCAGTATACTGAGTGTATTATACCTCATTAAAACTTATGATTGCCATCAACTCATATCGGCACTTTCAGTACTTTGATTTCAATTGCCACTAGTACAGTTGGAAAGGATTTAACCGCACATCCTAGAACCTGTGAATATCTGGCACTATCAGGAATCAAACCAAGGACCTTCATGTTGACAGTTGGGTTTCTACCAACTGGGCTACTCATTAAACCTCTTTTGAGAGGTCATTCGTCTTGAAAGATTAAATTTTCATGACAAAAAGGGTGGTCTCTTTTGACAAATTTCACTGTTTATTGTGATAATTATCACACTTGGGAATATAATAACCTACATTTTTAATTATTTTGGTCATTGTTTACATTCTAAGACTGTATATTTTGTCATTTTTCCCCGTAAGAATTACACAAATGTTAGATAAGATAACATGTTAATTGTTAAATCAGTAAAGACCAGTCCAGATGCCAATTTTGGTATACCGTTTTATCAAGTGCAATATTAGGGTGAAGGGAAAATGGTCTGTGTAGGAAGTAATGTACCTTGTAGGAAGTACAAATCTGAGATTCAAGTGTTTGGTTGTTCTGTACCATAATGATATCTTCCGACCAGCACTAATGTTGTAACTATGTATTTACATATTCAATCATCCTGGTTGTTTGTCTATCAGGAAATCATATATCTAATTATCTCAGACATGTGCAGTAATGTGGAGATGCTTTAGATAATCTAGAGAAATCTAAAGCAGCATTTACAAACATCACACTTATTGAAAGATCAAGGGAAGCAACTCTATTAGCTGTTTTATATCAAGGGAGATAATCCCTATCACTTATCATTTCTTGATTAGTTTTGGTACCTAGCAAGTACATGTTCCAGATAAATACATGTATACATTTATATATTTCAATCAAGTGCAACAATTCTGTGGCCTTGAAGTACAAATAGGTAAATTTGTTTATTGATTTTGGTCATTTTGTGGGGGTTTTAACTTTATTACTTATGTAACTGTGAAGAGCATCTCTAGGTCCATCCATCAGTCTGTCTGGATAAAGTTAAAGTTTGTAATTGCTCACCATTCATTTGGTTATAAGTTATACTAGTAGTAAAACATTTTCATATTTTCCTTCTTATCATCATTACTGTTGAGAATTTGATATTGATTTAAAATCATTGGTTAAACAGAGTAGGTTTTTATTAGGTCTACTGCAACCATCTTTTGTTTGTCATCATGTGTCGTCCGCCAATAAATTATACACATTTTCAACTTCTCAAGAATCATTGGGCCAATTCTAACCTAACTTGGCATGTATCATCCCCATGCAAAGATGAATAAAGTTTGCAAATGAAAAGGGGATAGGACCCACAGAGGTCCCAAAAAGCGCAAAAAAGTTCACAAACTTGGTACATTTCTAAACATCTTCTCATGAACCAATGATCAATGAAAACGAAATCTGTGTATAAACGAGCCACTAGTTATCAGTTAAATTCAATGAGTATGTTTCATTAGGTAAGTTCAGTTGGTTTGTATTTTGGTTAAATTCAAAAGGATGTTATCAGGGTTTTATTGAGTGGGTTTTTATCATTAAGTTAAATTGATTATATTTTTGTCAAAAACTATTGTTTAAGCTTTTACAACATTTCAGTATCAACAACATAAAAGAACTGTGTTCATTAGGAAAATACATTAGAGATGCTTTTAGTCTTCGCTGTTCTTTGATCCTATATATTTTCTCTCTCTTGTCTTTCTTTTTTGTTGACTGGAGAAATTACATGTACCATTGCAGTTATTGTAGGTATATTGTTTGTACTATTGTGTACACTTGTCATCATTCTCTCTCCATTAAAATATCTGTAAGGTCAAATATATTTCTGTAAGGTTAAAATTATTTCTGTAAGATAAAAGTTATTTCTCAAAGTTATTTCTGCAAGGTCAAGATAATTTCTGTAAGGTCAAAGTAATTCTGTAAGGCCAAGGTGATTTCTGTTAGGTCCAGATGATTTCTGTATGGTCAAAATAATTTATGTAAGGTCAAGGTCATTGTATACCTGAAGACACTCAGTTATTGTGCCCATAGGTCAAAATGTTCCAGATTGTACACAATGCCTTACTTCTCTATTAGAAGGGAACATAAGAACTTATAAATTATCAGAGGAATGGCAAATAACAATAAGTACAGATGCTAACAAAACCATTTTGTATATTATTTAATTAATTTCTCTGAGCTTTTCAATGAATCAGAACTGTTTTGGGTTTAGAGTGCTGTTTTTCAGTTTAGTTTAATAAATAAAACAACATTTACAAAACAGTTGTTGCTGCCAAAACGATTGAATGTGGAGAACAGGTGCCCCATGTAGTAAGTAATTGGCTTATTGAGGGGTGGAATCATTGTATGATTTCAATTTGTATGAATACTTTAATTAAAAGTTTTGATATATGAATTATATTTAGCAACTGTTTCTGTTTTTCCCTCCTATAATTCAGTGATCTGTACTTTAGTATATTCAGTACAAGTTCCTACTAACTTTTAGGATTTTAAGATAAAAATAGAATTTATGTTACGACTGAACATTTTTGTATATTAATGACATACAGTCGGAAGTAATGGTGAAAAGTAATAGTTATTAGAGGAAACCTTCAGAAATATCAAAAAATACTTAATGTGTATGCTTAAAATTTTAGTACCATATTCAATGTATTTTTCAATTTTTATGAGATAATATGGTTATAAATATGAACAAATATATTTTATGTGAAAGAAAAAGATTAGTAGAATCTACCCCTACCTTCAGGGTATGACAGAGGAATCTCAATCCGAGGGTAAGATTCTTGAATGACAAACCCTAGGCTTGCCAATCTTTTAATATATCTTGATCAGATGGTTGTATTTGATCTTGTTTGACATTTAAAAATGAATGAGAACAGAACAAAGTGCATTAGAATGGACTGACAACAGTATCAGTAGAAATTCTGAAATCACATGGACTTGGCATTTCTGTTAGAATTTGGTGCTCCATTGTCAAGTGGTAAGAGCATCTCTTAACTCCCACAGGAACCTAAGCTGATTTTGTGAGAAAGTTTTCCAATTTACTTATTAAAGTCGGTGGTCCTGGGTATATTTTAACCAGGTTCTTTCCTCCACCATTAAAAACTTGACAACACAAATAGACTTTTGATCATGCTCAGGAGAATTTGTGTTTAACAGACACATCTTGTTTCACCTCAATCTTTCAGGAGTAATCTTTTATTTACATATCTCCTCACCATTACCAGTTTTAATTGATAATTTTTTGCTGGAGGAAGTAAAGAAAATGAGATGATAAAAAGACACCATGACATATATCTGTATAGGAAATTGATTTAAGGTTATCAGATATCATACTTAGAATATATACATAGACATATCAACTGTATACATTGTCACAGGTAACATCAGTGCTGTGACAATTGATCATGTATCTAAGTGGGAAAACTTAAATACACAATTTTATCAAATGAAGATACTCTGTACTTGAGAACCCCAAATATTGTCGGTATTTTTATAAGGGCTATACATATAAACATTCCAGGTCATATGTTTACATTGTTACTAACCACACCAGTGTCGTCTCAATTAGATATGTAACAAAATGGGAAAATTAACATACACATTTTTATAAGATGACAATATTTCCACCTGAAGCACTCCAAGTCTTGATTTGGAGGGTCATTTGGCAATTGTTGACCACTAGCTGGCCTTATTGTATACCTACTTCAAATATTGGTCTCTAAATATTTCTTGTAAACATATTAACTTTGAAATATTTACCCAGGCATGTTTGATCACATAGGTAAATTATCAGTTACAGGTAAACACTAGATATCTGACTGAACTGTACTACAAGGTTTTGTTTTTGTCAGTTGGTTTTCAGTAGTATTTAATAAAAACAAACGAGTAAATTAACATTCTTCTGTGTTCAAAATGAAACCGAAATAATAGTAAATCAGCAAAGGGTTATATATATTCATAGTTTCTTACCAAACTTTATTATTGGAAATATTCCATCATACTTGTACATGAAATTGATATGCTTCAAATGTAAAAAGAAAAAGTAAAATGGATGTAATATGTACATAAATCTCGTCCAGATGATACATGATATGTGGACAATTAATATCTGAATAACTTTGTCCTTATTTATAATTACTGAACCATGGTTGTGCAGTTCAGACGATCAATACTTTCCCTGTTAACTAAAGGTCGCAAGTTTGAATCACAGCTATAACACCGTGTCATGTTCGTGAGCAAGTCACTTGACTTCCTTGGCATATTCATTTTTCTCCACAATATAAATGGGTATTCATTTCCGCAGGGGTGTTTAATCGACTAAGAGAAATGCATCATTAGCTTACACTTTGGATACTAAGGGGCACTAAAATATCTAAGCCTTGACACTTTATGTCTTGGAAAAGAATTTGATCTGTATTCATTTGATTTTGAATAGCTGTGAAACTCTTTGTTTAAAGTTTGTTTCTTGTCTGGGGATGATTTAACTCAAGCATTGAAAATGATTTATTCTGCAATATACATGTAACTGTATACAGTGTAACCTCACTATTAAGACCCCTTAACTGACTGAGTCAAAGTGATCTGGTGATTCACATGGTCTCTTGAGTGAGATTCTGTACTTGTCAACATTTATTAAGAGACTAAAAACTTGTGATCTTAAATGCAGGTGGTCTCCTGAGCAATGTGGTCTTGAAGCGATTTTGCACAGTGGAACCTGTCTTGAGAGACCACTCCATCTGCCTCTGAGATGTGGTCTTTCAAGACAGGTGGTCTCTTAAAAGACATTTTATTTAGAGGATAATTTAATCACAATTTTCAGAATGTGATCTCTCATGACTGGTCTTTCAAGACATGTTCCTGTGTATATACAGCATGGTGTACTAAAACTGACATCAAATATTTCAGATCTGCTCGGTGCGGAGTCATTTTCCGTCTTGTAAAATTACTAGAAAAAAAATATTTATTATGTGATATATGGTATGTAGCTCCGTGTGTGTGTGTGTGTGTGTGTGTGTGTGTGTGTGTGTGTGTGTGTGTGTGTGTGTGTGTGCACATGCTCCTCCTTGCTCATAAGAATATGGTCATTTTCTATATAATCATATTATAATTGACTTTTTACTTTTTAGGGAAGGAAATTGATCCATCCATTATGAATAAATAAATAAATAATTTTTGAACTAATAAGTTTATTGAACTATAAATTTTGTAATAATCATATTTGGTTTTTTTCTTTAATGAATTTTAATGTTTCCAGACAATTTTCAATTCATTAAAAAGAGATATTTCATGAAGTGTTGCATGAATGTCATGTCAATGTTGAAGTAATTGGTATCTGTCAAGGACATGTAAATGTATTACTTCTTTTAATCATTGTTGAATTTTATCTCCCAATTTAAATATTTCGTAATTGCCTCTTCAATTAAGGAGAAACTTGACTTGTTGAATATAACATTATCTCAAGTGATGTCTTAAGTAGTTTTCAATGATCATTAACACAGAAAGACTGCCTTTGGACTCACTGCTGTGGCAATTCTTTTTAATGGCTTGATTGTAAATACTAAAATGGGAGATAACTCTTTCAATATACTGTGCTTTGATCAGAAAAGAAAGAAGCCATATATTTTGATACATCGAAGAGTTTAAATATTTTCAAGGTGTTTTTTCTATTTATTTGAGAATTATTTCATGATTATTTCACAAGGTTAAACTGTTTATATATATAGTAATCAAAGTTAAGAAATGAAACATTCTAGTTCCAACATTATTCTCACTTTAATTCACATTTTAATTCAGGTAAAAAATGAGAAACCATGTCTTGACAATAGTCTAATGAATTGAACTTAATGAAAAAGAGCTATGGGTTAGTTCAAGTGCTTATCATGACATAAGCAATAGTGAAGCCAACATATGATTATACCTGCATATCAGAAATATCAATCACTTTTATATGATATTGTACATTTCAAGGTTATATTACATGGTAGGTCAAGCGTTAAAGGTCAAATATATGTGTGATAAGCACACACATACATTGAACATGCACACAAATAATACCTGTCACCTTCAAGGTTTTTGTTGCAACAAGGTGTTAATATTATGTCATTGGTTCAGAAGATACCTGTATATACTGTATATTTACCTGTACAACATACCAGTATTTATATGTACACTGCTCTGATGTTGTAAAGACTACTATACCTGTTCAATAGTTTATTCACCAAAAGTGCATGTTTTATATGTGTACTGTATGAACACTAATAAATGCAAGTCAGGTTTTTTTTTGCATATCTGGAAGACTTACGTTTGATGTGACATCCATCACAGTTATATATACATGTAGGTTAACATACATTTTTATACATCAACCCCTGAAAAACAATGGACCCTTTTGTAAATAAATGACTTGACCAGTTCAAATGTGGCTTTATGGGGTACATGTAAATGTGATAGGGATATATTGATAACCTAAAAAAACATAATTGATGATGCACATGAATAGATAATTGTATTTGATTTTTAATTTTGGCATTTATGAATATTAATTAATTTCACTGTAGTATTAGGACCTATATATATATATATATATATATATATATATATATATATATATATATATATCAGTTAACATTATAAATGTGATATGCATTTTTTAAAAAGTTCTTTAAACATAAGTATGGATGCTAAGTTGTATATATATATATATATATTACTTAATATTCAAATTAGTCTGACTGGAAAGTTCAAATCAATTTTGTATCTTACACATATAGTTGTCTCGATCTCTTTAATTTATATTCACACAAGCAGACATATATAGGTTTATTTAGGTAATATATTTTACATATTGCATACCTTTACACATTACTCTTTAACCTCACTCTCATACCTTTTAATGTTTTTGTTTTCATAAAATCATTTTGAGGTTTTTGTATGGCTTCTTGAGAGCTTACCTTTACACTCAGAAGATAAGAATTATAATCACATCCCTGGAATTTAGTACATTGCCTATCAACACCTGGTCAAATACCTGGACCTCTAAATGAGCCTTTGATCTAAAAACTTACCTGTCTTTTGTGCAAAGAGACAAACACCTAATCAGAAGTTTTACCTGTGGATGGTACTTCAATATCTGATCAGTATGAAACATGCTGACAGACCAGTGATGAGAGAAGAAATCTTTGAGGACTTTTAAATCTGTTTACTTTTCTCTATGAAGAGGAGGTGTTTTTGCATTGTTACACTTTTGCCATTCTAAAGAGATCAACATTAAAACTTAAGATGCCAATACCAGTGTTGACCAGTCTCACAGGTAATGATTGACCAGATTAGATTTACTATTCTATATATAGTAATTAAATTTTCATCACTTTAATTGTTTTTTTTTACACAAGGAATATAAAAATCGAATATATATTTTTAAAATTCATATGATTTGTCCTTTTTTTCAACAATCATTTGATATAATTTAGATATTACATACTTTTAGTAGTAAAAAACTTTTTTATGATTGTCTTTTCATACTGTTTATTCAGATTTTAACATAGAGAACAATTTTAATTATTTTTTTTTCCTGATGAGGTGCATGTAATTAGCTGATATAAATCTGTCAGTTGTAATAGGAATCTGATACAGACATCAGTAATTGACATGTTACATCTAACAAGAAAACCAATCACTTTCACAGTGACCTCATTTTGCACTCTTTGTTTATCATATATTTAGCTACTTTACAGGTACTCTATAAAATCAACAGGCTTTAGTTTCTATCTGGCCAAGTATCATCTTAGTAAAATAAACCGTTATGAAACATTATATCATAAGTTCAGGTGGATATCTTCTCATGAAGAGTTTGCAAATTCCATCTCTTGAAATAGATTCCAGTTGTGTTCAAGACCTTGGGTATACATATTTTCACTCAGGAAATAGATATTGATGATGTTTCAATTATAAGCTAGTGGCTGATCAGGATATTTTAGATCTAGACACAGGTATGTTTTAAGTTTACAATTAAACAAGTAGGACTATTTACCTTATTTCTGGTAAGATAACTTATCAGTTGTAATTACACTTTGTCAAATATTGGCGTTAGTTAAACTACATGTTTGGTTTGGTCTCTTTTTATGTTGATGGCGATTATAATTTAATTAGGATAGAGTAGTTTTAAATTAATCTCTCTTTTTAAACTTTCCTTTGTTTTTAAAGATAATTAACCATGTTGCATGATAATGAACAGATTACCTAGGTAATGAGTATATGTTGCTCTGGACACTGTTGATATTCATTTTACCCTAGCAACAGGTTAAATAAAGATCATAACAGTGATATCAGGACCATGTCATCTCTCTCTCTCTCTCTCTCTCATTTTCTCGGTGATATCCATCTGTCTTTCTCTTTATGTCTCACACTCTTTCTACTTTAATACAAAAGTCTGAAATTTGTTTCTTTTTAAGATTAAATGATGTAATAAAATTATGCTTTTAATTGCATGAATATTTACTTTATAGTAATGAATATAAATTAAGATTTTGATATTAATATATTCAAATTTTAATGCTAATAAGAGTGGGTCATATGGTTTCAATATTAATAGTAAGAATTTACATACGTTGCCTCTAATTTGCATTATTACATATACTTGATTCTACATATATGTACAATTTGGTCATTGTCTTACAAATGTACATTCAAGATACTCATTATGATGCATTTCTTGATACAGCCTTTGATTTTTTTTCAAAAGTTCACACATGATTTCACTTAATATCAGATACATGTACTTGCATATTTCACTGTAAGCAGAAAGAAAGTGAAAAACTTGGATCATGACATACAGATGTTAGGTCATCATTAAAAAAAATATTAGTTTGTCCCTGACCATTAGGTTTGACAGTGCTTTGATCATTAGGTAATTTTATTTTTAATTTTATCTTTAATTTAGACCAAAAAAATTATAACATTTTATCTATATCTTCTGAAAAATGTATTTATTATAACTATAATATTTTGATCTAAATGTTTAGAAGTAAGTCATTAAATGCATTTTTGACAACATGTGCACACACACACACACACACACACACACACACACACACACACACACACACACACACACACACACACAGACAGACAGACACTCACACACAGACAAACAGACAGACATATACATAGACAAACACACAGACAAACAGACACACACACACAATCATTCATATTTCTTATAAAGGATAAATATGATATGTCAGTACAGATCAATACATTTATCTGTACTCTGTGTGACCCTTGCTAGTTCTATCATCCTGGGCTTGTATGTGGTTTACCACCTACTACAGTGCACTAATACAGAGTGCACTCATCTTTCTTACTACTTAAAAATGAATAATGATAAATATTGGCCTATTACAATTATTTTTGTTGTAAGATGTTTTGTCAGATGTTTTTAACCACATATTTCTCACAGGATACATCTATTGCATTTTTCACCTGGTCATTACCTGGACAATGTACTTGAAATGTGACTGTTGTGGTTGTATGGGATGGATATTGTATGTTTTATATATATACATTGTATATATAATTGCTTTCACAGGAAGCAGGGGAAGATTTACTCAGTTTAGATACGTTTGTATAAATATCAACTTCACATGTTTGAAAAATCACTCATATGTATAGATTTAAGTTATGATCTCAGTTATATATATATACAGTGTAATTGTGCTGTCATTTGCCACATTTGCATTTGGTGAATCTTTTAAAAAATTGGCAAATGAAATTCTCTTCTGGCAAAAATCATTGGCGAATGAAAATTTGGAGTTGAAATGTTCTTTATAATTTTTTTTAAATGATAGTTCCCTGCAAATATGCTTTTCCAGTCTGCCTGTGTACATTTAATCTTTGAGTTAAAAATTTCACACTTGTATGTTGTTATGACAGTAACCAGTCTAAGGCTTCTGGTGCCAATGTGTAAACAAAAGAAAAACTGCTATTTGTCACCACAAATTCAACATACCTGCAAAACAATAAACAATAAAAAAATAAAAAAAATGAAGGACTAACAATATCAGACTGCTTGTGTCGCGATTGATTACTTGTCTAATAATCAGAAGAAAGTTTACCACCCCTGACAAAAAAGGAAATAAAAGTGATAACAGTCGTAACTTAGCCTGAAAAGAATATATATATATACACACACACAGTGTAATGTGTATAAAATCTTAAAAGGGAGGTGGTCTTTATATAGAGGTTGATTTGTACGCAAATATTAATTTGGGACAGCAAAAACGGACATTGTGACAAGGTGGTCTTTATACACAGATGGCTGCTAAAGCATGTTTTACTGTACATGAGAGAGAAAGAGAGAGAGAGAGACAGAAATTGTAACAACTGATGTGATTATTTACCTGTCAGAAAACTGATATACACCTGATTAAAATGATCTATTTCTATGGTAGCCTGTGGTCATTTATTTGTCAAAGGTTATCCCAGGCTTTAGAAATGATCATAAAAAAGTTTGTATCTCAAGTGATATTCACAAATGTAGGTATAACCACCATTGTGTATTGATTAGGAGCTGACCAATGCCTCATACATTGTATAGACTGACCATTGCTTCATACCACTGCATCATTATTGCTGACCAGTGCTTCATACCACTGCAGTTTTATGACTAAACAATTCTTAATACCACTGTATTACTATAACTGACCAGTGCTTTAATTATACCACCGCCTTGTTATAACTGACCAGTGCTTTATACCACTGCATTGTTATAAATTTTACACTCATGCATTCTTATGACTGACCAGTGCTTTATACTTCTGCATTCTTATATGTACATACAGGTTACCTGGAATTGACTTTTGTTTAGGTACACAAATCCTGCATGTTAGTGTATGACCCGCATCTATGTATAAATCTCAGTTATATTAAGTGAGCAGTGTTTATGTGATTTTATTTTATATATATACATGCACTATATGTTTGTGTGTTTGAAAGTGATTGGTACCTGCATGCACTTAATCATATAAGTAAATGGAGATATGTTGGCACAAACATGCTTTGTAATTCATGCAGTTAGGAAACAAGTTTAGAGGATTTATAATGATTATGCATTTCCAATGGATTAACTTCACAAAGTCAGCTAGACACTGGAATGCACAGTTTATCCTTTCAACAAGGAAATTCAAACTAATGGAATTTTTAAATAATATTGTCTAATATCTACAGCTATATTGGACAGTGTATCGTCAGTGTTATAAGTTAAATGTGAGATACAATCAATACTAAATATGTATACAGCCAGACTACAGCTAATATTGTTTCACTTTGGTCAGGTACAACAACAGGTAGATATAATTATTTAATGATTTTACACTTTAGTCATACAGTAGAAACTGTCTTGAGAGACCACCCATCTGCCACTTAGATGTGGTCTCTCAAGTTATCCCCTCACAAACAAAGTTTGGAGGGGATATAGGATTCAGTATGTTCTTACATACATACATACATATGTTACGCTTTCCTTGTTTGAAATATTATTTAGGTGGTTTTCAGATTGTGGTCTCACAAGACAGGTGCTCTTTCATAAGAGAGGTCTTGCAAGACAAGTTTCACTGTATTTGACACATAGACACATAGATATAAATAAATGTCCACTAGATAGATCTGGAAGCTTATCATTAGTAGTGTGTTTATCCATTTATCTGTAACATTTTGGTCTCTATCAAATATCTAGAGTTTCTTCCTTAAATGTCAGTCAAATTTGCTGTGTTGCTTTATATTAATGATATCTTAGAGATGAGTTCAACACTCAGCAATACCTGCCAGTGTTATGGGACTTTAAGACATTCAAGAATGATCTAGCTGTCATGGGTTGGTTTCCTGTCCTTCGGATGAGACTGTAAAAACTGTGGTCCTGTGTAGGTGTCAACACGTTAAAGAACCCTCACTGCTCAGTGGCCGTAAATGCCGATCCTAGGCCAAAATTTGAAGCCCTTCACTCGCATTTGGTGACGTCTCCATATGAGTTAAATATTCTTGAGTGGAACGTTAAACAACAATAAACAAACAGAACATCTAGTTGTTACAGGGATGTCTGGTATTACATGTATTTCTTAAACATATCTTGTTTTGATAAGAAATTGGTTAGATCAGTTGTGCATGATGTATTTCCTCCCTCCACTTCTAAGCAAACAGAGGTGTAGTTAGGTTTATCCAATACACTTAACAAAAATAATGTAGGTATGTTTTATGTAGCACTGTAATTGATAATTAGATTCTTTAGATCTCTACAAACACTGGTGGCCTCTCAATAGAAATATCATCTAAAGTCAAACACTGTATGAATAGAACACAATACCTGACAAAATACAGGTGATATTTATGTCAGGTGCAAATACATGCAACATAAACCTGATGATTGTGCACTTATCATTTATAAAGAAGTCTTTATCTCTTAGGCCCTTTCATGGAGTTGATGTATTTTGTAACCCGAAACACAGAATTGGTGTAATTTTTAACAGGTAAAAATGCTTCATTTAAACCAAATAATAGGTGAATGAGGAAGACCTTAGTCATTTTATTTGACTTCGGTTGGAAAGTCGCATATCTGATGTCTGTTAATCTTGTAACGTTTCAAGTTGTTGGATCTTGTAAAGATTGTCCTCCTAGACTTCATAGAAAGCATTCATTCCTATTTATTTATGTCTGTTCCCAGAGTTCTCTGTATTCTATGGTGCATGTTTAAAAGTATCCAGAGAATCTTGGAAAATTTTCTAGTGTAAAATTAATGGAGAAAAACTTGTTTACCTAATTCTCTTATCAAGTTCAATATAGTTGAAACATGATGCTAAGGAGCAAAGGTGGGTTTTTTTTTCATTTATCATTGAGTTTTAAACATACTTGAAAAAAATTAGGTTACATATTATTGAAGTTATTAAGTTTTTCTTTATACAAATGTATCTAAACATTTTTGGGGGTGGGTGGGGTGGCATATAAAAGAGTAAACAGTTCCAGGTATATTTCTGTAAAGTATTATTTGGTGAGTGAAGACTAATAGTAAAAAACTTCTGATACAGGATTGTACATGGTATTAAGTTTGTAGTAGCCATTATTCCACATAATTTCCTTCACACAGCAAGGAACCTTATCATGTCAAGTTCAACATGGCACATCACCTGTTTCCTGATCGGCTGTCAGTGGCCTCCATGATCCAGTGAATACTGCAAACCACATTAGCTCTCACCTGTTTATAATTAGAGAGGATTGAAACAGATCTACCGTAAAACAGTGATTTGCCTTCTGTTCAAGTGGGACTCAGATCTCTCCCTAACTTTTGGTAGACCCTATTCTGGTGTCCCTTTATGTATTGATTTTTTAACTAATGTTTCTCTTCTCTATGATATAACTGAGTGGGTTGATAATAATTTCATGTTCATTTTTCTGAAGTTCACACAGTATCATTGCCAATTTTTTCTTGTTTAATTTCACACAACAGTGGTTGAAATCGTTACAAAAACTCACTGTTGAATGGAGATGTAGTCCTCAACACACACACACACACACACACACACACACAAACACACACACACACACCACACACACACACACACACACACACACACACACACACACACACACACACACACACACACACACACACACACACAGACAGACAGCCTACAAATGGTTGAGATATTGTTGAGATATTCCAGTATGCTGTAACTGGATTTTAATTGATTGTGCAGGAGTATGTATTTGTCAAGATCTTGTTTGATTTCCAAAGCTGTAATATTGAGAGTTTATTTTTGTATTGTAAGCTTTTCTTTTCTTTTATTGTTGTTTAACATCCCACTCAAGAATATTTCACTCATATGGAGACGTCACCAAATGCCGGTGAAGGGGTTCAAATTTTGGCCTATGCTTGGCACTTACGGCCATTGAGCAGTGAGGGTTCTTTAACGTGCCGACACCTACTGTGACACGGGACCTCCAGTATTTACTGTCTCATCCGAAAGACAGGAAACCAACCTGTCGCCGGCGGGACTCGAACTCAGGACCTCACAATCCAGAGTCGAGCACGCTACCGACTGTATTGTAAGCTAGTGCTATCAAAGATATGCTTTAATTTGTTTAACTGCAAAAAATAACTCAAATGAAATCGACATAACAATACAGTCCGATATGTGAGAAGTTTGAAAAAGCCAAAGTAGAGCAAATGGATCCTTTTTCAGTGAAGGTGTAAAAATAACAATAATATCATTCATATTTCTGCAGTTTCTTGAAAATTGGTTTAATGTTTCCGTCTGGTGAATATCTGTACAAATACAAACTAAGTTCTATTTCTTTTGTATGTCAGCATATTGAGTTTTGTATCATTACCTTACAGGTGAAATAACAGGATTTGTTTGTTTATTGTTGTTTTAACTTCCCACTCAAGAATGTTTCACTCATATGGAGACGTCACCAAATGCCGGTGAAGGGTTTCAAATTTTGGCCTATGCTTGGCACTTATGGCCGTTATTGATCAGTGAGGGTTCTTTAACGTGCAACACCTACTGCGACACGGGACCGAGTTTTACTGTCTCATCCGAAGGACAGGAAACCAACCTGCTGCTGGCTGAACTTGAACTCATGATCAAGAGTCGAGCGCACTACCAACTGAGCCAGGCCTGCTCATAAAATCACAGGAAATTTTACTGTAGATCTAGATCTACAATTGACTTCAATGTTGTTTTACCTGACACATAAGTCATTCTACATCTCGGGAGAAGAGATGTCACTTTTACCTTCTTATGCTTCCAGAGTCAGCGATCTTTTAAGTAGGCAGTAAAATGGCTAGAACATCTATATTATTGTCCTTTTATTGTCTTTGTCAGTATGTTTTTATGACAAAAACATTAAATTCTGCCATGACTTAAACCATTGTGTGACATTACTTTTCTAATTTACATGTGCATTACATTTGTAGAAAACTTGTTACAGATTATCTTAACCTAATGACCTTGACTTGGGCCACTGACCAATTTTTCTTTTGTGTAATTTATTTACAGTTTGTTAATTTTTTTGCTATTTTATATTTTTCAGGTTCTTCCTTTGTAAGTGCCAAGAATAACAATAACAACAATCCACCATCAGCCTCTTCCAGAGCCACCTCACCAGGTTCTGCCATCAGCTCAGGAATTCCAACACCAGGTGGCAGGTCCATCCCATCCCCACGGGTATCATCAGCATCAGACAAACAATCAACGAGAGCAGTTAGCTCTGGAAGTACAACTTCGACTAGTTCCACTGCCTCAAATAAAAGCAGCTCACAAAAAGGTGGGGCAACTACAAACAAAAACTCTATGTTGGATAAATTTAAATTCTTCAATTCCAAAGATAAATCCAAAACAAAAACTGGTGTACCAAAAAGTGCCTCCAAAAATAGTACCACTAGCACAGGGAGTACTTGTTCAAGTAGTGACCGAGATTCTCGGAGTGACCGGCAGTCCACTGCCAGTGCACGAAGTTCAAGTTCCACAGATCCTGGGACATGTGGGAGCAGCACACCATCAAATGATTCTGGGAGTCCAAAACTCCCTCCCAAAACCAAACCCCTGAGTAAAGGAGGATTTGGGGGGAGGAGAGAAAATCCCAACTCTTTGACGGCTGAGGAGGTGTGTGCTCGAAAGGGGGCAATTTCTCCAGTACCTCCACAACCCTCAACTTTACCTACAAGTAAGAAAAGTACAAATAAAAGTGATAAACATGAAAAGTCTAGTCAAGATAAAAAGGCTTCAAAGATAGGCAGCTTTATTCCTAAATCATCAGGAAAATCATCTTCTAAATCATCTACATCATCCTCTAGTCAGGCAAGCAGTGGTGGTGGGTCTCAAATCCCCACTCCATCAAGTAGCATTCCAAAATTTTCATCAAGTAAGAGCAGTAAAAGTAGCAAGGAGGAAAAGGGTAAAAGTAAGGAACAAAGTTCATCAAATGCTCAAAAGATAAATAATGTGCCATCATCTTCAATACAGTCACCATCATCATCCTCATCTCGATCTATGCAACATCATACATCACAGCATCAGGGATCATCAACACTGCCATCTCATAGTTCTAGCCAGTCAAAACACAGCTTACAAAACAGTCACAACATCCCTGACCAATCAAAAGTGATCTCTCAGGACCAACATTCAAGGACATTGGATGACAGAATGCATCATTCTTCAAAGCCAAGATATACAGAAATAGAATATACAGATGGAAAACTAGATCATGTAGGAGATGGACACTTCAACAAGCCCAATCATCTGGGTTTATCTCAAATGAAATTGACAAACCAACATGGTCATCATGGCAGTTCTCAGTCAGTTGGAAGTCAAGGAAACACAGGATATGTAAGTAGTATTCCAAGATCTGATCACCATCATCACACATTGTCCGCATCACAAACAATTAATGTTGTCAAGCCAACTTGTTCTATAGCAACTCCATCCAATGTTTTGACGGATGCAGATGGCAACAAACAGAGTAATTTATCAGTACTAAATAGAGCACTCCCTCCCCCATTGCCAAAAACGGAACCTCCACCCAGAAGTGTTCCAAGGGACCATAGCAGTCAAAGCATTGGTAGTAACTCTAACAGTACTTCCAATGCATCTGGACATAACAGTGATTCTACCCCGTCTTCTTCAAGTAATAGTGGTCCAAGTGGACACAGTAATTCCTCTAGTGAAAGTGTTATATTTAGACCATCAAGTGGTGATGAACTATCTGGATCTGAAAAAGGCAACACAAGTGCAACCAATTCCCCAAGGCTAGGAGTTAAAGTGTTGCATTCCCAGTTGCAGAAACCGGCAAATAATGTAGCCATTGTGCAGCCTAGGCACGGAGAAAAAGTGGAGACAACATTTGATACAGAGATAAGAACTGAAAAAGTGCACAAGGATAAAGTGGATGGAAATGGAAGTAAAAATAAGGAGACTACATTTTCTGAAAAAGGAACAACATTTGTTGATGATTCTGGTGAAAAGATGGATATCAAACCCATGGCTCCTATCATGCGTGCTATGCCTTATGGGACATCTGGATTACTTCGTGGATATGGATCACCTGGAAATAAGATACTGAACTATCATAATCCAGGTTATGCAACCCCAACTACATTTTATGCTAGCACAAGTCGCATTGGAATTAATCGACCTGTGATTGATCATGGAAAACTTTGTACTAGACCCATCAGGAAAATTCTATCAAGTGGACCGAATAGTTGTTTAGACACCGATTATAGTTCTGATTATGATGCTTACGACTATGTGTCTGGTTATGTATCTGATGGGGATATCCTAAAAAGCAATACAGGCAGAAAGGATGACATGAGTAGTGGATACATTAGCGAGGGTGGTGCATCGTCATATGCCAGGCGGCTTCAAGAACGGTTCCGAGAGGGAATGCTGGCAGTGAAAGAATGCATGCAGAAGAGCAGTGGCTTAATTGATGATGACAGGTAAGCCCCCTTTTGCATGTTCTGTTTCAGGTATTTAGAGAATTTGTGAAGAGTGGATGTTCAAAGAAACCTTGGCCAGATTTTATCATGGAGTATGTCTTGTTACTTTCATGTAAACAATATTTACACGTTCTTCTGAAAAGGTCATATAACAAGGCTGTAACCGAGTGATACAGATACAGAACAAAAAAGCATCTTGTACCGGTGCTTTTGTATTGTGATAGTAAACATGTACAGAATTAACATGTAAGCTGGAAATGTAACCTAGATGTGCTTGTCTGTTGTGGACAACACAAACAACAGTTGTTAACTGGACATGACATGTAATCCATATGTGCACATACACACAGGTATACACACAAGTGTGAACACATGGACACAAGTGAACATACATACAAGTGTATACATGCACACAAGTGTACACCAGGGTTTTCCCCAGGATGTTATTTTAGTGAGTCCCAAGGACCCACAAGAACAAAATTCTTGTGTCCTTCATTAAATTTGTGAGTCCCCAAGTCAATGAAATTCGAGAAAGTATATAAAAACAAAGGCACACATTTTCAGTCTCATGTTGAAAAAAAGTTCTTGTGCATCCTTAGGGACTCACTAATATTCATGTTTTGAATCCTGAAAAGATTTTATGCATCAGAGACGCAGAAATCATGGGTAAAGGAAAACTCTGGTACACACATACACAAGTGTACATACATGTACACACACTAACACACACACATTTGTGATATAAGAGACATGCACCAACCAATTAAAGCCCAAAAAAAAAAAAAAGGAATTGGTTCTCAGGCCCCGCCGCATGTACTTTTATCACTCATTCGATTTTTTAACCACTTTATTTTAAAAAAAATGTTTCACTTATTTTATGGATTTTGTGTCGGTTTTTATTCTGAACTCTATTATATTCATAGTCTTGATCTTTCAAGCATTTGTTTAAATAGATCACATCTTGTGGTAAGATAAATAAATTTTCATCATTGATGAGTGACATTTGTGGATACTTTGTACATCATGTGACATGGTATTTTGATTTAAAAAAAAATTTAAAAAAAACTGCCTGCCATATTTGATTTGAATAAAGTGTTCTAAGAGACAATTCTTTTTTTTTTTTTTGCTTGGCCTTACACAATTTTATTATGGCAATACCTCAGACCAAGTATAAAGATGAAAAACACCACATACATGATAAAAACAAGCTTTTCACAACAGTACAAAGTCTAAACATCAGTCTGATTTGTTGCAATGCTAATTTAAATAAAGCTACTTGTACATTTAAACCATTATCAGAGTCAGGAAGCTGTGTTAGTCTAAGCTCACAATTAGAATTCTATGATGAAATTTTATGGTTGTGGTAGATCATGGTGGCAGGTTGGTTTCTTGTCCTTCGGATGAGACAGTAAAACTCAGGTCCTCACTGCTCAATGGCCGTAAGTGCCGAGCATAGGCCAAAATTGGAAGCCCTTCACTGGCAATTGGTGACGTCTTCATATGAGTGAAAGATTCTTGAGTGGGATATTAAACAACGATAAACAAACAAAATCCCCAGGCTGTCCAAAATACCAAAATCTTCTTTAGAAAAAATATTTTACAGTTCATAAGAATTTTATATAATATTGAGATTCTGATATTCCTGCAAGTCTCATGACCTCAAAGTCAGATTGGAAGAAATGTATGTCTCACTCTAGTGAAAATATGGGATATACTAATGAGTATCTGCTTTTATCTTAACATAAACTAAATTGATCATATCTTAACCAGAATAAAAGTTGAATCATCTTATACACATATCACTGTTTATCAATTCTACTGTTATCAGCATGATTTGTTATTACTTGGTATGTCTTTGGTAATTAAGGATGGACATTCTGGCACTCATTAATCGGTTTACAAACTATGTCAAGGCTCTGTATATAAATACATGTATTTCTATTCATAGATTAACAGTATCATTTCATTTTAGTACTGTTTTAAATTTCCAGTTATATGGTGGTGGCCAGTCTTAATGGCGGAGGAGAGAACCCGGTTACATTGCACCCAGAAATAGACCACTTATATTCTGATTCAACAAGCAAACTGGTGAACATTTCCACAAAATCAGAATAAATTAAATTTCAAAACTAAATGTTTATATAAAATTTAATGTCCTCCAAAGGGAAGTATGCGAAAAATCAGTAAAAATAAATGTTTATACATTTTGTAGCTAACATGACCCAATACACTATCTGACATCTGTCTGTATGAGAGGCAGAACATTTACCTAAACATGAAAAAATGAAAAAGATGAAAATATTCAAATAAACATTTCCATTTAACACTGAATTCAGAATATATACTCTAAAAATGTTTCACATTTTGTCAAACATTTTAAGTTAAAGTACATGTATATATTGGTACAGGTAATCATATTTAGGTGATAAAATCAGGTAGGATTTAGGTAATTAATGAAAGGAGAAGCTATTAATTCACAGTTTACTTAATCAGCACAATCTGTTTTATCATTATCCCAGACTTACAAACATTCAGATCATTGTAGTACAAAGTGTAATTTTGTACAATACATATCATTTACTGTGTAGCTAGTAAGAGTTAACTCCCTTTGTATGCCTGTATGCCTCTTTTTTGCTACATAGAAGATACAGGCAGTTGCATGAATATTAAAAATTTTTAGAGTTTGAACTTCAATTCCTTAACCACTTAGTTTTCTGTCTTCTACCACTGTCACATCATCCAGTAATTAGATGTCCAGTAATTAGACATGGTTGTTAATTAGAGAAAATTTATAAACAAAATAGTTAAATATGTGCACTTACTTCACTTCATTAAAAATTACCACATGTAGTTTTTGCAAAGATACTGCAAGTTGGACTAATTAAGTTATTTATTGTTGAACTAATTGAAAATTTAACTTTTTTGAAAATTAGTTTTTTTCTGACTTGAATATGTTAGAGGTTGCCAGTAAGGTATAATAGAATCCACTCAACAGCTGCCTCTCAAATTTCACTTTCAGATTGAAAAATATCACTTGAATGTGCAATGGATCAACGAATCCCAACAGAGGTCTTAGTTGAGGTTGAGATATTGATCCTTTATTCCTGATATTGATTTTTTATTCAATCTGGAACTTGAATGTGGGACTTCATTCTTTTTCTCGCACCTGGATAGCTTGAAATTTCCTTTGTTTACTTATAAACAAGTTTGGCCTATTTTAATAGCCACATCACTCACCATTTTTGTTCATCTGTCACAAATAAATATAAATCTGTAATATACATATTATAGATATTTATTTCCTTTTATACAAAGTTGGCAAGATTTATGTGTAACTGACAACAAATTCAGATACAATATTAACATGAAAATCTTCTTGATTCGCTATGTTTACAGACAGTGCAGTGTGGTAAGAGCATTATGCTTTCACCCATGAAGTCTCTTACCTCTAGTCGGCGCGAGTTCGAGTCCTACCTTAACCTACTTGTAAGCTGAGTTTTTGAGAAAGTTTGCCAGTTTACTTGCAGAAAGCTGGTGGTCTCTTCCCAGGTACATTGTAACCAGGTTCCCTCCACCATCATTAAAAAGTGGCTACCACCATATGACTGAAAAATTGTTGAGTTTTGTGTAACACAACATTCAAAATTCAAATTGCAGTTATTGTGTCTATGTGTAAAATTACGCATATATCCATTACTATCAACAAAAAGCATTAAATGTATACTTTGTAGTTTAACCAGTGGGAAAAGAAAATGTCACTGTCTTCAACAAATACAAAGGAAATATTTATCACTTCCAAGCTCATCATACAAGATGTATGAAATGTTTGATATGTTACAGACAGATCAGACCTGTAGATTAAACTTAATGACATACTCGTAATATCAGTGATAAGAGTCACAGTTTCTTTGATTAAAAAGTAATGATTACTGATCAGGACTTGATATGATGTCCTGTGAATGAACTTAGATATTGATCTGTTTTTACTTCACTCTGCGTTATGTGTGATTGATATATATATATATATATATATATATATATATATATATATATATATATATATATATATATATATATATATATACACACACACACACATACATACAAATTTGACAATACAGTGGACCCTGCCTTGAGAGACCACCCTTTCGGACACTGAATTGTGGTCTCTCATTATTGGTGGTCTCTCATAAGAGGTTTTATTTACAGATATTTAACTGAGCGGTTTTTAAAATGTCTCAAATGACAGATGGTCTTTCAATATGGTGGTCTCTCAAGACATTTTCTATTATATATTGTATCTATAATTCATGTCTTCCAAAAATTATGCAAAATTATACACAGAATTATAAGTATTATCTACATTCTTTCAGAAGTATCATAGGTGATATATGACCTGTATGTACATGTTTGTATGAATTTATGAAACAGATGCAAGTATCAATTGGTTTCAAAGGGAACTAACTCTTGTATACCTAGCCAATTTTTAGACAACTGGCCTGCTCATTTCAAGTTAGATAACTCTTACAGACTTGTCTTTCTCCAGCACAATAACATGTCTGATTTCTTTGTTCTAAGCTTTCTATAAATGAAATTGATTGGTTACTGTCACAGGTTACCTTGTCGACAACTGGCATCTGATCAAGCAGAACTTGCTCTCGATGATTCATTCAACATAACCAATTAGTCATTGATCGTCACTGTAGAAAGAAAACTTATTATTTCGAGATCAATTTGGACTTCTATATTTACTTGAATACTGGGTATATAGGTAGTGAGGTTTCATTTATTTTTTGTATTGAAAGAATAAAAAATGAATGGATATATGTAAGAGATTGATTGCTTCATCCATATGAAAAATATGAGTTATGTTCTAATTATCTGTGATTTTGTTTTAATTAGGCCAGGTTCAGGTTACAAAAATTAATTTTTATCTCTATAACTTTCAAAAATTCAATCTTTTTAGTTGGATATAGTTATCTCAAGTGATTATTCAACATATAAGTTCATAATCTATTGAATGATAGCATTCTGTCCTGACTCAAGTTATATATACTACTAGATTTAACACTATGTTTCAGAACATTGAAAAAAGATGCAAATCGTTGATGCTTGTATATGTTAAATATGTTATGTACCAGTACAACAGATTTCACTTTGGAAATGTGATCACACTAGACAGATCAATAGACAAACATTCATATTTCAGATTAACAAAATATATGAAGGAAAATCCTATAAGAATAATATGTGACAAGAACTGTCAAATTCTGAGTCATGTGCTTGACATGAATATTTGCTTTATTTATTCTGATTATCCACATTTAAGTAGTAATATCTATTTTTTGCTTTCATATAGTATTTATATCTCACAAATGATTCAATATGCCAGGGCATGTTCAACATATGAACATTTCATATATGGAGGAAAACTACTTACTGATAAGTTGTTGTCATAAGGATACCAGGTATTGTATCCAATGTCAACGTTTCACAAAATTTACGGTCGGTATAATGACCTTGTTTGCAATGAAGATGTTTCACTGGCTCAAATGACGAACTGCCTATTCGATTGTAGTTGTTGAATCGTCTTTACTTATTGTAACAAGGATTCATTCTTCACTTATTTCATTTGAATATAACCATGGACTTATTGCAGGTGTTGACAGGGCATGTTTACATCCTTATCCCAGCTCTGGATTCCTTTTTTTCCCCAATTTTAGGAATTTTTATGTGAATTTGTTTCAAATTGGGGAAAATAGTTTGCGCACATGTAAATCTAAATGTAAAGGAATTTCTTTTTTTTTAAAATGTATTTTCCCTGTACTAATACATCTTTCATTATAGTCACAGTCTGTACAGCAGATTGGGGGAACAACACATAGGCCTATACATTTATTTTGTATTGGGAATGGGGCTGAGTATTGGCCCCTTGGAAACTATAAAAAAAAAGTCTGGAAGTACTTGTTTGTTCAAAAATATTTTCTCCTCTATTAGATATCAATGGTTTCTTCAGTTGGATGACATATATTATCAGATACACAAGGTACATGTGTGGTCTTGTGTTCATGTGGACATAGTTATTGACATTGTATAGTTTGTTATCATAGAGACTTCCAGCTATAATTGTCTGTGTTGTTATGATATATCAGAAGATGTATACATTTAGTTGTCATAGAAACACAAGAACTAAAAACAAAAGTCGTTGTAGTTTGGGTAACACATCTTGGATGTCACTAATGGAATTCTCATATGTTGTACAGTACTTAAGGCCTCTAGATTTTCCCCCACTAATATACCTACATTGCTGTCACATGTAATAATGCATTCTATATTTTCAGTGATACTAGTATTGCTGTTGTTTGTGTTGATATGGACAACCTTTCAGTTAAAACAATTCTACAGTTTTTCGGGGTCATACCGGTATATACATGTACAGTGAACCCTCTTAACAACGACCATGCTTGTTCCCACATAGGACATTTTGTACATTTGTTCCCGGAATCTAATGTCAGAGTTGGATACCGAATATTCCATTGTAATGAGTACTTTTTATGTACATGTACATTTGTTCCATTATCATGAATGTCATTGTAAAGCGGGTTCACTGTATGTGTTATATACAAGCCTGTGTGTGTATGTATGTATGTATATATATATATATGTATATATATATATATATATATATATATATATATATATATATATATATATATATATATATATATATACATATATACATACATACACACACACACACATGCACACACAACTTTGCTGATCATTCAAGATGTAATCTCTATTTATAGACATGACCCTTCTAAAAATTTGTCTCTTAAGACATGCTTGATTTTAACATTTGTCTCAAGACAAGTGTTTTTTTAACATTCGTTTCAAGACAGGTGTTTGATTTTAACATTTGTCTCAAGACAGGTGCTTAATTTAAATATGTGTCTCAATACAAGTGCTTGATTTTAACATGTCTCAAAACAGGTGCTTGATTTTAATATTTGTCTTAAGACAGGTGATTGATTTTTATATTTGTCTAAAGACAGGTGCTTGATTTTTATATCTCTCAAAACAGGTGCTTGATTTTAACATTAGTCTGTTAAGACAAGTGCTTGATTTTAACATTAGTCTGTTGAGACAGGTGCTTGATTTTAACATTTGTCTCAAGACAGGTGCTTGATTTTAACATTTGTCTAAAGACAGGTGCTTGTTTTAAATATTTGTATCAAGACAGATGCTTGATTTTAGATGCTTTATGAACAGTCACTACCTGCCTCTATAATTCTCAAATCTGACTCATGTTTAAAACTCAAAACCTGCAGCATATAAACTCAGAAACTGCCACTTGCAAAATAAATGTTAATCCACTGAACTGCAGTAAGAGGTAAAATGATAGATGAATGTAATAATGAACAAGAATGATTGAAAATGTACATATACTACAGTCCACTTAAATGTAATGACCAATTGTTAGACCAATATGTCTGTATATTTGTAGTTATACAAATCTTATGAATTAAATCTTATCTTAACTCTTCAAAACTCTGCACTGGACTTCACTGAACTTTACGTCAATTATTTACACAGAGGATAATGTCCTTAAAGTGACCCTCCTTATAGAAGAGGAGTGATAGAATAATTTTGAGTGACTGTAATTATGACAAAGGTAATTTGATGTAATTTATAAATAAATGGAATTATATTTGTCAATTTACTGTAATATTTCATTGTAAATATCATCTAAACACCAAATGACATGGTTTATGGAAGTCCAGAAGCTTTTGTGTAGCTGCAAGGAAAAGAAAAAAATAATGTAATTTATGCTCATCAGTTTCAAAGCTCTTTGAAGAAATTTGATCTTAGTGGTAGCATCATGCTCTCAACTGCCTTCGTTTGATATATGATCCATCTGAAAGAAAGCTGAGATCACCCTATTGAGCACAATTACACACACTGAAATTCTTGTTGTAGAACCAACATGCACATGTAAGTGTCTTTTTTGTATCATCATTATGGTTCTCTCGGCAACTGTGACAGATAATTGACGAGTTATGAGTTACATGGAGTTTTTTTCTTTCTTTTGTCTGATTTTTTTTTTAAAGTTTGAGTCATCCTTATCTTTGCATTTAACACAGACGTTTAACTGCTTTGGGCTTTTTTTGATATTTAGTTTATTAATAGAACTTTTATTTTCAATTATTTCAGAGAAAAAATTCTGTGAATTATTCTTTTAATAAGCAAGAAAATTTATATTGTTTGTGATAAAAAAACCATATTTACCAGAGTTGAAAAACAGGTTGTCTTAATTCATTTTGTTGGCATTATGTAGTTCTGCCTTGCTGGACCCCCAAATGTTTATTGAAGTTTTCTTTTCTTGATCAGATATTGAGCACAAATATGTTATTGATAATAATATTGTAAATTTTCTTTGAGGATTTGATTTCTTTTTTATTTTCATGGGTGACCAAAATATGAGTTGTCAGAAGACAACAAAACTCACTGAAATGGGTGTAAATTTTCATGTTAGATATTTGACCCACAGCTGTCAGGTTTTAAGGTCAAAGGATTGGTAAAATTTTTATTCCATCAGCTCTGACTAAAAAATTTTGAAAAGTAGGTCAATGTCCAAGGTCAGGTTCACTAAGTCAAAAGTCAAGGTACCAAAAGAAAGCTCTGATCATAAGAATTTTATATGTGAAATATCAAAGCCCAATTCCTCAAGGTTTAAAAGGTAAAGCAAAGGTTAAAAATTTTTGGCATTAGCTCTCCGCACTTTGATCCCCTGCCCTTTAAAAAGTAAAAAAAAAATAATCAATGTTTAAAAAGGCTGAACTTTAAGCACTAAGTTTGTCTTCCTTACAGCAAGTCCTAATAAGACATTAAATTCATCCAATTTGTTGGTCTCAGTGGTAATTACCTCAATATTTATGTCTCAACCCTTTCATGTAGGAGAAAAAAATAAAAGAATTTATTTTTTATTTCATTTGAGTACCAAAAATTCAAAGTATTGAAAACTAGATGTTTCTCTCGTAATTGGTTTTCAGCATGATAATTAAGGAGGATCAGTGCAATTCTCATCAAGCAATTCTCAGTCTTGGCAATTTAAAAAAAAAAAATAGGTTCCTTGCCTCAATCTTGACATTGGACATTAACCTGCCAGTCCACCGAAAATAAAGGTGTTACCAAGACAAATAACCTTAAATTGTCATTAATTTTATTTTTCAAGATCTACATTCCTTATCCTGAAAACAAACAGACTATTGGCAGATTTAATTACGGAGACTTTACTGTCATTCTTGATTGATTTCTTTTGTTGGAGCACTGTAGTAAAAAGATCATTATTCAATCAACAAACATAAGCTAGTAGTGACGGGTGTCTGCTATCATCAACTTACCCTTATCACAGTTTTATTGATTCGTCAAATTCACTTAAAAACCTGTTCAGATGATCTTCTGTAATGAATCATTTATCTAAGATTGTATATTATGCAGGATTTGAGGTCTAATTTATCTTAAGTTTTGTGGTCATATAAGAAATTAGTTCCATGCCATGAGGGCCATTGAATGTCAAGAATATTCTACATCCATATTTCAAATATAAGTTTTTTATAGCACATACTGAGAGTTGATCAGTCAGTTGGTGCTCATACCCAGGTTCCATAGTGTATCTGTGTATCTTTTTGTGTACATAATATATTTATAAGCACTGAATTTATTTATTTATTTATTTATTTTTTTTGGCAATTGAGAAATACACCAAATTTTTAATTTCAATAGTGTTTAATGCCACACTCAACAATGTTTCAGTTATATGGTGGCAGGCAGTTTTAACTGACCTATCGCCAAGTGTGTGACACATGACTGTCCATGGTCTTTTTTTATTTCATTCAATTGTGATGTCATAATCACACTAATCACACAAGTGTTTGACTGACCATTTAATTGTGAAGTCATAATTGAAAAGTCTGCCAAAAGGTGCCATGTCGGGGATTTTTACTTGATTCAAATATATTTTCAGCACTTGTTGAGTTTGTTGACCTCTTCTATCATATCATCCAATTTTTATCATCATAATGTCCAAAGTACGTAAATTTGTGAAAGTTGGATTAAAATCCAGAATGCGATAGAACTTCATAAATTATTTTTTTATTTAAAATTTTGTGATATGATTGATTTTTGGTTCTATCAAGATAAGATAATGACAATAAATGAAATAAAAAAGCCTGAATAACCCAAATCAGCAGTTAAATAGAAAATATTGGTTCATGGTACCACATTGTCTGTAAGACGAAAAGAACACCAAATAATAACGATCAATTAATACTCTGGTGAACCAAAATCCCATTTGTGATTTGGAGATAAGTGATTTCTGATAACTGTACAAAATGTTTTGCTCAGCATATTTAGAGCTCACTTACATGTTCAAGAGAAAATGGCTGAAAACAAAATATGAGCTTCGTGATTTTAAGCAGGCTTTAATGTTTTCCAATGTTCCTCTTTTGCCTTCTTCTTTTTTTATTTCTTTTTTTGTCAGGCCTTGAAATAAACAAAAATAAAACTTGCTGTTATTCATTTTTTTCATAATCAATTAATTTTCCTTTCTGCATTTACTGTTGATGTGGGATAATAATAGTAATAGAATTAATAGCATATTTGAAAATCATGCTGACGACATAGGTGCCAGATTAGGAAAACGTCCAATTTTTTTCTTCTTTCATATTCCTTAAGCTCATCTGCAACAGTGAGTTTACAGAATCATAATTTACTAGCTCTTTCTGCTAGTGCCTGTATCTTGTTCGCCTGCATTTGGAGGTCATTCTTACAAAGGTGATATATTTTAAGTTTAGATTTGACTATAGTGGATGAGGATATAGTGTTTTTATTACTGGATTACATTAGCCCAAGTAAACAGATAGATATTGACAAGAGGGTAAACAGGTGTACACATACATACAAATTATGGCAATCAGTAGCAGCTAGAGTGATGATAAACATGTGAAAAATCAACATTATCTTCTCAAAGATAAGGTAGGAGTCTTGACTCTCATTAAATATCGGTTCTATTTCTACAGTTTTGCTGTGTTTATTTTTATCATTTGTTAAAAAAAAGATAAAATTTTCTAGTTTTACCAGTAAATTTTTGAATGTGTAGGTTTTAATTGCTGACATCAAATGGATTTTGTTCTTGATTATTATACTACAGGGATATTTCATGACCTTTGTAGTATTTTATTGTTGTGGTACTATTTCAGACACTGCAAGAAGGAAAGTGGCATAACTGACATGGTTATGGTTTTGAAATTGATATTCTTAGTTCTATTAGTTGTTTAATTTGTTTATATAAGGAAGAGCAATCAAACTTTTTAAAATGTAATGTTATACTGTAATCTAACCCATATAACCTGATGGAATGGACTCTCATGAACCTAGTTTTTTGACCTGGAAGGGTTTAAATTTTAGGTAATGCAGCACAACATCATTATAATTTCACTAGCTCACTACCATATTTAGGGGTATACAGAGGGGAATAAAATGCAATTCCTATGTAGCCTGCCACAACTGAAAAGTGAGAAGAATCATCCCTATGATAATCAAAAGGTTACTCAGCCCCACCAAGTTATGTGAATCGGACAATAGAAACATAATATTTTGACGTTGATAATAACACCCTTAAATCCTGCTAAGGGTCCACCACTTAGATGAATTTGTCAATAGTTCAAAGTGAAATACCCATTTCAAGTCAATAACTCAAAGTGAAATACCCATTTCATGTCAATAACTCCATGAAATACCCATTTCATGTTAATAACTCAAAGTGAAATACCTATTTCAAGTCAGTAGTTCAAAGTAAAATACCCATTTCATGTCAATAACTCAAAGTGAAATACCCATTTCATGTTAATAATTCAAAATGAAATACCCATTTTAATCAATAGTTCAAAGTGAAATACCCATTTCATGTTAATAGTTCAAAGTGAAATACCCATTTTAAGTCAATAGTTCAAAGTGAAATACCTATTTCATGTCAATAAATCAAAGTGAAATACCCATTTCATGTCAATAATTCAAAGTGAAATACCCATTTCAAGTCAAAAGTGCAAAGTGAAATACCAATTTCAAGTCAAAAGTACAAAGTAAAATACCCATTTCATGTCAATAGTGCAAAGTGAAATACCCATTTCAAGTCAATAGTTCAAGTGAAATACCAATTTCATGTCATTAACTCAAAGTGAAATACCCAAAACTTTAAAAACAGTAATGGCTTTTCCTTTGTGTTTATTTCCCCAAATCTCATGGCAAATCACATATACATTTGATGGACCCTTGGATACCAAACACTTGGTTCCTCACCCTGGTTAAAGCCATGGTAATTCAGTCATGGCATATACCTATATATAGATACCTTACCTAAGGGACTGCCTCTTTTAACCCATATTTTGACATTGAGGTGGTTATTATCGCAAGGTTCTACTGTATAGATATTGAAGTGAATGAGTTGTAATGTGCTTCTGACTAATGTTTACACCCATTACACCCTAGGATGAATATAAAGAGGACATTGCTACACAAAAGGTTAAATGATTGACAGCTAAGCCAATATCTGTCATATCGATAAAAATGAATTCTGACCATTTTCTATTTTACAGAATAGATTTTTGCTTAATAAACATTGAAAAAGACAAAAAATCAATAGTGTAATATAAAACAAACATGGCATGATTCATTGTGAGAAGATGTACATACAAATTACAAATAGTTGTTTGATTTCCTGAAATGCATTTTCGAAGTCAGTATCTGAAATTTCCGATTTATGGATCCGTTGGTACTCTGGCAAATAATTTCAGCAATCTGATTTATTAAAAGATATTTGTAATTTGTAAAAAAAATTCTGCATGCTGATTGAAATAAAAATTAAGATACAAAGAAAATTGGGTGATAAATATGGAATCCTGAACATACCAGGATACTTATGACGGAAATATATACCTCTTACTTCACCTTTCTTCTTCTGATCACCAGTTATTACATTAAAAATGAATTAGGCTAATATGATTTATGCTCGGGCTGGTAAAGCAATATTACTGATCTTCACATTTTATTGACTTGTTCTTTTTAAAGGATGTTTCTCTTTTATATAGAATTCAGTGTATCATTTTTCATTTCTAGATTGCATTTTAACAATATTTTTTCATTTTGTCAATTTTTAATATTAATAATCATCTCTCCCTTTTGGTCATTGCAGTTTCAGGATTCATTGGGATAATGAAAGAAGACTGCTATTTTAACCAGGTTTTCACCTCTGTTTTTACAATCTAGTAGCTACCACTTTATGACTGAAAAATTTTTGGTGGATATGCCAAACTCCAGTCAAACAAAAAGCCAAATCAAAAATTGTTGAGTATTTAAAACAAAAAGCTAAAGCAAAAATCAATGAGTATGCCAAAACTCCAGTTATAACAAAAAACTAAAGCAAAAAATTGTTGTTGGGTATGCCATAACTCCATTTATAACAAAAAGCTAAAGCTTAAATTGCTGCGTATGTCAGACAGTCGTACAAAAAGCTAAAGCAAAAATTTTATATATCTGAAAACTTTGAATTTTTCATTTGTCAGACTTGATCTACATTTTCATCAAACTGACCCAATTTAGGACTTTATTTTTTACTTGTAACATGATAAGGAATAACTGATAATGTCAGGTGTGCCCTGTAATTTACCAGTTTGTGATGCTGAGCAAATTATTACAGTAGCTATATATCTGACCTCTGTTTAATATGTATCAGTGATTATGAAGGTTGCATTTTTTAACTCATCAATCCCTATGGTCACATTTAGACTTGCCCAAATCAATAAATAGTATGGTCTAATGTTATAATTTGGGAGTGAAAAAGTTAATATTGCATGTAAAATTATTACAAAATTTAGATTTTAAGTCATACATCCCTGAATTCTGACAGTGGACTTTATCGTCTGTGAAATGAGAGAATCCAATTAAGGCTATACGGGGTCGATGAGTTAAAGTTATTCTTACTTTTGGTGCCATAGTGAATTAAGACCCCATACAGGCCAGCGTTACAGTTTGTCAGGATTCGTTTTTATTTGCGTCTGAGGAGTTGTATCATTCTATTTACAAGGTTTGATAGATTCATTGTTTCTGTCAGTTGTAGTTAGCTTATAATATCCAACATCATTACAAAGGTTTGTAGGTTGAGGTAACATTTTTAAAATGATAATGACTGTAACATGATTTCATTGCGATGATCTGACCGTAATATCAGGAACTGCATCCTTCATCGTTATTGCAAATGTTATCTTACAAGAAATTCATGCATTATGTCTTTTACAAATGTAAATCTATGGAGATGGAAAGAATTCTCTTTTTTATCCTCCTAAATGCTCTGTAAACATACTGATGTCTTTAAAATGTCGAGTAAAAAAAAAGTTGTTTGTGTTGCTTCAGTCTTCTGATGATTAAAGGTGCAAAAAATATTCGGCACAAATTCTGCAAATTTAAAACAAGAACTACAAATACTTGGAAGAAACTGACGAGAGGCAAGGAATTTTAATGTGAAAATGTAATGCTTTGTACACATTCATCAAGAATGTAATGAAAAGAAATGTTCCCAGATATTCATTTTGAATATGATGCTATGTGACTTGTAGTAGTATCATTACACATTCCATTATAAAGATATTCCTAGGAAATAAGGGGGGGGGGGCATATTGACCTTGGTCTGCCTGTCCTTTTCTCCATTTGTCTGTGTGCAACATTTTACATTCCATCAATAGACTCTTTAGGCCTAATAATAACTGTGTTCCTACTAATCTCACCTGTGCAATTAACACTTCCGAGTGGTAACAAGAAGTTTTGTACCCAACACATATCATAACCAATGAAATTCAAATTATACATGGAACAATTAGACTTTCATTTGGTTCTGTTTGTTTTGGGTATGACATATTTTGAGCACTAAACTTCTTGATACCACCTGGAAATGTTTGTGCAGGTGAAATTAGTAGGAATGCAGTTATCGTGAAAGGGTCTATGAACAAGATTTTTCCTTCAAACTTTATCCGAGTGTGCTACCTTCTTACCAATAACATCAAGAATTAGTTTAGCTACTGCAAACAGTCCACAATATTTTCCAGATTTACTGGACTTTAAAATCTTCGTGAATGACTTAGCAGCATCATTTTTTGGAAACATGATGATTTTTGTTTAAATTTCTCCAGTTTATCCATTAACCCTTCTACATACCCTCTGGAAAAATAATGTTGAGGTGACTGGCTTATATCATAATCCAACTGCCAAAGTGATAGCATAAAACATATCTATAATGTATATATACATGTTAAAAAAGTCTCTCTAAAGTCTTATGAGCACACGGCCAATTTATTTTGTTGCAGATGTGTAAGATAGGTATCTGAATATATCAATGAAATCATAAACACTCGCTTTGGAAGCTGAAAACAATATGGCATTCTGCCTACTATAAAGTTATTCATAAAATGTGTACAAGTTGTTTTAAATTAGAATACCTTCCTTCTGGCGAAGTATCAGAGAGTGTGTATATGTAATTTGTAAAATTGTTTAGTTGTTGGAGATGATGATTTTGTAAGCCATCAGAACATGAAAGTGATGATCATATGAAGAAAGCTAGCATGAGACTGGACTTCTTCCCTCACAAACTTGACTTGATATCTTGCCAAAGCTTGTAATTACTCTAAGCGATGGTAATCCATTTCAATATCATTTGTAAAGCTGTGGAATTTGGATTACTCTTACAATCTGTGGAAAATTAAGATCTTTTATGCAAGTTTATGCCGTTGCCTGGTGCCAGGAATCATAGTCTGTCTTAATACGCAGGAAGTAAACATGATATAAAGTCTTAAAACACTTTTCGGTATTTTTGTGCATTAAAAACTCACAATTAAACCCTTCTGAAATACTGAAATTTAACAGAAATAATCATTAGTATAAATACATCTGCTTGGTTTAGTATAAGTGTCTAGATTTTACCAGTATGGTGCAAGATGGCATTGACATTTTATGTTGTTTTTTTTCTCTTCTTCTTCTTGATCTCCATGATTAATACATGTTTGTAGAGATAAGACTCAGAGCTGCATTGTTGGGAAATGGGGGTTCTGACTGTGCGTATAAAATATCTGTTTTGAAGTCATTCTGTCAGTATATTGTTTCTCCAGAAATGACAAAAAAGAGAGCTCATAGAAATCTATTCTCTTAAACTCTATTTTTTCGGGTATATGAATAAACTACAGTTCTGTAAAAAAAACAATACCAGACCTATATACATGTATACACTTCTCATTTATACGGCTTGACGTCATAGCAACAAAACAGATGCCAAAGTTACAATTTTGTGTTAATTTGTTTCTCATTGATGAAAATTGAAATTTTGACCATGTTACATTGTAATCAGTTTGAGGAGTATTTTTAGTGAAAAAAATTGAAATTGTGTTAGCTACAGTATCTGTTAGGATTACATTAAAATAGCAAGGACAATAACTGATCTTGCAATAATCAAAATCTATTTATTTTGTTAAGATTTAGTTTATTAACCAGTTCCTTAAGGGGGGAGGACTATAGTTTTGGATTATGTCTGTCCATCCTATTTCTTTGTCCGCGGCCATATCTTCCTCATTTTGCTAACTAGGCCTCCCATATTTGTTGCAAGTATACAGAGTGTCACATAAAAAATTTGCACTCATACCATCATTATTTTTAGAGTTACTTCCCTTTGTTGATTTCATTTGTCTAGGTTATATCTAAGTTATTTCTGCACCTAGGCCTTTCATATTGGGTACAAGTATGTATATAGCATAAATAAGATGGAGCATCACATTTAAAAATTGCGCTCATTTTTTTAACCCATAAAATTGAAATGAAAGAATAAAAGTCAAAGAGACTACTGTTGTCGGCAACATATGACTAGGGCCAAAAGCCATAAAACTGAAGATTTATTCACTTGATCAGCCAATCAGATTTTAGGATATGCTGAGGTAGAGTAAATCCCATGGAGATGGATTGTGTACTCACTTCTTATTCCCCAAACTGACATCAGTCCTAGTAAACACAGACTGATTTTCTATTTGAGATCTTACATTTTCAAAGATGAACTAAAAATTGTGCTTCATGCTATTCAAAATCCTGCTATCAGTGACATCTAGTCATCTGTTTAGTTCTGCTTTTTGTCATAAATTTGGCTGATAAATGATGTAAGGGGCCATGAGGTCCAAACTCAACTTGTACAAATGCTTCACTATTTTCCAACATATAAAATAGTCAATACATGTAACTGCACTTGAATAATATTTTGAGTATTATAATGAAAACGAACAGATGTTGTAATAATTACCCTAAAAAAGAGTTGTGGGAATTGTTCTTGCATATTGTAATTATGTTTCTTGGCTGACAGTTAATCATGTAGTTATTTTCTTTTTGTATTTACTTAGTGTATTTTCTCTTTTCAAACATCAAGCTAAAAGGAATTTGCTAGTTTTTATGATTTATAAAATTTTTCTTGTCAGTAATGATTTGTTTCATTGGTTTTCATATGATTTTGCAATAAACAGTCTCTGGTGGAAGAATCTGTATATTTCTTCAATTAAAAGAGATATCTGAATCAGTTTCAAGTTTTTCTGTAATAGCAGCTTAGACAAGCAGATGGATGGCTTGCAGCTATTGATTCAGAGCTATATATACAAAGAAATTCAACATTCACTGCAGAAATTATTTCCTTTTTCCTTTTGGCAAGGTGAATGGAAGGTCAAATTAGAATAATATTTTTAATTACAACAAAAATAATTCCAAATAAAACATTATCCATATAGTCCAAATGCCATGTTAAATTTCAGTCATTAAACAGAAGATTTATTGCAGAACAATTGGATCTACAGATCACATGGGAAATTGAAAACAAAATTCTGGCCTTATTAAAAAAAATCTGTCTTATGAATTATGTGAAGTATTCCAATAGTTAATTGAATAAATAAAGAAATAAACTTGAACTCACTGTTTGTACAGGAGAAAATACATACTAAAACTGTTTAAAAATTTATATGTATACTTTGATAACATGCATAAGTAAATATATCTTTTTTTTTTTTGGTGAGTTGCTTTCTATGTAGGTACAATATGTCCTCAAATTTAATATGTAAACTAATATAATGCTTTTGGATACATGGAATCTCTGAATCTCAGTAAAATTAATACATGTACTTGTAGCCAGACTGATTTCTTATGATACACAGGTCTATAAAGACAAAATATAGGTCACCATTTACCGTCTAAGTCACTTCCTGATAAAGTCAATATAATTGAGCTACTTACAGATTATTAACCCAACTTCAACTCATCAACAAAACGTTTTGTCCACAGATTAATCATCATTGTCTCTGCTCAGGGTCGGAATTATATTACATTGCAAAAACACAATAGACAAAAGCAGGCCACAAAATAACAAAAATTGTTGTAACCCATTTGCAAGTTATGCTTAAAGGAATGAGTGTAACCGATAGCAATAATGAAAACTTCAAAATGAAATTCATCAAGAATGAAAAGGAGGTGCATGATTTATATTTGTCATAACCTCCACGTAACCTGAATGATTGCTCCCATATTATTATGTGGTCTGAAAAGGACAATGAAATATCATGGAACTTGAAAATAAGAAAAGCGTTTTACATAATTGTTTAAGTGGGAGGTATATTTGATGAGTTTATGACTTTGCACACCTCTTATAAAAACCAGCAACATGTCTGTCCCCCGTAAAATACACATATGGGATAGGCTACATCATTGACACACAGTCACCAAATTTTGGGGGGAATGGTTTTGGAATGAGTTGAATCACATCTCTTAAAGATGAAGTCTGTGTTTCTGTCATACATACATCAATTTTGAGTGTATATATACTTGATGTGTTTGCAGTGATGTAAAACTGAAATATGTTAAGAGTTTCAAAGCAGAAGCTGAGAAGGTCAAATAAGTGCATCTATAAAAAAAAAAAAAGCAATAGCGTATTTAGTATATCTCAAGTGCATATACATATAGACAGACATAATTGGTTCTTTGATCATCTCCATGTCGCAGACTTGTATAGCCATTACACACAATGGTGTAATGGTAAATCAAACCTGTATTTAAAGAGGTCATTTAGAGGAGAACAGGGTGATAAATGACCTGTATTAGCAGATGTTTATTTTATTGTAAATAATTAATAACAAGGACAATTTGTTTCAGAAATCACCCGAATGTGTTTTTCTGATTTCATGTTGTTGTTGTTTTTTCGCATGTTAATTTTTTGGAGTTGCTATGGTGATATTTTGCTCAGTTGTTATGTATTAATGTGTATTATGTAGATAAGGCATCATATACACATGTCTTTAGGATACATTTATGATCTTGAAAAGTAACAAGCCAATTTACGTCAATTTAGTATGTAGCTCTTTGGTAGTGAAAGTATAACAAATTATAAATTTTGCGACCCTAGTATTTTGTAGTTACCATGACTACTCTGGTGATCAATAAGGCCATTTTGACATTTTGCAGTTATTAAGGTAGCTGTAGATCAGACATAAATATACTCCTTTATAACTTATAATGAGAAAGTACAGGATAACTTGAAAAAAGATTTGACATTTATATTAAATCTATTGAAAATTTTGATGTGGTTTTAAGTAGAATATATTGTTTGAAAATAGTTAAGGGTCACGTTATAAGGCTAACGTTGTGTGGAATATTGTGGCCATCAGTTTCAGGTTGTATCCAGGTGTATGTATTGATAATGCCTACATGTGCTGAACATAAAACAAAATGATTGTTGTAGCTGAAATGGTGTTGCCTAGTATCTTGACATTTCTGCAACAATCTGGTTAGACACTAACTAATTAATTTGAAGTAAGAACAAAATCAAAGTTATTTAGTGGGCTTTCGTGGCCGAGTGGTTTGAGCATTGCACTTTAAATCACAAGGCCTCACACCTCAGGTTCAAATCCAGCTAGGGTCGTTTCAAATTAAGTGGGAAAGTTTGCCAGTTTTCTTGTGGAAGGTCGGTGGTCTTTACCCAGGTAACCGGGGTTTCTCCTCCACCAATAAATAACTGGACGCCATCATATGACTGAAAATTGTTGAGTATGGCATAAAACAAAAACTCAAATCAAAGTTATTTCAAGAAAATACAAACACTGTATGATAGTTACTGACCTCCCTGAATGGTAGATAAGAATCAGATTACACCTCAAATGACATTGTTGACATAGAGCTGCCAAACAAAGCACAAAAGTTCTTAAATTTTAAGAGCTGTCCAAAAAATCAGTCACACCAGTATAGCAAATCCATTGGCAAGACTCTCCACCACAGGGGAGAAAGAGTGAGAAAGAACAAAAGTGTGTTTGAAGCTTATGTTGACTATATAAGAACAGATTGGTTAAATATTTTTATGTCACATCTAAATTAGACATTCTTACCACCCACCCTTAGCATGTTTCTGTTTGCCAGTATTGTTGATATTTTGGTTTGTTTTGTCTTTCAAAAGTGGGCACATTATTTTATGATTTCTTTCTACTGTGGACATTTTTGTTGTATCTCTAACAATGGGCACATTGTTATATGATATCTTAATCAGTGGGCACATTATGTGTCTCTCAAAAATGGGCACATTGTTATATGATGTTTCATCAGTGGGCACATTACTATGTGATGTCTGTCAACAGTGGGCACATTATCATGTGATGTTTCTCAACAGTAGGCACATTGTTATATGATGTTTCAACAGTAGGCACATTGTTATATGATGTCTCAACAGTGGGCACATTGTTATATGATGTCTCAACAGTAGGCACATTGTTATATGATGTCTCAACAGTAGGCACATTGTTATATGATGTCTCAACAGTGGGCACATTGTAGATGTCTCAACAGTAGGCACATTGTTATATGATGTCTCAACAGTGGGCACATTGTTATATGATGTCTCAACAGTAGGCACATTGTTATATGATGTCTCAACAGTGGGCACATTGTTATATGATGTCTCAACAGTAGGCACATTGTTATATGATGTCTCAACAGTAGGCACATTGTTATATGATGTCTCAACAGTAGGCACATTGTTATATGATGTCTCAACAGTAGGCACATTGTTATATGATGTCTCAACAGTAGGCACATTGTTAAATGTCTCTCAACAGTGGGCACATTGTTAAATGATGTCTCAACAGTGGGCACATTGTTAAATGTCTCTCAACAGTGGGCACATTGTTTTATGATGTATCAACAGTGGGCACATTGTTATGCGATGTCTTAGAATAGTGAGCACATGTTTGTTTTATCTTTAACTTCAGTCTTTGAATGACCTTGACCTCAGTACTAGACTGTATCAAAAGGGAGATAACTGATGTTTATTGTCAGTTTAAAGTGGGAGGATATCAAGTTATTGGAGATTCCTAGGAGTAAAACTTTCCTCTATATATACACATGTAAACAGATTTAATTATAATCATGTTACATATATCAGTCTTGTCAATATTACAGGCATCTCTCCAACACTGTGAACTTCAGAATTTATTACTGAACAAGATAAAATGCTACTTCACATGATAAAGTTACTCCACTTATTGGATCAATGTTAAATGTCCTTAGCTTCAGCTATATATGAGGCAACATAAAACCATTGTCTGCTAGTGCTTCAGTATAGAATGGATTTAGCTTCAGCAATGACTCATACATGTACAGTTGTACCTGAACTGTAAGCAGCAAGCACAGGAAGCGTTAAGGCCATGCAATCAGACAATAAAACTGACTTAGTCCATGCTGCCATCTATCATAATTTAGATCTACAAGTCTAGTTAAATATGTAAATGAGATTTTTCATCTGTATTTGTCAGGCTTTAATTTTATATGTGAAATGTAAAAAGACTTTTTACCATGATATGCTTTATATTTATACTAGTTAGTCTTCTGAGAAAGTATTTTGAACATGTGGATGGGTGGGTGGGTGTGTGCACCCATGTGGGTGAGAAAGGAAAAGAGGAACCATCTTGTTAAGATGATGATATCTTTACTACCATATAGATAAATGCACACTTGATAAATACTAAATGTGCATTCATATTCACCTTTTATATCTATACATTGTACATACATGTATCATAAAATTCTCCTTAACCCTACGGACCATAATAGACTGGTCTAAACAATAGAAAAGAACATTACATTTAGATATCTAGGGGTGAAAGGGTAAAAAACAAAAAGACATTACACTTGTTATTAGGCTTCATCTAAGTTTTCTTATTCTTTGTATCTTCATCGTCATCACAGTCTTTATCATTGCTTCATTTTCACAATTATTGTGCTACATTTTTGTCAATTTTTTTTTAATTAAATATTTGTTTATGTGATCTTTTTACAGGTAGGATTTTGTTTTCCATTTATAAACTTCTCTGTCATTGTTTAATAATTTTTTTTTTGATAACATGATAAGGAGGAAAATGGACGACCTTACACTGGCAGATGTCTTTGTGAGCTCTCTTTTCTCAAATTTATTCCTCTCACTAAATTACTACTTAGTACTTACACATTAGTCACACAGTTTATGTCTAGAAATGAGTTTTACAATGCTAAAAAATGAAAAAATAAGTAACATTTTGAATTTAATCAACACCTGGCAATTCTCAATAATGTTATGATCCCCACTGCAGCCATTGCTAATTTTCAGCAAGCATTTAAAATTATCCCATCCTTAGTACTGCATTGTAACATGCTACATCAAATGTCATAATTAATCTATTAAGTGAGAAATCCTCGTTAAAAATCATCAAAAAAATCAATTTGTGTGTCATTAATTGAATACCATAATGTCATATTGCACATTTCTTCACATAGTTTTCTACAATCCTGAAAATCTTTCTGCTGGCTTGATCAATATATCAGCAAATGAAGATATGCAGGGCACAAACAAGCCAAGTGAATTATTGATACATCGGCAATAACAATATTCCTCATCTGAGAAAAAATTGCCATGAAATCAACGTGGTTTTAAGTAAGTGAGCTTATCTAGCTATTTTCAATTGTTCTACTGACTCATGCTCTATTTCGGAAAAAAGTGAACAGAAATTGGATTTTAGACACCTTCTTAATTAATCCAATTTTGCCGAGAACCGTCGCTACATCGACAAGTTAAAAAGTGATTATTTTCCACTATAACGATGTGCATCATGTACCACCAGGGAAAGAATTTTTCTCGCCTTTTGAAAAATCTGAAATAATGGGTAAAAAACATTTGTGAAACAGATGAACCGTAAGGCACTGCACTGAACTGTTGAGAATCTGGAGATATGTAGACAAAGTGATGTGTTATATAAATTTGCGACTCTAATCACCTTTGTTTAAAAATGGAATATTCCACATGTCCATCAAATGGCAGCTTTCATGTGTGAAGTATCATTGATAGTTTTTCATTAACAGCAAATGTTATATGGCTGGCAGAAAAAAGATTTAACCTTTTGTATACATTGTATTTGCCTTTGATTATTTATTGATGGAGATACTTACGGAGAGTGTTATGCTAGAGTGTTAGACAAGTCAGCATCGGCTAGTGTGACACAGCATCAGTGTAATCATAGCGTTCTGTCATTCATCCAGGTGTATTTTAAATGATGTCACATTGTTTTTATTAATGTTTTATAAATTATATGAATAGTGATATCTGTTTACAAGAAACTGATTAGATTTTGGTTGTGTGTGTACATCATGTGATTGCTTTGGGAATTATCTGATACATACAAATATATACAATGAATTTATACTTTCTGGATGTGTGAAATTTTGGAACTTCTATGAAATAATATCCTGATTGTTAACAGTGTAAGATATATGATGATATAAATTATGTCCGTGAAAATGAGAACCAATGGAGCTTTTTTGAGGACATCCTTTGATTCCCGACGTCCTCCTCAACAGCAGCAGCAGCAACCTAACGATCAAAAGCAACAGGAAGAACATTATAATGCGACTAAAAAACAAAATGATAGGGTATACCAAGAGCAACCTCCTAAACTTCCTCCTCGACCCCAGCAACAGAGTGAGGGAAAATCTCAAAAGAAAGAGCAGAAAAAAGTAATTTCTAGGGAAGAATTAAAACAACAAATTCAGGCTCAGTTAAATGTTATATACTGGACTAACTCGTCATCTTCTGGGTAGGTGTCATCACAAGTACTTATATATCTACATTTTACAACTATCAAAAAACAAATGAAGCATTAATAGATTTTGAATTGTTTTGAATTTTATGTAGAAATCTGTAGGAGTGCTATAAATTATGCAAATGATTAAAACAAATAAATTAAAGAAGTATGGTGCCCACAAATCATTTTACAAAATAGATATCTGAAAAGCTTACCAACATTAAACATCTGAAAAGCTTACCAACTTTAAACACTTATCAATACATCCCTCTACAAAATCACTGAAAATTTGTTTTGTTTGTGATTTTTTTTTAAATTATTTTTTTTTTATGTTTTTTTGTTGAAGTTTATGTATGTTTGTGTGATACATTACAGTTAAAGTATTAGTCTTCCTATTCCATTGCTCAATTGATATATTAGATTACAAGGATAAAAATGATAGAGTCTTATCAGGAATTGATAAGAATAAAAATGTCATTCTCCAACATATACACATGCACATACCAGTACATATACACATGCTCATACCAGTACATGTACACACACAAACACATGTATATGTTTCTAGACTAGAATGATGTGACATTCAGTTTGGTTTTTGTGACATTAATTGTTTTATCTTTTTATCTGTCTGTCAGTTTCATATTCCAACAGCTGTTTTCTGCTCAGTCTTATCTGGACAAATCTTTAACATCCACATCTGTGAAGAATGGTAGGACTTAGTCACATGTAAAAGACAATTAGCTTTTAAAATTCTGCAGATATGTTCCTCATTCTCATTGTACTGAAATGCAATTAGAAAAATTGTGCAGATGGATGCATTGTTAATATTATGTAGAACAGCAAGCCTTGTCTGTAACAATTAATGACATCATCAGGGGTTTTTGTCTGAATAGAATCCTTAGTCATCTTCATGTTGCTTTTTTTTTTTGGCAAATAAAATTAATAGCAGTCTTCAATGTCTCTGAATTAGGAAAAAATCAGAATAAGAAGAAAGGCTGATTTGATTCTGAGTTGGTAAGATGTCATTGTCCGAGATATGAGGGCAAAATCGTTGACCTCTCCATCTGTTTGTTTGTCTGACCATTTGACTGTCTCAGGGAAAATATCTTAACCTTAGGCATAACTTCATAAAAATATCTCACATGTATGTTATTTTGATATTTTAATTGATATCAAACTTTTTTGACTATTTTACATTTATTCTGACTTTTAACTGACTTTTTAAATCTTCCTGTTTCAGTTTTGACGTGGGCATTAGTTTTTCTGCCTGTAATCACCCTTGTCTTTATGTCCCAGACACTAAATGCAAGGTTTAAAATAAGTACAGTCCAACCTCTTTATATTGTCCCTCCTTTTATTTGCCGCCAAGCTTTACACCACAATTTTGTAACAAAATTTGGGGTGAACAAATGGTGGCAGTATAACAAGGTTTTACTGTATATCAATTTCTGATCTATTAGTTTTATTGCTTGAACCATTAAATATTTACATATTACTAGTCAGATGGATGGGAACATTTTTGCTGTGCTTGGATTATGGTATAATTGAGGCCCTATGGTGCTGTTCTAATGGAGAAGTATAAGCACTTAATACTGTATCTAGACGTCATTGTCCTAAGTACTATACAGGGGGGAAATAACTTATGGGCTTAATTATCATTATATTCACTATGTTGATAAATCCATGAAATTAAGAAACAGTGAATAAGTTTTTAATGAATTACATGTAAATACCATAAGGTTAGGTCATTTAAACTTGCAAAAAGTCACAAAACACAAAAGTCATTTACACTTACAGAAACACAAAAAGTAATGTACACTTACAAAGACACAAAAAATTCATTTACACTTACCAAAACAAAAAGTCATTTACACTTACAGAAACACAAAAAGTCATTTACACTTACAAAGACACAAAAAAATTCATTTACACTTACCAAAACAAAAAGTCATTTACACTTACCAAAACAAAAAGTCATTTACACTTCCAAAAACAAAAAAAGTCATTTGCAGTAAAATTAACACATGAACAGTTTTAGCAATTACATATGTGTTCTACTCTGTTGTCAGATAAACTGAAAAATCAAACTCAGATGAATTATTTAACAGATCAAATGACTCAGAGAATGGAATAAGTAGATGTTGTGTTACTTCATATCAACTCTATAAAGCTTTCTGTGTGTTTGTTCATACACATAGATACAGCTAATGGAAGCAGTCATACTTCCAACACTCTGTAGGTCTACCAAGGTAAATGGCACATGTTTATAAACACAACAGGTCTAAATTAAATCATAACAGTTGAAACAACAATATCTTTATAGGATGGTAAGTTCAGAGCAAGTCAACTCTGGCACCTACAATACAACATTGTCTGAGTACCAATAATAACAGGGTAACAGTACCAATAATAACAGGGCTAACAGTACCAATAATAACAGGGATAACAGTACCAATAATAACAGGGATAATAACAGTAACAGTATAATAATAACAGGGTAACAGTACCAATAATAACAGGGCTAACAGTACCAATAATAACAGGGATAACAGTACCAATAATAACAGGGGCAACAGTACCAATAATAACAGGGTAACAGTAATAACAGGTACAGTACCAATAATAACAGGGTAACAGTACCAATAATAAAGGGTAACAGGGATAATAACAGTACCAATAATAACAGACAGAGGTAACAATACCAATAATAACAGGATAACAGTACCAATAATAACAGGGGCAACAGTACCAATAATAACAGGGTAACAGTACCAATAATAACAGGGTAACAGTACCAATAATAACAGGGGCAACAGTACCAATAATAACAGGGATAACAGTACCAATAATAACAGAGGTAACAATACCAATAATAACAGGGTAACAGTACCAATAATAACAGGGGCAACAGTACCAATAATAACAGGGATAACAGTACCAATAATAACAGGGTAATAACATACAGTACCAATAATAACAGGGATAACAGTACCAATAATAACAGGGTAACAGTACCAATAATAACAGGGTAACAGTACCAATAATAACAGGGTAACAGTACCAATAATAACAGAGGTAACAATACTAATAATAACAGGGTAACAGTACTAATAATAACAGGGGTAACAGTACCAATAATAACAGGGTAACAGTACCAATAATAACAGAGGTAACAATACTAATAATAACAGAGTTAACAATACTAATAATAACAGGGTAACAGTACCAATGATAACAGAGGTAACAATACTAATAATAACAGGGCTAACAGTACCAATAATAACAGGGTAACAGTACCAATAATAACAGGGTAACAGTACCAATAATAACAGGGTAACAGTACCAATAATAACAGGGATAACAGTACCAATAATAACAGGATAACAGTACCAATAATAACAGGGATAACAGTACCAATAATAACAGGATAACAGTACCAATAATAACAGGGTAACAGTACCAATAATAACAGAGGTAACAGTACCAATAATAACAGGGTAACAGTACCAATAATAACAGAGGTAACAATACCAATAATAACAGGGTAACAGTACCAATAATAACAGAGGTAACAATACCAATAATAACAGGATAACAGTACCAATAATAACAGGGATAACAGTACCAATAATAACAGGGTAACAGTACCAATAATAACAGGGTAACAGTACCAATAATAACAGGGATAACAGTACCAATAATAACAGAGGTAACAATACCAATAATAACAGGATAACAGTACCAATAATAACAGGCATAACAGTACCAATAATAACAGGGTAACAGTACCAATAATAACAGGGATAACAATACCAATAATAACAGGGTAACAGTACCAATAATAACAGAGGTAACAGCCTATCTGTCACCAAAAAAATATTAGAGCTACTGTTATACATGGGATCTGTGCAAGGCAATATTTTTACCTATACACCTTGTTATTGCTATGACCAGTTTTCCTCCTGTATGCTTTCCTCCTTTGTAATTTTCTTAAGAATTTAGTTTGCTGAGAAATATTAGAAGTTGATAAACAGTAAAACTTTGGTAAGAAAAAAATCCCTACAAATACTTCAAGTTGAAATTTAGCAAGTGTAGGTAATGACCCCTCAGCAATTTTTCACATTACCTGTTGCAGTCATATAGGGATGCGGGTATCATCATAAACTCTCAATGGTTAAATACAGGGAAATCAAAGTTCATTTTTAGCACTTATATACTGAAAGATAATGACCTTATATGTCTTGTATGGTTTTGAAGCAAATCATATTGTCTGATTCACATACCGGTAGGATGGCAGGACGGAGTATCTTTATGATTATCATGTGGCTGTTTCTATCCACTTTTCGGTTAGCACATGCTGCACGGGAAAAACGTTTTATTCCTCACTGGATATTCTCTTATGTATGGTGACAAGTAGGAACGATTACTATAGTCCGTGTTATTGTTATATCATGTTTTGTTACCTAAAATTTAAACTCATCCAGGTTAAGAAACAGTTCACAAGACTCCACCCCGCCAGGTTATATGGAGTTTACAATACTCCCTAAAGAACTTCCAAAATGACATGTTGTATGGATCTTGCTTATCTCTCATGATTCTAATTCTAGCTGGTCCCTTGACCTTTGATTCCTGAAGTTTACAGTATTTGATATTTGCAGTGACCTTTTGTACCAGTAAGAGAACATCAAATTTGTTTATATTTAGGTTTTTATTGTCTGTTTCATTTCTGCTAGTATTGTTTATATATTCTTTCTTCTGATACCAAACAGACTGTATTTTATTTCAGCATATTTTTGTTCACACCTCTCTTAACCCCACTGCTTTTAACAGTAACCACTGCAGACTCAACAAAGACATAACAAATCTGTTATTTTAAAAAAAATAGTTGGCTGTACATGATGGTGGTCGGTAAACATAATATATCCATGAGCACCATTTCTGTTTTTATGGCAATTTTCATGTTTTATTTAATGGATCACAGATACACATGAAAGAAGTAAAGAAGAAACTTAGTGGCAAATTTTTATCATATAAATATCTGAATAAGAAAATTGTGGATGTATTTATTTAAAGTAAAATGTTAGCCAAATGTATAAGATAATAAATAGTTTTGAAAAGACAGAAATGTTAGCATATTTAGGTTTAAATAATATTTTATCCCATCTCTCATCAAAGGCAGATTGAATGATAAGTATATGTTCAATAATAATGTTACAATTTTAGATTTCTACTTGGAAAAAAGTAATTATAACTTGATCAAAATGGTCCCTTAATGGATCGTTTGCTTTATCTATATAGGTCTGTAATGGATTGTTAGCCTGCTCTGGATAGGTCAGTAATGGATTGTTAGCCTGCTCTAGATAGGTCAGTAATGAATTATTAACCTGCTCAAAATGAATCGGTAATGGATTGTCAACCTGCTCTAGATGGCCCAGTAATGGATTGTTAGCCTGCTCTTGGTAACTCATTAATTGATTGTTAACCGGCTCTTAAGTTGTAGATGACTCAGTAATGGATTGTTAGAGCTCTCTCTCTTGGTGGCTCAGCAATGGAATGTTACATGCCTGGTCTTGATAACTCACAATCGATTGTCAGTCAGTTTTAGATAACTTAGTTATAGATTGTTAGCCTGCTGTAGATGGCTCAGTAATGTATTGTTAGAGCTTTTGCACTTGGTGGCTCAGTAATGGATTATTAGAGCTCTTGATTTTGGTGGCTCAGTATAGATTATTAAAGCTCTTGTTGGCTCAGTAATGGATTGTTAGAGCTCTTGATTTTGGTGGCTCAGTATAGATTGTTAAAGCTCTTGTTGGCTCAGTAATGGATTGTTAGAGCTCTTGCATTTATTGGCTCAGTAATGGCTTATTAGCTTGCTCTAGATAGCTCAGTTATGGTTTCTTAGCCTGCTGTATATTATTAAGTAATGGGTTGTTAGCTTGCTCTAGATAGCTAAGTAGAAATTTATGGAATATAACCTTGAGCTGATGACATCTCTATACACTTGAAAATGTTTGCTGGGACAGTAAACAAGCAAGCTGACTTAGAAATTTCTTATATTTGATAGATTTCCATACATTGTTACCAAATGCTATAAGCCTTTGATAACCAGTAGCTTTGATGGATCCGGATATTGATTTTCTGGAAGTTTTGGATCCCTGCATTTTCCTCATAAGTAAAGTCAAAATACTGACACAGCAACATGCTTTTACATCTAACAATTATGTCGCTTTCCTAGCAGAACTAGAAACCTTTATTTCCTTTCCCTTTTCTCTCTCTTTATTCCCTTTCATCTTTCTTTCTTCCCTTCTTTCTTTCTTTTAGAACAAGCAGGGAAATGTCAAGAGGCAACAGTTCATTCTCAGGTTATTATTGGAATTACGTAGAGTTAGTTATTATCAAATTTGATGGTTATAATACATGCAATAAAAACGATATAAAGATTACAGATATAATGGTCAAAACATGAAAGATATAGATTTCCATACGTTCATTCAAGGTCTTTTCAATAGTTCATGATCAGGCTATCAAAACTTGTATATGCATGCCATAAAATTATTTGGTTTTTTTCTTAGAGATCAAAAGGTCAAAGGTTATTATCAATTTAATGAAAAATAATTGTGGTGATGCATTAATTTTGTGTTTCCTAATGAAAATTTATTATTAATTTAGTTTTGCCACTCAGAAATTTATTTTCTGTGTGTGTGTCTTTTGTTTTTAAATGAGTTTTAAATGCTGTGAAGCTCTTGGATATTATTGAGCCCATGAGCTATCCTCTTGCTGTGACTTTACTATAATTGGCTGTGCATTCTCATATTGACACAGCTGTGCTTAAGTGATTAATGTAAAGAATTGATGATCATAGTATTCTTCATAAATTGAAGAGAGAAAAACCAAAGTCAATGACCAAAAAAAAAAGAAGAGCTGTACTTAACTATGTAGGGTACAGCTGTTCTTGTTAGTTCAGCATCTAAGCAGGCTCAAGTTTTGCTTGTTCCACCATCAAATACAGTAAAACCTGCTTTAGCTACCAGCTGTGTATAAAGACCACCTGGTCACAAAGTCCATTTTTTGCTGTCCCCAATAGTACCATTTGTGTACAGATCAACTTCTATATAAAGATCACCTCCTTATTAAGACTGATTTCCTTGTGTCCCTAAAAAGGTTGTTATATACATGTTTCATTGTACATTGTACATGGCAAAGGAAGTGAAAGTCACATGTTTTTTAGATGAGGTCACATGTCATTGTAGACATGGCATCTTTAAAGGGTAGAAATATAACATTATGGCACCAGGTCAGATGTTATTGTAGACATGGAACTTTTAAGGGTAGAAATATGACCTTACATCACCAGGTCACATGTCTTAATAGACAAGGAATGTTTAAAGGATAGAAATTTCACCTTACATCACCAGGTCACATGTCATTGTAGACATGGAAAGTTTAAAGGGTAGAAATATGACCTTACGGTACAAGGTCACATGTCATTGTAGACTTGGCATGTTTAGAAGGTGAAAATATGACCTTACGACACCAGGTCACATCATTGTAGACATGAAATGTTTAAATGGTAGAAATATGACCTTGCGCCACCACGTTACTTGGTATTAAGTGAGTGGATTACTTATAATTGATTTAGAATTTTACACCTCTGGAAAAGGTGTATAACTTGTCTCCAGTCATTGTTGTCTAACCTGTACTCAGATTACCTGTGTATAAATATGGGTAATCATAGACAAAAGTCTAAAAGTGAAATATTTATATATTGTTATATATTGATAAGAAAATAAGATTGCACATTTTGTAGGATATCAATCTAAGTTCCAATGGGTATTTTTTTGAGCACATTTCTAACATTGACTGATGACGTGAACATTTACATTTGCTTTTCTACAGTACTTTGTTCACCTGAACTTATCTATGAAATATAATTTTATTTCAAATAAATACTGCATGTTTTAACTATCTTGCTGGCTTAAACATGTATGATTTTGATGATTTGTTGAATTGGACGATTTCTTTATGTCTCCATTAACAACGGATCATTCAGAAGGGTCCTTAGATTGTACACCAAAATTACAAAATATTTATTTTATCATTTATTTTACACTCATTAAATGACCGGCGTCTGACTGAGTTACCTGTACAGGTAGGGTGCTTCTTAAATCTTCATATTTAAGAAGCCTTCCTGCTTTGGCATAAGTCCACAGCTTAGGTAAAAATTTGTTGTACTTTACAACAGCTGGTGACATTTACTTTGAAAATTTCAGTGGTGATAAAAATAACAATGATAAAAAAACAACTGAAATGATTAAAATTTTGAGAAAAGAAAGAAAATATTTTTAGCAATGAGGAATCAATAGTTTGAAGTAGAGCCGATTCATCTGAGGATATTTGATACATGCTGTGTATTTATTATTGACGTACATAAATATGAATGTCTTATATTTACATGATGAGATCTGTGCTAACTGTCACATGTAGTTACTCAGATTCTCTTTCCCCATCCATCAATTTCACTGTTGTCAATTTCCGTGGTAACTGAAAAGGAATTAAGATACACTGATGACTCATACAGATTTCATCTATGTAATTTTTTAATGTCTGACAAACGTTATGAAAATATTTTTGTCTGTGATACTACATTTGTCATAGATTCTTGATTAATGGATGTCGTATTGAAAGAAATTCATAGAAATGCCCATTAATATTGAGTTAACAAGATTCCTGAGAGAAGCATGAACCAAATCTCCTCAAAAAGTTCCCCTTGGAATACTGAGTCAATATAAGGAATGACAGAGATATATTTGTCCGATTCTCTTGTACTGGATCTTTTCCACATTAGAAATGTTGTTGATAACATCCAGTTTGTATCTTTTTGTCACTTAGAGTTGTTGTGTGTCATTAATTCATTTCAAAATATTTATCTACATTGGCTTTTAAAAAAATATGTTGCTTATATTTGTATTTGAGAAATGATTTTTTTGGTTTATAAAGGTTGTAACTTTTAACTGAAGTGATTCATGAGCTTGCTGTCATGTGTTTGTGGGAATTTGTGCTGAATCTTTAATTACACACTTGTTTGTTGAGAAGTTCTATCCCAATGTAAATTGTAAAAATAAACTTCAGATCAAGTAATCAATTAGTTATATTGGGATTATACACAGAGTACTTGTATGTGATAGCTAAATTCCATAGTCTCTGGACTATCTGTACATGAGTCTGTGATTAACTGTCGTCCCTGGATATTTATACATGATTTTATAATTCCATGTAGGCCTTGGACTATTTGTACATGATTTTATAATTCCATGTAGTCCCTGGACTATTTGTACATGATTTTATAATTCCATGTAGTCCTTGGACTATTTGTACATGACTATAATTCCCTATAGTCTACCCAGTCTAATCTGTAGATAGTGCCTGGACTGTCGACGGGGGATGCTTGCTCCTATAGGAACAAAAACGATATCAAATCTTGTAAAATGAAATCAATTCAATTTATACAACTGTTTTCTTTAACATAACCCTGTGTATTTCTCTAATTTACTTTAGAAATATATTAAAAAGTCCCAGGAAAGTTATCATGTTAAAACAGCGACTCTGTCACTGCACCATGCACTTTATTATAAACACTGCCTCGCCATAGCACTGATTGCCAATAGTTTGGAGGTCAAGTTGAGCCTCTGATATAATATTTGTGAACAAATGCTACAAGATGACCATTGAAATTTGATAGGTATTTGTCTTACAGTGAAAACTTATTGAAATTTACAAATAACCTCTCTCTTTGCATGTCTGTCTCAAACATTTATGAATTATTTAATGTGTCCTCATTTACAATTATTTTCATTATAATTGTACAGAAAATGACTGACTTCACAGTGACAGAAAAATTTCCAATAAAATGAAATAATTTCCCTACCTACCTACCCATAGGTAAAAGGATAGAGTCGGTAAACAGCAAACAGAGAATATTTTATGTCTGGTTTATTCTATAATTTCCTAAAGTCTGTGGATTATACATACATGATTCTGTAATTTCCTTTAGTCCCTGGACTATACATACATGATTCTGTAATTTCCTATAGTCCGTGGACTATACATACATGATTCTATAATTTCCTATAGTCCATGGACTATACATACATGATTCTGTAATTTCTTATAATGCCGGGACTATACATACATGATTCTGTAATTTCCTATAGTCCCTGGACTATACATACATGATTCTGTAATTTCCTATAGTCCGTGGACTATACATACATGATTCTGTAATTTCCTGTAGTCCGTGGATTATACATACATGATTATGTAATTTCCTACAGTGCCTGGACTATACATACATGATTCTATAATTTCCTATAGTCCCTGGACTATACATACATTATTCTGTAATTTCCTATAGTCCGTGGACTATACATACATGATTCTGTAATTTCCTATAGTCCGTGTACTATACATACATGATTCTGTAATTTCTTATAATGCCGGGACTATACATACATGATTCTGTAATTTCCTATAGTCCGTGGACTATACATACATGATTCTGTAATTTCCTATAGTCCGTGGATTATACATACATGATTATGTAATTTCCTACAGTCCCTGGACTATACATACATGATTCTATAATTTCCTATAGTCCCTGGACTATACATACATGATTCTGTAATTTCTTATAGTCCTTGGACTATACATACATGATTCTATAATTTCCTATAGTCCCTGGTCTATACATACATGATTCTGTAATTTCCTATAGTCCCTGGACTATACATACATGATTCTATAATTTCCTATAGTCCCTGGACTATACATACATGATTATGTAATTTCTTATAGTCCTTGGACTATACATACATGATTCTATAATTTCCTATAGTCCCTGGTCTATACATACATGATTCTGTAATTTCCTATAGTCCCTGGACTATACATACATGATTCTATAATTTCTTATAATGCCGGGACTATACATACATGATTCTGTAATTTCCTATAGTCCCTGGACTATACATACATGATTCTGTAATTTCCTATAGTCCGTGGATTATACATACATGATTATGTAATTTCCTACAGTCCCTGGACTATACATACATGATCCTATAATTTCCTATAGTCCCTGGACTATACATACATGATTCTGTAATTTCTTATAGTCCCTGGACTATACATACATGATTCTATATTTTCCTATAGTCCCTGGACTATACATACATGATTCTGTAATTTCCTATAATCCCCGGACTATACATACATGATTCTGTAATTTCCTATAGTCCCTGGACTATACATACATGATTCTATATTTTCCTATAGTCCGTGGACTATACATACATGATTCTGTAATTTCCTATAGTCCGTGGACTATACATACATTATTCTATAATTTCCTATAGTCCCTGGACTATGCATACATGATTCTGTAATTTCCTATAGTCCCTAGACTATACATACATGATTCTGTAATTTCCTATAGTCCCTAGACTATACATACATGATTCTGTTATTTCCTATAGTCCCTAGACTATACATACATGATTCTGTAATTTCCTATAGTCCCTAGACTATACATACATGATTCTGTAATTTCCTATAGTCCCTGGATTATACATACATGATTCTGTAATTTCCTATAGTCCCTGGACTATACATACATGATTCTGTAATTTCCTATAGTCCCTAGACTATACATACATGATTCTGTAATTTCCTATAGTCCCTGGACTATACATACATGATTCTGTTATTTCCTATAATCCCCGGACTATACATACATGATTCTGTAATTTCCTATAGTCCGTGGACTATACATACAGGATTCTATAATTTCCTATAGTCCCTGGACTATATGTACATAATTCTATAATTTTCTATAGTATCTGGACTATTTGTACATTATTCTATAATTTCCTATTTTATTTTATTTTTAGCAGGTAGGGTATAGGAAATATTTATGTTGGAACATTTCTTATTAGATGAGTAGAGTAAATGACTAGAAAATTATATAAAAACTATTTTAACAAAAATCTTGTTAAAAAAATAGAACAACACATTAAAAGAGTGTTTACTGTCTTAATATTGCAGTCTAATTTAAGTTTGTTTTAGCATTTAGTTACTTTGGCAAAACATCATAAATTTTTTGCATTTTTGATTGCGTATAATTATGCACGATGTTCTCGTTAAGATGAAAAGTAAAACAAGAACAAAAAGTATTAAAATAGTTAAGCACCTGCTGTTTATTAGCGACAGAAAGAGATATCATACATTGATTTACAGCACAACTTAAACACAGATCTATAGTCAAAGAGTTCTTGTATATTAACTGTTTACGATTTCCAGGAAATGGCACAATTTGTGATATGTAGGTTTTGTGTGATTGTAATTATGATATAGATTTTATACTGTGTAAATTTCTCTGACACGTACAGTTTGATATTTGAGGTATTTATGAGCTTTTGATATGGAGCAGAGGTAATTAAACAAAATGGGCATAAAAACTCTCAGGAACCATCCGTTCATTGTGATACTGTATAAAAAGGTATATTGATGAATGTATGTACATGAAATAGAAGTCGTCAGTTTGCTTGTAAACAGGTAAATTACTGATGACAGATTTTATGAGAATTGCTAACAATTTATTAGTTTCTGTTGTATTTAGAGAAAAAATGTTAGTAAATGAGAGAGAGAGAGAGAGAGATATCACATGAAATAAGGAATCTGTTATTTAGTATGAACTATGAAAAAAATATAGCATGGTGATGAAATAATGTTGTACCCGTTTAAATCTATACATGTAGTTAGCTGTTAGTTAAAGGAAGTTTCTGTCAGAGGTTGTCTTTTTAATTTTGGTCATATAACCAGATATCCCAATGACACTTGTGTACTTTGACTTTATTTATTGAGCATTGTGACTTACTTAAAGCTTTGTCACTCATCCGCATGAGGCAAGGAGAGAGATGTTTAGTGCATATGTCTATGTCCTTGCTTGAGTGATCCGTATTTCCAATGACTTTTTAAGTGCCACTGCACTTTTACAATCTGACTAAGGTAATCAAACCGCACATCCAAGACTATTTATTGAGCATTGTGACTTACTTAAAGCTTTGTCACTCATCCGCATGAGGCAAGGAGAGAGATGTTTAGTGCATATGTCTATGTCCTTGCTTGAGTGATCCGTATTTCCAATGACTTTTTAAGTGCCACTGCACTTTTACAATCTGACTAAGGTAATCAAACCGCACATCCAAGACTATTTACCGTACCCTTTATCTAGGCATAAAGCTGTGCGGACAGGAAATGAAGTCTCACCTCTGAAAATTTAGTATGATCAGGGATAGAACCAGGGACCTTCATGTTGAAGTTCAGGGCCTGGCGCCATAAAATTTAAGAATTACTTAAGTCTAAATATTTTACTCAACTTTGGTTGGCTCTGATCTGATCTGATTGGCTGAACAGGCCAAGTTGAGAATACTCTGAGACTTGAGTAAATTCTCAATTTTTATGGTGCAGGGCACTGGTACTTTACAAACTGAGATACTCTGTCCGCTTTCCATATCCCAGTGATCTGGTACAGCCTCCTTATATATATGTTCTGGGATCATCCATTGTTTAAAGGAAATGTCGGAGTAAATTAGTTTTTATTGTCAAAAGGTCAAGTCAAAGTAAATTACTTAAATTGAATTAATTATGACTAAGCTTAACCTACACAGAACATCAAAGTTCTGTGGTTTCTCCAATTTCAAATATAACTGTCATTACTACAGGCAATTCTAATAGGACCATGACTCAGTTTCCTCTTCTGTTAACAGATGTTAACCTTGCCTAGCAAATTTTAAGCTTTTTGTAGCAAACACTAGATACCATATAAAGCCAGATAATTCTTAATTTTTTAGTGTTTTTATTCCTTTTTACACCCAAGTTATAGATATATGAAGGGTATGTATGGATGAGTTGAAATTTATATCATATTTGACTTAATTTGCATAAATAGATATACGTAGTAACAATTTATCATGTAGAGTAATTTGGGGTTTGATGGCTCCTTTTTTATTTTTATCAAAAATGTAAGAAATATATGATGGACTAGAAAATGATTTTGTTTTTATAAGCCCATCATAAGATGGGAAGTATTATTATATACCCTTAATATGCCCAGTTGTCAATCTGTCCATAAACTTGTCATGTCATCACTTTAATTCTTTCTTTCCTTCACCGATTTTGATGAAACTTGGTCCATAGATTCAATACCAATATACCACACCACCTTGGATGAGTTTGACAGTATCTTCTAAGTTAAAATTATATTATCAAAATTCACATCAGTTGATGTAAGACATCAGATATGTGTTACTTAGACCAATATGACAATAGATCACTAGGTATATGACATTATAGATCAGTAGGGATATGACAATAGACCAGTAGGTATATTGAATACACCAATAGGTAAGATGACAATAGACCAGTAGCTATATGACATTATATACCAATAAGTATATGACAATAGACCAGTAGCTATATGACATTATAGACCAATAAGTATATGACAATAGACCAATAAGTATATGACATTATACACCAATAGGTAAGATGACAGTAGACCAGTAGCTATATGACATTATATACCAATAATTATAGGACAATAGACCAATAAGTATATGACAATAGACCAAAAGGTATATGATAATAAACAAGTAAGTATATGACAATAAACCAATAGGTATATGACAATAGACAATAGGTATGTGACAATACACCAGTAGCTATATGACATATAGACCAATAGGTACGTTATAATATAGACAAATAGGTATGTGACAATACACCAGTAGCTATATGACATAATAGACCAATAGGTACGTTATAATATAGACAAATAGGTATGTGACAATATACCAATAGGTATGTGACAATAGAGCATCAGATATATGATAATAAACCAATGACCATATGCCATAAGTATCAGTGAACATTTTATAATAGTACCATTTGCATTGTTATGTTACAAGAAAAATGTCTGTAGATGTGAAATGAATAAATTTGAGGATTGTGGTAAAATGTTTATTAGAAATGAAATTGATATTAGATACAAAACTTGTTTTCTATTTTTTATCTCAGACAGATTATTATTCTTAATATGTGCATCTATGGTTTCCTAACATGCGAATTGTCATAGAAATTATGTAATCACTAGACAAAACTATAAAAACCGCGATTAGTTTTCGTCTCTTTCTCATTTCATGATCAAAATAGATAGACTTTGTAAAATAGTTTTTTCTGACTGGTCTTTCATTTGAAGCTGTTTGCTATTGGTAGTTTTCCATAGTATTTTGTTGGCATTATATAACTACTACAGGTCTTTCATTTGAAGCTGTTTGCTATTGGTAGTTTTCCATAGTATTTTGTTGGCATTATATAACTACTACAGATAAAAATTCTATCAGAATCTTGGTGAAAAGTAATGATGCTATAATAGCTTATTATTCTGACAAAAAATTAAATTTATACTGATCCAAAAAATAAAAAAAGCTTTAAAACCCTTTACTGATTCTGTCTTTTCATTATATATCTGTCATTTAATCCCTCCAGGGTAGAAATTTTAATTTGTCATTTTCTAGGCGATGTCAATTTCTCCATCACGAAACTTCACTCAGGATAAAACAATTTATATGTGTTACAAAAAAAAAGAAAAGGAAACTTGCTGTTGTTTTCTGGATACATTTATATGATGAAACAAACATTTTTCATCACTTTCATTTTAAATAGATAAATGGAAAAATGAAATTGATTCAAAGGTTCATATGAACTTTTGCATCATCAACTTGTCTCATCATCCCCTGGAAAAAATGAACTCTTCTGTAAATCAATGACTTAGACTAGTCCAATTGTATCTTTAGGGGTGAATGAGTTATAGATGGTCAATATGGATGTCCTAAGATCAGTATTACATACTTGAATTCATCTACAAACCATTCTATGCGTTTATCTCATTCAAATATGTAAAAAGTTTATATAGGAGGATATTATTATGTAATTTTATCAGACTCCATTCCTAATGCCAATGCAATTAAAATTTTCTGTGCTGTTTTAGATTTCTGATCAGGCGATGGTTTCTAAATAGAATTTTGCTTAATTGAATCTTTCGGTAAGTTAACAGATTATACATGCAGGTTATATTCAGTGCAAGTTTAAAGATGTGTTATGATTTTGTTTCTTCTCATCAGACATTTTGGAAGTGCATTTGGATTTCTGAAGGAGCACTGCTTCCTTACATGTATTGTTATTTGCTACTTCCTGATCACATTTTATCATCAGAGGAAAGGAGCACTGCTACTTTACATGTATTGATATTTGCTACTTCCAGTATCAATAGAAACAACATTCCTGGCTTTCAACAGAAGCTTTTGTTAAAATAAAACAGTGGAAGCTGAATTTGAATATTATTTAAAAAGAAATACTAAACCTTGTACTGATTACAAGCAGAGTGTAAAATTTATAAGTGCCTAGTAGAATAGATGTTATAATATCATTTGTAAACTTTGTACAGAGAATACCTTTTTTAAATCATTCACCTGTGAATTCACATTTGGACTGGTCTAAGTCACTGATTTACAGAAGTTGGTGAGATAAACCAACTGGTTGATGAAGCTATATGACCATGCTAGATATGTCACATTAAAAAACATCAACTCAATCAACTGGATTGGCCAAAATCATTAATTTACAGAAGCATTCATTGTTTTTAGGGGTTGACAAGTTAACTGCATTATCTATGGCATGGGTATGGGTATACATTTATGGCTTTTCACCTAGGACTGGGATGAAAAAGAGTAGTAGAGCAAACTGTTATTTTATATTTATAATATCTAACTTGAGGTTACTGTCCTATATCCTTACAATTTGTCAGGACTTATGATTTTTTTACACAAGTCCCGAGTTTGATAAAGTAAGATTGTTATCTTCTTAATTTGCAACTTGAAATTATGCAGATCCAAATCTTGTATAGGAAAATTGTAGCTTTTGGGAATTTTTATCCAGAAATCCATTAAAGGCCCATTTTCAAAATGCCATCTGATTGGGAATATTATTATTGATTTTATTATTAATAATTAATATACATGTTAAAATTATGAGTAATGATGGTATTGCTATTGTTACACTATTATTAACAGACATGCTATTAAAACCATTTGACAGTTTCTTACTAAAGTCATTTTGTGAAAATGAAAATGTTTTTTTTTAGCAATGTTACAGTATTGTAACTCGCCAGGCTTGTATGTATCTAATGTTTCAGTTTATCCCTTTTCAAGTGTTTTAAATTCCTTTTCCACAAAATACTATAATTTCACATATTTGAACTCTCAAATTTTAAAATCTATGACATTTGATCAGCTTACATGTGGATCACATTTGCAGAATTAAACAATGTTGACATTATTTTTAGAATTTTGTTACGACAGTCATTTTTTTTAGATAATCTACTTATCTTCCAATTCTTTACTTCCTTTTTTAGCTTATCAATGGTCCATTGCTTTTTTTGGCTCCAGGTGAAATACGAAAAGATTTTTCTTTTCTTACCCTAACATAGTTGTGTTGGCCATAAATTATCAAATCTTCTCAGGGTTCAAAAGTGTGAGAAAAGTAACTGCTTGAACTATTCGTAAACAGTCTTCTGTAATATTGTGGATGTAAGTAGCAGTGGCACAGACATCTGGGGTTTTCTCTGATATTCTGGATGTAAGTAGCAGTGGCGTAGATGGGGTTTTTCATGATTTAAGTAGTGGTGGCACAAATATCTGGGGTTTTCTTTGATAATAATGATGGCTCAAACATCGAGGGTTTTCTCTGGCAATTGTGGTGGCACAAACATCTCAGGTTTTCTCTGATATTGTGGCTGTAAATAATAGTAGCACAACTATCTGGTGTTTTTGCAGATGTAAGTAGTAATGACACAAATATCTGGGGTTTTTGTTGATAATAGTGGTGGCACAAACATCTCAGGTTTTCTCTGATATTGTGGCTGTAAATAATAGTAGCAAAAATGTCTGGTGTTTTTGCAGATGTAAGTAGTTATGGCACAAATATCTGGGTTTTTTGCTGATAATAGTGACACAAACATCTGGGTATTTCTCTGATATTGTGGATGTAGTAGAAGTGGCACAAATATCTGGGATATTCACTGATATTGCAGATGAGTAGAGTGGCACAAACATCTGGTGTTTTCTCTTATATTGTGGATGTAAATAGCAGTTGCAATAAATATCTGATAATTGTGATGGCACAAACATATGGGTATTTTTTTTTATATTGTGGATGTAAGTAGCAGTGCCACAAATATGTGGGATTTTCACTGATATTGCAGATGTAGGTATTGTAGGCATAAACTACTGTGGATGTATTTAGTGGTTGCGGAATAAACATCTGGGGTTTTCCCTGATATTGAGGATGTATTTAGTGGTGGCACAAACAGTTTTGAGCACAGGTAAAAGAAATAATTAATTTTTTGCAGAATCACAGATTTGTACCAAATGTAATTGTGTTTACATGTCAATTTTTCATTTGTAAATATTAAGGTAGATTTAATTTTTCCTTGAGAATTAAGTAGAATGGTGTTAACATCTTACTATATATATTATTGAAAAACACATGTAAGAGATATTTGTGTTAGAGTGTTTGAAGTATCACATTTTAAATCTCTCAGCTCTAGTCCGTGTGGATTTTAGCACCACCGGAACCTAATCTGATTACAGGAAATTTATCAAATTTGTGAAGTCTGGTGGTCTGTTCCTTGTATATATTGTAACCAGGTGTTTTTCTACCACATTTAAAACTGATAACCACTGTCAAATTGTTAAATGTGGCATAAAACACAATTAAAGCAAAACAAACTCAAACATTTCTCATTTAAACCATAGCATTTTAATTTCAGAATAAACAAATTAATTATCATTTACCTTTGTCATTAGTTGTAGCTTATAAACCAACATCTGACTAACAAAAGACATTGATGTTACATACGTTTTCTTTTTTTGGGCATCTGTACTAAAATAATATTGTTAAAATTCATTTGATGTCATTAATTTCTTTTAAAATTGTAACGGAAATTGTGATGGAAATTTATTTCTAATGGATAATTGGTTATGGATAGAATGCGTTTATTTCAGATTATAAACGTAAATTGTGAAATACGTTTACAAACAGGAATAATTTTTTTTCTATAGATTTAACTATCCATCTAATGGCATTTTGCAAATTTGAATATATACTAAATGTGATTGATTCAGAATCAAAAAAATATAATTTGCCTCAAGAGGACTAATATTTTATGAGAATATGTTGATACCAGAACACTGATTGGTTTTGTAGTCTCGTTTCTTAGGAAATTTTACCAAAAATCAATCACTTTGGGATTTGTAATAAAAATTAATTTCTTTTATGGAAGCAAGTTGTAAATTTAGTATTTTGTGAGAAAAAAAATACTTATTTTGATATATAGTCTTCTATATTAATTTTTTATGAAAATGATTTCAATTCAGTGTTAAAGTGCATTTATCCATTAAGAAAAGGCCAGATAATTCAATATTGTTGTAGTCGTCTGTCTCACTCACTCTCTCTCTCTCTCTCTCTCTCTCTCTCTCTCTCTCTCTCTCTCTCTCTCTCTCTCTCTCTCTCTCTCTCTCTCTCTCTCTCTCTCTCTCTCTCTCTCTCTCTCTCAAATACAATGCTTTAATTCCAAGGGAAATAACTCTAACAGCTTTAGACTACCTGGCATACAGATGCTATAAGCATTGTTCTGGCTTATCACATTCAGTTATGTATAATTAGATATTCACTTTTTATCTACTGTTGTCACCACAGGAGACTCCGTTGCCTAGCAACTGTGCAGAAAATCTTTTGAACCTATCAGCTGCATTGAAATCAACAATAAAATGATTTATCTCTTTCTCAATTAAGATCATAGAGATTCTATATGTATAAGTTTGGTCCTCAGCGTCTATGATTTATTCTTTGATGATAATGTCTTTTAAAGTACACATCATTTTTAGAAAGGAATTTTAAAAGATGTCTGCATCTGTCTGTGCAGTTTCTAAACATTGTTGAAGCATTTGTAAGTTGCATCTGATCTATCGATGTGAAGACTTGCTGCTTTTAAATTGAAAAAAGATTGTCCGACATCTTAATTTGATAAAGGTTGGGTGGTGTCTGCAATGTTTTGAATAATGATTAGAATAATCCATTTCTTTTGCACTTTGTAAATGTTGGTAACCATTTAAATTCAGGGTGTAGTAAAAGGGTTGTTTTTTGTTTTTGTTTTTTTTTTCCTTTTGCTTAGATTGATATACAATAACATAAAAGAGATATATACAGGTCTAAAAATTCTTAAATTCCTATATATTTTGTGAAAGTGTTTGGGAAACCGAGTATGGCAATCATTCACTCGCAATAGATTAACTCAACCTTAGTATTTGTATATGAATACCACACTTGTTCTGACTTAATTTTCACAATATATGTAGGAATATAAAAGTTTTTATGTCTGTCTGTAGCTCTTATTTGTTATTGTACATCAAGTACAAGTAGTAAAAGTAGACAAAATTGAAATAAATTTTTTTGTAAACACAGCTGGACTGCCCCTTTGAATCAATCTAATTTGATTTTGGTCACCACACCTTCAGATGATACAAAAAGAAGTCAGTTAACACATAGCAATTTCTCGAAAATTGGTCAAATTACTTGATGTCACAATGCGTTTTCAATGTTTGTTTGAGGTATGACTGAGGTGTCACGTGACATCAAATTAATAAATGGAAAGGTCAATTGACTTGTCATTAAAATGTGCTTCAACATGTGCACTATTTAACGTCATTCCAATGTTGATGTCGTATTCACACAAATGTTTGGCTGGCTATTTAATTGTGACATTATAATGGAAAAATCTGCCAACCGGTGCTGTGAGGAACCTTTTGCTAATGGTCAATTGTTCTTGTTTTCCAATGAAGACATTCAGAATTATTCCTCTGATACTCTTAAAGATTTTTTTGTGATTTTGTTTCAATATCTCTTAGCATCAATTTCTGTGACTCAAATTTAACAAAGTATGAAATACCAGTCATAGAAATTGTGACATTCTGGTTTTGTATTTCATGAGCACATTTCTGTGTTGTTTTTAGGAGCACATTTCTGTGTTGTTTTTAGGAGCACATTTCTGTGTCATTTTTAGGAGCACATTTCTGTGTTATTTTTATGCAGCACATTTCTGTGTCATTTTTAGAAGCACATTTCTGTGTCATTTTTAGGAGCACATTTCTATGTTATTCTTAGGAGCACATTTCTGTGTTGTTTTTAGGAGCACATTTCTATGTTGTTTTTAGGAGCACATTTCTGTGTTATTTTTAGGAGCACATTTCTGTGTTATTCTTAGGAGCACATCTCTGTGTTATTTTTTGGAGCACAATGTAAAGTTGATTTTAATTTTATTTAGTAACAGAAAATTATTTGATTACATTTTTCAATACATTGTGTATAGAGATTTTTATGGCCTATTTCAGATTGAAATTTCCTGTTATTTTCCAAGATTTCACATTTAAACTTGATTAAATTTCTGTCTCCACTATAAAAGTCATGTCTTGACATTGGTGTTTGTGGACATGAATTATATCATGTTTCAAATACATACAACAAAGGCATTGCTTGGTGATACCGATTTTTTCTATTCTTTCTCAAAATAGATTAACAAATATCTAAAGAGAATTCAGATAGAAAATTTCACTCCCTTATAAGTATGTCAATTTTATTGTTGCAGTTATTTTTGTAATTTAATCTAGTTTGGATTTCATTGCAGCACTGTACCAATAAAATGTGTTTTTATGGATTTAGTGATTTTATTAATTCATTTTACTTTTTTTTTACAGTTTTGATGACAGCAGCTCCATCAGTAGTGGTGATATCAGTGATACAATTAATGAAATAAGTACAGATGAAGGCAACCTAACTGGAGGTTCCTCTCAAAGTGACCGCACCAATCCTTGTAACAGTATTAAAAGAACTCCCAAAGATCTTGGAAGGAACATAACTAATGGAAACTTTCAGGGACAATTTCCAGGTAAAAGAGTGCCAACATTGGGAACTAGTGCTTATATTGGAACAGATTATTCCAGCGATGCCAATCCAATCTCTGGCTGGCGGAAATATTCGCTACCACAGACAAATAGATTATTGAGTAGTGATCCTGCAGATTATGCTTATCTTTACAATGGTTACTCTGGTGGTGCAGCCCACATGCAACAGTGGGGAACACCACCACATGGAAATGTAGGTCAGTTACGTAAACTGTCAAATGCTAGTCAACCTGACATTCATCATTATCGAGCACATAGTGCCGATTATGCAGATTCTGACAAATGTAGTACCTATTCGTCAGGTGGTGTATCAACAAAACGTGATTCCGAGACTAATACTGATCAATCACATTTGTTAGAAGCAAGTATGAAGCGTATGCATAGGCCCAATAGTGCAGGTTCTACAGGTCAGAGTGGGTATGGGTACAGACGTCCCCTGAGTAATACCAGTACTGGATCTGTAGGTAGTAATAAAAGCTCAGGATCCAACTCAATGAAAAGCTCAACTGTGGGTAGTAGGCTGGCTAAACATGGCGTGAACTCGGATTCTGCTGGACAGAGTGGTTCAAAATCTGGATCAGAAAGTTCTGGAACAGGAATTCCAAGACCTGGCAGTTCAGCTAGTCTTAGGAGTGCAGCCTCCAGTCATAAATCAGATATGGGTCCGGAGGCTTACAGCAGTGCAACACTTGAAATGAAAAAGAAAGGAGTAAATGGTGCGAAGCCACATAATGCTTCACAAACTGATATTACTGATGGCTATAAGTCAAACACACTAGGAAGGAGTGGACAGAAGAAATATGTCAGTCCCAATAATATGAACAAGACTCCGTCGCAAGGTGATAATAGTTCTTTGTGTAGTAGTACTATAATTTCCAATCCCCATGCAACATATAGTAAAACCGATGGTAGTAGGCAAAGTGGACCATACTCCCAGCAAAATAGTCCACAAAATGGTATGCATAATGGTAACTATGTGGCGATGGAATACGGTAGTCCTAGGAATTCTGGATCAAATCCAGGAATATGGCTGAAAAATGCAAATGGAAATATGCCAATGCACATGTCGGAAACTGAAAGTATGGAATCTATATCATCTCATGCTTCCAGTATTCAGGCACAAATTCAACAAGCTCGGGCTCTCAGTGGTGCTAGTGCACGAATTCTTGCTCATGGAGCTAGTAGTATGGGACTTACTCGCTCCAACAGCCTCAAGTCTACACAATCTGATTCTGCCTACGCTAGCACTCAGCACTATTTTCCAGACGATCTCACTCGCACAAACTCTTTCTCACAACCTCCAAGTCCTCCTCCTCCTTCCTCACCTACTCCCAGTAATAGCTCACATTCATCCTCTCGCTTCACCTATCCTATGACTGCTTATGGTGGTGGCAGTGGTACATATTCAAGCTCCAGTCTGACCCAGAATATGGTGCGATCCAACACTCAATCCAGTCTTCCTCCGTATGGCAGTTTGGCACTGTCCAAGATCAACAAGGACGAGGATGGCAGCCGTGAGTGCCCTTTCCTTACTTGGACTGATGCCAGCAATAAAGCAATTCCAAATTTTAATCTTCAAAGCCAAGGTGTCAGTCAAATGTATCTCACATACTTAATTGTGATTAAAAAAAGTAATTTGATCCTAAAATGCATTTTTAATAATTATTTACAAGATTGAAATAATACTTGGCTTTGAAGAAAAGGGTAATGCATGGGTGGATCCCAGATTTAATTGTTATAGGGTTTACAAAAATTTGGCTTTTTTGGATTCTCTTTAGTATATATATAACAAACCCTGTCTTGATTGTACTTAATGGCACGCAATGTGAGCAAAGGAAGTAAGGGTCTCATTGCTTGTATTTAACCCTTGTCACGCCTGGTCGCACACTACAAACAAGCACCTGCTTAACTGTTGTACATCTGTTTAGTCTGTTGTAATGTTTTGTTTTTAAATGTTTTTATTTTGTTCTTTAATTCATTTATTCCTCTTTAATTACATAGTTTCAAAATTTCAAAAACAAATTTTGTTTCTAAATTATTTTTTTTTTCTTTTTTGTGGTTGTTTTGTGTGCATGGATGTGCTACGTTGTTGCGTCATATCCGTGTTTGACCTTGTCCTTTTGGAAATGTTCTCACCAAATGTACACATTCTCACTCTTTATCCACTGTCTCATTCATGTTGTCAGAATATAAGCATGTTAGCAGTGTAAAGTACAGAGAACATAAATATCATGGGACTGAATTATAAAAAATATAGAAGTTTCTTAGTTTTGAAATTTGGAGTTGCTTTTATGTTGACATTTTTCTCATTATTTAATGATTACATTTTTATATTATTTGTGATTTTTAAGAATTTTAATCATTTAATGTTGAATCCGAAATCCCGATGGCAGTGTTTATCACTACAATGTTTTATGCATTACTTTCATTCAGGGCTAGTGTAATCAATACTGTTATTGGAAATCTGTTTCATGATAAGAAAATAAACACCATTTTCTAAAATTAAAAGAAACATTAAAGTGCTATTGACTAAATGAAATCGATTTGACATTTCACAGATGTGTAACTAAGATTTTTTAATTTTACTGAATAAAAGAAAATGGTTCTGTAATATCAGTCACAGAGCCTTATAAATTAATTAAATGATAATTAATAGAAGGTTCAAAACTGTATTTTATCGTTTATGCTAAAATATAGTAAGTTTTTGTGTAATTTTTAAAGTTCATACTTTGAAACTGACATTATCTTTAACAGGAAGTTTATAGATAAGGACTGTCTTTAAAGATTATTTCAGTGTTACCAATCTTTTATAGCTGTGAAAAGTTACTGACTTTGAAAAGCAATTATCATTGGAAGCAATTTATTGCACTTTTAAAACTATATAGATTGCATATAGATTACAAAATTAATTTGATGATAAAGTTGTATTTTGAAATGTCAAAATCTTCAGGTAATAATTTTAGTCACAGGAAAATTTAAAGAACATTACATAAGGAAGCAAAATATCAGAAAGAAACAATGGTAAAACAATTACCAAACGAAATTCAGATACAATGTTTTGCCTGTCGGTATAAGTTCAATTCATTTGTTGGTATGTTAAACTATCAAAAGGTAACATTAGCATATTATTGATAAATTTTAATAGACTATTGGAGGATGTTAAAAATTTTTGTTTGACTATCAGATGGATAATATTTACAAATACATGTACATGTGTATATTGAAATTTTATGTTAGACTATCAATTGGAAAATATTTATAAATATATTGATATTTTCTGTTGTCATTTATCTAACAGGCCTGACTAAATCCTACACTTTGGATAATCCATATTATTCTTCTTCTGATTATGAGTATGCTTATAGTTCCGGTAAGTTACCGTGCTGCCGGCTCCTGATCGGTGTTTTTGTGTACGTGCTGTTTCGTGCTGTGCTGTACATTTGTACTGTTTAGATACGATGAGTCAGATTAGTGCTAAGCACAGCATAATCTACAAAAAAATTCTTTATGTATTTCTTGAGAAATTAATGTAGTAGTAACAGTTAGAAGTAAAGTAATTTAGAAATTTAAATATAAGTTGTTGTACAGGATATTGTATCATTTGTCTGCAAGATATTGAATTCTCTTACAAGTAGCATTTGTCAGAGTTATCTCCCTTCTATCACTGATCTTGCTTACTTTTATTTTACAGTTCATGGTTCCAACCTGTCTTTGTCATCTATATGTTCATCAGTGTATTCCACTGTAAGTATCATTTTAACTTAATTCTACAAAGTTGCAGGAGGCTTATATCATGTTCACTCTTTGGAGACTTTGTCATTATAATGGCTTCTATAAAGAAACACATATCTGATAGCGTTTAAACTGACTGTGTCTAATAGAGATCAGTGTTGTCACAGGCAGCTAATTGATAAAATAAAGTTTATTTCATTTCTGCGTGATCTCAAAATTAATGTAGTATTTATCAATTCCATTTAATACACATTTTTTTAATACAAACTACCAACACTATTTTGTGATGGAATATGTTTTTGTCTCTGTATCACAGGATCTTTGCCTAAAATGCTTGTTTAGAGTTTTTACTTTTGATGTCTAAAGCTGTAAATTCTGTTATATTGACAGCAAATAAAGTAATGTGCATTTGTTCTTGGCAAAATCAAGCCTGTAGGTAAAAGTGTCAGAATAATGATGGTCATTACACAGCAGTCTGATTACATAATGATTCTCTATATCTTCAATACCTCCATCCATTTAAAAGTTTTGAACTCCACAACTATACAAGTCAGCTATTTGTGAAATAAAATTCAATGCTGCAAAAATCTTACACAAGTTTTCAAATCTCTCTTGAGGAAATTGATCTTGTAGTTTACTGGAGTTTTGCTTTATATAGAAACTTAAACATGTACTTTTGGACATACACATATCTGGCTTTCATCCACTGAAAGATTTCAGATTTGATAAATATTTTTATCTTCAGATACTGTTTACAAAACATATCTTTTTTGTACTGCATCATTATTGAGATGAAACAGATGTTTTACTGATAATAGCTAATGCTGCAGTTTATATAATTTTCTCCTCTTGAGATGATTGATAAAAAGTAATTATTCTTTTTTTTTTTAAAGTGTTACTTTTGAATTACTGTAATGGTTTTTAATTGAATGATAAAAATGTATTTATTTATTACTTCCTACATTGGTGACTAGCACTTGACTCTTAAGACACATTTAGACTGGTCCAAGTCATTGATTTGCAGAAGAGTCCATTGTTTTTTAGGTGTTGATGGGTTGAGATTAGTTAATTATGATGTTATTTATTTTTTACAGGCTGAAGAGAAACAACAGCATGAGGTAAGTGATTTTAGATTTGCAAGTAAATATAGGTTTTGTGTCCTCTTACAACATCTTATAGAGGATACGGACTGTGATACTAATTTGGAGTGATGTAACTGAAATGTCACTTTGACTGCTTGGAACATCTAGTAATTTATAAACTTAGAAATACTCTCTGTAGGAAATTGATACTGACTAAATATTAGATGTGCTAGATAAATACAAATGACCTTGAGCACGACCATCTTGTATAAAATTGTAAAACGCTCCCTATTCACAAATTATTTGGCCCCTTGGCCATTATCGAGTGAAAGACTGAAAAAAGATAATGGCCAAGGGTCCAAAAATTTGTGGATACTGAGTGTTTTACCATTTTTTTGTATAATGATACTTCCCCTTGGAGGACATTGAATTTCATTTGAACTTATATCAAATTAACATAACTAGGTAATGACTTACCTAACTACATATTTTCTTTTATATATTGTAGCTGCATAGTATCTTGCCAAACTAAATAGTGACTTACTTAACTATATAGTGATTTGCATGAATAAATAACAAATTGCATAACTAAATAATGACTTGCATAACTAAATAGTGACTCGCATAAATAAATAATTACTTGCATAGTAAATAGTGCTTTACTTAACTAAATAGTGACTTGCATGAATAAGTAGTGACTTGCATAAATAGTTACTCACTTAACTAAATATTGACTTGCATAACTAAATAGTGACTTGCATAAATAAATAAAGACTTGCATAGATAAATAATGACATGCATAACCAAATAATGACTTACTTAACTAAATAGTGAGTTGCATAACTAAGTAGTGACTTGCATAAATAGATAGTGACTTACATAATTGAATAGTGACATAACTAAATAGTGACTTGAATAACTAAATAATGACTTACATAGCTGCATAGTGTCTTGCAGAACTAATTAATGACTGTTAACTAAATGGTAATGTACATAGCTGTATAGTGTCTTATATAAGTAAATAGTGACTTACTTAACTGAATCGTGACTAGCTGCTTATTTAACAACAATGCTATGTAACGTGTCTTTACATTACCACAGTGTCTAATTTATTTACATGTCTCATGCGGTACCGATGAGTTTAATAAAAAGACAGCGTCATGTGACTTGTGTCTTACAGAACTATATTTCTTATGTAACAATAATGATATAAAGTGTCCTATCTAACCACATACTGTCTACCTTTACTGGTCACTGACCAGTACCTGGCTGGGATCAGTAGCTGACTATGGGGTGATTTTGTCTTTAGAATGTACCACTACAATATTTTTTTTCTTTTGATTTGGGAAAAATGCCCAACATCTGATGATTGATTTAAAATTATCTAAAAAAAAAATGTGTTCTATATAGCCGAAATAATGTAAAAGCCAGCTACTGGTCCTAACTGGTCCCTGACCAGTAAAGTAGCTTATATAATTACACAACACATTCAATAAAACAGTGTCTTGTTTAAATGACCAAACATATCTCATGTGACATTGATGACACTAAAAACAGAAGTTTAAGTGTGTATTATACATAACTACACTAATTCACATACAGAGTTATATTCCTGCAGAATAAGTTATATAAGAGTGTGCTTGTTTTTCTATCCTAGTCTATATTTTGTTTGTTTATGTCATTTCACTAATTTGAATAAAGTATGTTTAAAGTTATAGGCCTGGACAGTGTTTGACCCCAGACCGAAGGTACTGGGTCATACCAAAGACTTAAACTGGTAATAACCAATTCCTTTGCCATGTACTTGGCACATAAAATGCTAGTCACAAGTCTTTCATATGAGAATTAAAACTGAGGTCCCATGTCTCAGTGCGATGTGGGATGTAAAAATGTAAAACTCTCACTGCACTGGTGTCAATCCATAGCACAACTCAAAATTTGTATTACTTCACCCAAAGCTGATGACATCTCAATATAAGTGAAAAATTCTTGACAAGATGTAAAGTAACAAAGCAAAACAAAACCATAAATACAAGTCCAGCAAAATTATTGTTTTACATGGATAGTACTTAATCCTTTCAACCCTACAAACCATAATAGACTGGTCTTTAACAATAGAAAGAGCATACCACTAAGTTATTCAGGGGTGAATGGTTTAAAGCTATGTCAGTGTATATCTATAAGTATAACAACACAATTATAACAATGCTGTCTTACTGAACTAAAATGTCTCACCTTATTACGCAGTGTCTTACGTAAATTGTTATGTTTCAAAACTCTAATGTATCTGCACTTAAAAGACCTCCACAGGTTTAAGATCAGATATGCAAATGTTGCTCAACCTGTTTCCGATTTATCTGTATCGCAGTTGCCTTTTGATCTGATTTATTCAAAGAATAAAAGCATAATACTACATCATAGGTAAAAGACATAAATTGGTTGACATTGGACTTCAGCCAATTTTTGGAAATTGCATCTTAAATCTCTTATCTTTCTGAGTTTGAAGAGAGAGTGGAATTCAGGACTAAAATCTTATCTAGCTGTGTACAAGAATTTGCACCCTCTATTTGGCACTTCGTCTGTCTAGTGCCTGGTATATTTTGAAAATGTTTTAGAAGACATATAAAAAGAGGCTTGATAGATATCATCATAAGGAGATAGAGTGAAATTAAAAAGATTGTAAAAGCTCTAGTTACAGCCATCCAGCTGCCTTCCTTGTACTTCTAGCCTGTATTCTTTCAGATTCGAAAATTACGAAGGGAACTGGAATCGGCCCAAGAGAAAGTGGCAACGTTGACTACACAGCTGAGTACCAATGTTAGTATTGTTACATTTCACAATTTCATTTCTTGCATGTCTGTGTCTGATGGAAACTTCATTTTTAGAAACTTTGACAGAATTATTTTATGTGTGCAATTACGTTTGTTGTCATTGGTGGATATTTTTGATCGGTGGTTGTCATATCTGATAATCTTATTAAAGCTCGGGTTTTGTGTTCGTAAAAGAGAAGTAAGTACATCGGCATGTTTTTGTTGTGTTCTAGATCCAGTAGAAACCAATTAAACGTGTGGAAGAAATTTAATAACGGAAATGTGCAGACTATGAATATAAATTTTTGATTTTATCTTCTTTAAAATATTGAAATATGCCAAAAATTCAGAGACTTAATGTCATTTTCTGTTTAAAATTATTTAGATAAATGTTTACATTTGTTTTCTTGTTACAACTGCTGGTATCACATGTCAATGCATGTGTAAATATGAGAGTTACTCCCCTTTGAGCATTGCCATTCCAGTAAATGAGATAAATAATTACAAGAATTTCTACAAGCATTTAGAATCTGATTAGTTTTTTTGAAATTTATTTTATCTTTTCATTTATTTGAAGGTGACAAAAACCAATTTTACTCTTTTTTCATTAATGATTTGTACTTAACAAAATGTAAGTTTGAGATAAACTGAAACAAGAATGCAGATGTAAGCAGAATCTGAAATGATTTGTGATTTTTCACCCCATTTTGTAAAGTTGAGGACAACGAAAGTTTCATACACTAGGAAATCTGTATTTCATTTTTATATTGCTCTATAAATCTATTCAAAACCATATTTCATGAGCTTTATAAATTTTAATTTGAGTGATGTAAAAAGAACGAATTTTAAGTTGGAAACATTTATGAAATGCAGATGTTGTAATTTGATTTATTGATTCACCTGCAGTCAGGGGAAATTATCTCCCTTAGTTTAACTCCTATCTACAATGACTATTTTAAGATGAATGTTATGTAAAAAGAGCTGAATGGTTGCATTTTTTCTTAAGCTTAGCCAGTGTTATCATTATTTGGGGCCGACTGAGACATACTAGATTACAGTCTTTTATCTTCTCTGATATTTTCTTTGACAGTTATTTGGATAAGAAGATGTTTTGCCAAAATAAAAAAAAAATCCCCCAGGCTGTTACAGTGCCTAGGTATTTGTTTTGTATTTCTTTTCCATGATCTGTAAAACATGGTGACTGTATTGAAGATAGAATTGAAACAGGAGATAGTTTTCAAGGCATCCATCATGTTTAGAGTCAAAATTCAATTGATTAAACATGCACGTATTAATGTTGGAGAGTAGGGTCTACTGATATGCCCTCTCTTGTGTAACCAAGGATAAAAACATAAATATATATGACTACCAGGAGTTACAGCAGATAAGAATTTTGATTTGGAGTTAGACTAATGGTACTTTATTATCATGGAAAATTTTTATTTGAAAATGTGGTGTATTGACCTTTGAGTCTTTCATTATATAATCATGTTTTCTCTTTCAACACTACAGTCCATCGCACAATGGTCTTAGTCTATAGAAAAAAGTGTACCATTTAGATACCAAGTCATTAGAGAAAGGTCTTAGTCAATAGAAAAGAGTGTACCATTTAGATACCAAGTCGTGAAAAGATTAATAGAATCTACCCCTACCTTATGTATGACAAAAGGATCTCAATCCAAGGTTAAGATTCTTGAATGACAAACCCCAGGATTGCCAATGTCTATGTAGATCTAGGCAAATCTATTTCAAGTCTTACATAACTGTGTACCACATTCTAGAAGCCACAGAAGTTCTACGTCATAAATAAATAATTTTTTTTGGTAATGTTTTTGGCTTGTCAATACCCTAGGGATTGACAAGGAAATCGTTTCCTGTAAAAAAGAAGGGAAAATCCATGAACCATGAAACTTGTATTGACACTTATAATAGTTATATCAGTGCTGGTGAAGTAGACATCTAAATTACTTGTGTTGTAGAAGACGTCAGAATTTGATAGTGGGATTTAAAACTGCACCTGAGTACACAGTGTTGTCGTTGCCATGTTGGCTTAGTTACGTCAAAGGTATATAACTGCCAAAAATTAGTGCCTAAAATTCTGATTACAATCACACAACTTTTACAGTACTGTTTGGTACTTCAAGTGTTATACTAATAACAACAACAATACTTTTACAGTACTAGGTAGTACTTTCATTGTTATACTAGTTATAATAACACAACTTGTAATAACAACACAACTTCTTCAGTACTATTTAGTACCAGTACTTTGAGTGCTATACTTTCATTTGTTAACTATCGCACATTTTTTATGATACTTTCTAGTATTTTTAGGAACATTGCTTCATATGACATATTTAACTGTTACTTCACAGTTTGAGAATTGACCTTTGCTGTTTGTTTTCCTCTACCAGCACCCTCAGCCCTTGACCACAAATATCAAAAGATTGTATTTCATAACTTGTCCCTGACTTTGTACACACCCATCATATAACTGGTCAGCATTCTCACCAGTGGGCTACAACAGGTTATAGAGGGCACACTTAGAATAAACAAAGTTTGGAGAAAAGTAAACTTGTGAAAAGATAAGGTTAACTGACAGACCTCAGGGTGTGGCTTGACGTGTTCTTCTTAGATACTGGATAGTGTTTAGCCAGTCTTCAAAACAGGAGATCATCTTTTGTTTATGCAGTGATAGTTTCAGCAGCTGACTAAAGGAATGGAAATGATAGAAGATGAGAAAGCAAGTCAATAGTATTGTTATTCTCCATGGCATAGAGAAAAGTGCTTCTGTGATAATTGTGTTCTAGTTCAACAAGATGAATTAATGAGGTTTCTTTGATATATTCTAAAGTGAAATCTTGATACGATAATTTACAGAGTAACTTTAGTCATCTTTGATGAAAGATTAAATGATTTAGTGTATGCTGGAAATCAACTTACAAAAGATTTGCCCAGATCATCAAAATACATAAAATAGTTACAGCAGTACTTAAAATAGTTATAGCAGTACTTAAAACAATTAAATAAAGATTTTACCAATATCACCCTTGTCATGTTGTGATTCCAAACTTGTGTCATCATATACCAGACTTGGGTCACCATGTCATTCAAAACTTGTGTTGCCTTGTCATTCCAGACTTATGCCATCTTGTCATTCCAGACTTGTGTCACCATGTCAAATTCAGACTTGTGTGTCATCTTGTCATTCCAGACCTGTGTGTCATCTTTTCATTTCAGACCTGTGTGTCATCTTGTCATTCCAGACCTGTGTGTCATCTTGTCATTTCAGACCTGTGTGTCATCTTGTCATTTCAGACCTGTGTGTCATCTTGTCATTTCAGACCTGTGTGTCATCTTGTCATTTCAGACCTGTGTGTCATCTTGTCATTCCAGACCTGTGTGTCAACTTGTCATTTCAGACCTGTGTGTCATCTTGTCATTTCAGACTTGTGTGGCATCTTGTCATTCCAGACTTGTGTGTCATCTTGTCATTTCAGACCTGTGTGTCATCTTGTCATTCCAGACTTGTGTGGCATCTTGTCATTCCAGATTTGCGTCCTTTCTTATCACCCTCATCTAATATCATTATTTTGTAATTATTCCTCCCTCAAGGAAATTAATCCCTTGTAGTAAATCATGTGTTTGATCTATCTTATTTTCAAAATAGTTTCTTTAAATTGACAAACAAGAAAAAAAGGAATAATTACTTTCATTACCAGTAACAGATCCAGTACAGTAGTAATATGGTTTTCTAATCTGTACTCTGCTTAAGTCATTTAGTCCAAACCTCTACAGTCATTCTGAATGTTTTGCCTCAGTAATATGTCAGAGCCGCCATATTTAAGAGAATTTCAATGACATAAGTTTAGTTCAAAATTAATGTACCAGTTTGATTTTTTTTAAGGTATTATAGATTTTCCTGCGTAAAAGTTGGAATATATCTTATGCTTGGCATGTTGCTCATCTATGACTTGATTTAGATTTGTTTTCCCATCTTTTAAGTAGCACCTAATTCTAAGTTTAGTTTTGGCACTGTGTTATCAGAGAGGGAACATGTACCTATAACTCCTAAACAGTTAAAACATGTTATGTCAATGCTGTTGGATGTCATATACAATTTGAAGGCCTGTCAATTATATATCAGTGTCAGGACCTGGTTACCAATCTTATTTTCTATTTCCACTTTGAAAGGTATTTCAAGTTTCACTTATTGGTTCACATGTACTTGGAAGTCTACAGTTGATTCTGACACACTGTAATACTTAAAGAAATATCTTGTCAGAGGTTTGGAGAATCATTATGCATTTACATAAAATATAATGTTGGCTGAATTTCCCTACATGAAGGAGTCACCTTATTTTAGTCTACAGGAATTCAGTTTGAGTGATTTCGGAAATGGTTAATGCTAAACAGAAAATAAAGAAGATTAATATTAACATCTGACACCTTGAATACATTTCATTTCAGACCTTTCACATTGTGTATGTGTGTGTGTGTATATATATATATATATATATATATATATATATATATATATATATATATATATATATATATATATATATATATACATGTGTATATATACACATGTATGTATATATATATATATATATATATATATATATATATATATATAATCATCTGTCTATATCTATCTATTTGTTTTCTATATTTCTATCTATATCTATCTGTCAGTCTAAATTTCTATCTATGTCTGTCTGTTTATATTTCTCTCTATATCTGTCTGTCTATATTTCTGTCTGTATCTGTCTATATTTCTATCTATATCTGTCAGCATGTCTTTATATTTCTATCTATACCTGCCTACCTGTCTGTCTATATTTCTATCTATACCTGCCTACCTGTCTGTCTATATTTCTGTCTGTCTGTCTATATTTCTATCTATACCTGTCTGTCTATATTTCTGACTGTATCTGTCTGTCTATATTTCTATCTATACCTGTCTGTCTATATTTCTGACTGTATATGTCTGTCTATATTTATGTCTGTATCTGTCTGTCTGTCTGTCTATATTTCTATCTATATCTGTCAGCATGTCTGTCTATATATTTATCTATACCTGTCTCTCTATATTTCTGACTGTATCTGTCTGCCTATATTTCTATCTATATCTGTCTGTCTATATTTCTGTCTGTCTGTCTATATTTCTATCTATATCTGTCAGCATGTCTGTCTATATATTTATCTATACCTGTCTGTCTATATTTCTGTCTGTATCTCTCTGCCTATGTTTCTATCTATATCTGTCAGCATGTCTTTTTGTATTTCTATCTATATCTATCTGTCTGTCTGTCTATATCCTATCTGTATTTGTCTCTCTGTCTGTCTAAGTTTTGGAAGTTCACAGGTACCTAAAATTCATTCAAATACTAATCAAAGATAAAGCTACAAAAATAGATGGTAGTATTTCAATACAGAAATGCAGGTTGTTTCAAAGATTTGTTTGTAGAAGTATTTTATCAGCAAAAAGCAGATATAATGATGAAATATTAGTTGCCATGGCAACATGAGATGGCTATACCAAATGATGTATTAGCTGTATAAGTTCCAAGGTTTTTCATGTCTTGAGATAATCCAAAATGATAGTTGTAATAGTTGTTATATGTCTAACAGAGATTTGTAAGTATGATGTTTGATGGCTGGAAATGGGTCAACTTGACATCAAGTGAATAAAGCCATCACTTAAAATGGGGCCAAAGCGTTTGTTTTGGATAATTGAGGAAAAACTAGGTCCAGACTCAGAGGAGATTTATTATCTATTATTGTTTTTATTCTTATTATTGAAGGTCATGTGATATTGAGAACATTAATTTGTATATTGTGTAGTAATGCTCTCAGTAGAATCGTAATTGTTATCAAGAACTTGCTGGTCAATAGCTAATTACTGGTCAGTAATTTCAAACCTTTTGATATGGAGAGTTAATTTTAAATGCTAATTTTAGATTTAAGAAAATTAACTTCCTGTCTGTGATTTGCTTTATCTGAAAGATTCATTATTATAATGTAGAAGACTTATGATGAACATTTTAGATTAAATTTGTTAGATATGTTTTTAATTCATTTGCCACCTGTCATACCTGGTGATTTTAACATTGGCAATTTGAATGTTGTTTATATCTGTACTTGTTAACTAATCTTCTACATCTTCACAAGTACATTTCTTTTCAAAAAAGTCTTTTAAGTCTTAATAAAAGTTGTAATTATATTATATATATATATATATCTGAAGAATTTTGTAAAACTTTAGGTAACAGTACAATGTAAATACAATGGTTTTCCGACACCTGTCTATAACACACCTGTATGCAAGATATATATAGGTTATTCAGTGGTACCACATTCAGAAAACCACTGGGTGTAATCTTGTCATATAAGGTAGATGTACCCAATCTGTACTCATGGATCTAGCATTTTGTACAGAATACCTAATTTACTACACCAGGGAAAATCTGATCCTGTTTTTAAGGTCACCTAAATCACTCAGGTGACCTACTACTGTCATTGTGCATCATCCGTAAACAACTGGAAATTTGTCAAAGGTCATGGTCACACAGGTATGGAAGTGAACAGAAAATATGAGTTTTTAAGTTAAAAAATAAACATATTCAACACCTCAACAACCAATGGGTGAATTTAACCAAATTTGGCAGGAACTATACCCAATGGAATCTATGTTTAGTTTGTGAATGAAAACTAGTTTATGACCAGGGAAGAGGGTGGGGCTCCAAAGGAAGCCAAAAATAACTAAAAATAGTACATCTCTAAAAATATTCTTTTCATGAACCAGGATTTCAGACTTTCCAGGCATGAGAAAAAGAATCGGCACCACATTTGAGTTCCAGATTGTAAAATATCAGTCACGGGTAGGATTGATCAACACGGGTTGGGACTCTTGATCCATAAACCTTGAACTGATATTTTTCTATTTATTCAAATTGCTAGATTCTATCAATCTAGAACATGGGGAGGAGATGGATATATTTCTTTTGATTTATCTAAAAATAGTACAAACTTATTGATATGTATTCCTTACAACCTGCCAAGAAATCATATATCATGTGGATTGACAGGGTGTGTCAATCTTATGTAATACTTAAGTGATTTCTTACTTTCTCTCATTATAATAGACTTATTTTCTATAATCATAATCTCTATATGATGCTTTTACACAATTTTTTTCTAATCAGTTTAGTTTCTTTAAAATTCAAGATGTTGTGCTAAAATAAATTATCTCTTTTTTTGTTGATGTTTTTTTATTCATCTCTCTTCTTCATAAAAGATATCCATGGTTAATATATAACATATTCTAGGAAATATATGATAGATATTTTTGGCAGTTATCAAATTTTGATAAAACGTAATTTTTACAATTTCCGTTCTGGAACATCTGCCCTATTTATTCATTGATAAAGCTGGTATCTCATGCGGGCCAAGAGCATTGATTTGTAATCAGTATTATTTTTCTAACACCAGCATATGATATTCCTTCAAATGGAATCCTCCTCGTATCAACCAAGCAGGGAAAGAATTTGTTTAATCTCAGGTTGTAGTCTTGAGTTTCCATTACCAAGCAACTAAATTTGACTTTTTATTTGTACACCTCGGTGAGCTAAAGCTTTTGCAACTTCAGAATATAAAAATAAAAAAAATCAGTAGACTTATCTGATGAAGAGGTAAATGGCAGGCTTATCTTTGAAATTGCTTGGTCTTTGCATTTTGATTCTTGGAATCATCTTTTCTATCGTATCTTGAAATTTCTCGAAGAATATCAGCAAGCTAGTAGCACCATCACAGGTGGAGCAATTCTCTGCATGTTGCCCTAAGAATCATCCCAGATTATTAACACTGCCAGATTTTTGTTAAAAAAAAAACCCTTGAAGATATATGTGAATTGTGTGTTGGCACTTGAACTGGCGGAGTTCATACACACTGACCATTCTTACTACATTTGAAAGTTTTCAATGTTTATCGGGATTTGTTTCATTTCTGTGTGAATTTCTAAACTTGCACATTTATTGTGCCAAGTAAATTTTTTTTTCCAAAGGATTATAAATATTGAATTAGCAATTAGTGATGGAGGAACCAAATGAAAGTCCCCAAATGCCACGGTGCAAATCACTTTATGACAATGCTGATTGGAAAAATGAGGTTTACTACCCATTTCATTCTGCATACAACAATAACAAGGCAAGTGCTATATCATTTCTTTTTTTGCTACATTGATATATTTAATGTGATGGGAAATCTTTTTGTGTAATTTTTACCTGGAAGGAAATCAAATATTCCAGATTTTTTTTAAGTTAATAATGACATAGATAGGAAACACCTGTTTTTAACATATTTTGTTTTAACATTGTTTTCTCACATATATTTGTTAATCTCTATGTTGACAAAATAATTGATATCTCTAATTGATGTTATCACTTTATTGATTATTTCTGAAAGTTCATGTTCAAAAACCATTTTCTCATGCCATTGTTTCATGACATCATTTTGAATCAAGTTTTTTGCAAAAGCTGTATAAATTTTACCATTTTCGTCAGAAAAAGATAAAAAGTGGTATATGAATGTATTCTTTATTGGTAACTTAAATGTGATATAGATTATTTTTGTACTATTTCACCATATAGAGTTCTTCAAGTCTTTCCTTTCTTCCATGTCAGTTTACAATTTGGTGTTTTATGTGGTATTTGTCTAATTTAAGTGTCAGATGGACGATATATTTTGGAATATTGATAAGCTTTTATGTGCCCTTAATGTTGTAAAAAATATGCATATTGGGCACTGATGTAAAAGGAAGTTCTTCTTAATATTGTACATATGTGGTCTAAGGGGACTAAATATATATACAAATATTTGCTGATACGAATGCCTGAATAGATTGAAATAAATAGAAAGTGACAAATCCATCTTAAGATCAGAAATGGAATATGTATGGTGCTGCAAATTAGTATTCCCATTGGAAACATGAAACAATTAGTCCAGAGTAACCAATTGTAATGGTCACTACAGGCTGACCTCTAGAAGCACTGTACTCCAATGTATCATGGTCAGTTCAGCAATTGTATGATTCTTCACCAGAAATTTGATGATATGATTGACAGTTTAATCATATTTCCCTGTTTCCAGTATTCCACCGGGTAATCTAGTTCCGTCTATTCAATTAATCACCAGGAAAGTCTGATGTAGGTAGGGCAAGCATGCCAAAAGTTTGTTATCCATTATAAATGATGAGATGAGAAAACAATTCTTTAGTTTTGATATAAGAAAATTATATTTGAAATTAATGGTGTTTTATTGTTCATTACATATTTCAAGATGCATTTTGTCTGGGTATATGTGTTTTGTAATGGACAGAAGGGAGCCATTATCACCAATTGTAAGTCTGGCAGAAAGAATGATCTGCAAAATATTCAATTTAAGAGGAAGTTTAATGTGATAATATTTCCATTGTCAGTGTTATGTATGAAAAATAGATGATATACATAACAAAAGATATCTAAGATAAATAGAAGATGTAAAATGTATTAAAACATAGACTGAATTATGACTTTATTGAAATAAAACATCCTCAATGGTTTTTATTTCTCAAAATTGAAAGTCTTGATTTAGCTGTAAATATATACTATAATTATTAATTGAACTGAAAACAAACTTAATTCTTACCAAGTAGTGATGTAAAGAGGTTTGGGAAGTTAAAGCATCAAAGAGGTTCATATCAGATCCTTTACCGATTTTAAAAATCAGTTCAAAACATCATTGACAGGTGTACAATTAGTAGGTGTGGGTGACTCATTGAGCAGGGGAGTTAACTCTTGTATAGAGAATTATCTGTGTAAATCGAACTAGTATCAGATACATTGTTTACCTTTTTATCTTGAAAAAAGGTTGATGTTGATCTAAGAGCTATGTGATGGTGTCAAAATAAATAACCAAGCCCAATTAAACAGGCTACTGTTTGATATTTTAATAAAAACGTGTATGTCCCCTTAAACTGTCTGGGTCACCGGGATGCTTGTTATTGACAAGTCTCATTTTGTCGCAACCACTCAAAGACACATTGTGTTGCAGAAATTGTCCTGCAAGTAGAAGATCTGTGTTAAAATCTGACTACATCATGCCAAGGGCTTGATAACATAGGAAGTGTCAGATTCATTACAAAGTTCTTCCTGTACCAAGTGAGTAACAGGTCTTTTAGATGAGGTTTCAGGTCTGATAGTAGAAGTGGCATGTTGTAGATCCTACTCTATAGTGGTCTAAGTTCATGGTACTTGACTTTAGAATCTTGACCTCATAATTCAAGTGGCTTATTCTTCATTGGATATAATAATTTTAAAATCATTTAATCAAAAGAAACTTGTAGATTAGATAGACAGATTTCTATCACAATTACAACTTTCTATCAAACTGATAATGACATTGTGACAAGTAAAAGTATGTCCAAATTCTTTTTTTCTATAATAAAGAAGAACTCTTATATCTAGCTAGGATGCATGTCAGAGAAGTTACTGAGAAGTCGCCTTTGCAGTTTCAACATAGCATCAGAGCCACAAAGATTCTTGGTTGACTTATGTTTAATATAGGCTTCATATCACTGAACATTTAGAAATTTACATTTTCAAAATATATGCATTTAATTTTTACAGTCAAATTTCATCCAGGATATTGACTCTTACAAACAGTAATGCATATCGGAAACCAAGTGATAAACCTAATGTTATCTTTATATACTTTGAGGAGAATATTTAGAACAAAAACAAGTTGTTTTGGCATGACCGATTGTTTTTCTTCCTCAATACTGATAAGGTGCCCATAGTTTTTGTGTCAAAAGGTAATTGAATTAAAGTCTTGAGTTTAAGAAAATTGGTTGATATCTGAACTTGATACACAAGTTAATTACACATTCCTCAATTACAGGATTATTTCCGTCTTAATATCTAGTGAATAAAAGCTTATACACATTCTCAGACATCTAATGTTACACATGCTTTACTCAGAGTTCCAATAAAAATTCTTCTCTAAAACTCCTTGGGAATTTTTTAAGACTTAAACCTAGATACTTTTTTATATGAAAAACTTTACTATAACTCAGAATGATTAGATGGGATCATAGGACTAAGGTGAGAAAGCAGATATATATTTAGTATTCATTATTACAACTATAAATGTTAAAGAATTGAAAAGATATAGATAACATATTGAGGGATGACAATTTTGAAGGAAGGCAAGTATAAAATATTTATTTTATATATATATATATGTGTGTGTGTGTGGGTGGGTGGGTGTGTGTGTATGTATGTATGTATATATTATCTAATAGCAAGCAACCAGATTGTTATCAAAGATAAATTACTCTATTGCAGTGGTGTCAATTGCTTGTACCCTCTTGACCATGGTGGCTACACATCAGCATATTAATTAAAGGTCACATTTAATTTTGTATGTATCATCAACCCCAAATCTCCATTCATACAAAGCACTCATTGTCCTATGAGGGGGTACTCCAGATGCTATTGGTTGTCATGTGGTTTACAGCCACTTAATATTATCTCTATATCTCTCATCATTTTGCTGTTTTGCCATCAGCCATATTGGTATATGGTTGTACTACTCTTAATTGACATATCTTATCTACCTTCCACTCTCTTTAAGTTTGATTAAGAAATCACATTGATTATGCATACAAGATGGCCACTGAGTGCATTAGTCAAGTTTATTTATCGGCCATTATATGGATTTGTCTTCCAGACGCTTCTGGTACTGCCCAGCATCAGACAACAGTAATTATCCCATTTCATAGGAAAACTGTATTACAACATAAGTCAACATGGCTGATACAAAACCCTGATGTTGACTGAAAACAATAAGCAACAGTTAATGACTGTCAGCCAGAATGAATCTGGTAATTAGACACATGTAATGTTTATCCTTGTTATTACTGAAGTTAAGACCAATCAAATTAACACTAATCACCATTATTCTCTAGTCTGTAGCATAATTACATTTCATTTAGTTATCTGATGAGTAATGTGTACTATCAGGACCAAAACAGTGTACAATTAGACCAGATTTGATAGTTTTCAGAAGTCAGAAGAAAAGATTTCAGCCAGTTCTACTCTATAACATGAATTTCTCAACTGCATCTCCTTCCCCTTTTGAGAGATCACCTGTCTTCAGACACTGTTTTTACTGAGATACAAATTGCCTCAAGAAACCATGTGATATGGTATTTAAGAGCAGGTTCTATTGTTGGAATCCCTATTTTGTTTTTGTTGTTGTTTTATGTCATGCTTACAATTTGTCATTTACATGGATATATCACCAGCTTTAGGTGAGTACCACAAACTTTGACCTGTGCTATGGACTGATGCCAATGTAGTCAATGACTTACCATTCCTGTCATGACACTGGACCTTGGTTTTAAGTCTCATCCATATGACCTTTGACTTTCACTTCTTGCTCGGAGTGCTGAGAACAGTCACTGCCCTTTGTTTCGTCTTAAGGTATGACCTAGACTAAGAATCAAGCCCCTGGATCTTCTGCAAATTGAATGACCTACCACTCAACCACCCCAGTAATTATACTGTGTGTCACTTTACATAACTGATGTTTCATATTGATAGTAAATACCACCAGTCAGTGCAGCATCCTTGGTTTTTGTATTTGGAGGATAACCCACCTGTTGTAGACACTTAAACATTAGAAAACAGGTAGCGCTTCTGCTCCGATAACCAACAATAAATCATTTCTGTGTTTAGGAGATTTATCAGACATAGGATGACCACTTTGACATTCAAACACATGCATCTGGCTAAATTTATCTTGTTGTCTGTCTGTCTTCTAATTGTCTTGATAAACAGTTGCTGCAGAAAAGATATTGCTGATCTGGCTAAAGCAGACATTTGTTCTCTCACCTTGACCAGCATGATGTACATATATTATGGTCACTTTGATCTGGATCTTAAATGTATTTTAACTGGTCATTGGTTGTACATATCTTTGAAGTGTGCCATCTACACCTAATAGAAATAGATAATGTTGAAATTACACATGTGGGCGAGGCAACTATAAAGAAAAAATAAACATGTATGATCACATATCATATTTCATTTCATATGGTGTTTTCTAAAAACAAGACATGTGTTTTACATCCTGACCCTTAGCAAAATAAGCTTCAAAATTGTCCCTAGAGGTGAATTTTACAGATTTTTATAACTTTTTTAGATTAGGAGGTTTTGAAGAAAAAAAATGTAGAAAGCAAATATGTGTATTGGAAAATTTGACGGTAAGATCGTTATTTAATGGCATAACACAATTATGAATGAATAATACTATAAACTTCATCAAAGATAAAATTTCTGGAAGGATTACCTGTACAGAATATATATCAGTTTAATGTTATGAAAACGATTGACTTCCCTCTTAGTACAAAATATCTGCTATTCCTCCTGTATTTACACTCTTAATTCTTTATTTCAATGTACACAAGGTATTTAACAAAAACTATATTTTATGACAAAACACATGAAACAATTGGTTTTTAGTTTTTACAAAGCTGTTTTCTAAATATTCCATAGTATGATCATTTGTTGTTTTTGCTCATTTGATTTTCATCTAAGTGACAGCTGTGTTCTTTCTTTATTATATAAATTCAGTTATCAAATGATTTTTTTATTTGCGTTTTTAAGGAGATATCTGTCAGAAGATGATGTGTTCATCATTTTTTATCAATTTTACTTGTAATACACACTATCCAATATCATAGGATTATGTTAAAGCACTCCATCCAAAAACTCTGCAATTCTTTTGATTTGATTTTTTATTTGTGAAAGATTATGATTTTATGTTAGTAATTGTAAATCTAATATTTCTTTATAACATATGTATAAAAATAATCAGTACATTTTACAGATAATATTCTAAAACTGCTCAGCTGTGAGGTATTGTCACATTCATTGCATCTGACAGTTTGATATTCTTGACTTGGATGAAATTACAACCAATTGAAAATATGCTAACAGACATTTTTATCCAGTATTCTAAGATTTCTCATGGTTTTATGGCAATCCTCTTTTTTTCAAGTTTAAAGTTCTGTCTGTTTAATCTACAATATGCATTTTAAACCAAACTAGTCAGAATGTTTTTGAATGTCATCTATGTACTAAATTTTGTGAAGACTGACTTCCAAAAATATGAGATTACACACAGAGCCTTGTGATGTAGAATTGGCTTTACAAGTGAAATGTCCAGTATAGAAATTCATTCTTCTTTAGTTCAAAGACATGTACATCAACACAATAATTCCTTTTATTTTATTTCATTTTTTTGTCTAGTGCTTGGCATTTGTGGCCAGTATCCCCATTTTCCATTTTCTGTTAAAGCTGATCACATTTTTTGTAAGAAATGATAAACTGCAGGATAACTAGATATTACTTTTCTCATAAAAAAACTGCTTGTCATCATCTTTGAATCCATGGCAGCGTTGGCTATAAAATTGATTATCATGTTGTATTTATGTATATATAAAACATAAGTTGCCAAGTTCAGTATATAGTTCATGTTTAATTGATCATGTTAAATGTTTAGGTAAACTGCATTAGATACATAACATAAATATCCAACAGTTCCCATGATACATCTGTATTTTCTACTCTGCAAAATAGGAAAGGTCCTGTTTACAGTCATTTCTCTTTATAGTTAAAATATTTTCCTTTAGAAGAAGTAACAAGGGAGTAAACAATGCCAACATTTTACTTTATTTTGTTTAGAAAAAAACAGCATTTGTCCATATGTCTGTATTATTAATTTAAAAAGAAATGGAGTTGATAATATTAGAGTTCGGTGTGATCTTCAGTTAAGCAAACCTTAAAATCTCTCTACAAATTTACCCAGTCTCCACTTTGGGACTGACTTAAGTAGGGGTGACATATTTTGATAACAGTGGTCAGAAAACCCATGTTGTCCAAGTCTCGCAGAAAGTTCTGATTTTGTACTTGGTAGTATGAACATCTTGTTATGACCTCAGGTTCAACTAATTTTGGTCGGGAAAGGGCATCCTACGGGCCATTTGTTTTCACTTGAGCAAGCTAATGGTCGTGACTGCTGTTCTATGAAAATACACAGAATTATATTGTGCTTTTTTCTCATCCATTTTCCTGATTAGCATTAATTAATGTGAGAATTCACAGTGGATTCGCTATCAGAAACGAGAAAAAACATATCATTGTCAAGTGCCCATGACGAGATTTGTGTTACAGAGCTTTGACCACATGTGGGCCATCTGAAGCAAAGAGTAAAAATATAAACATATAGCATATCCACTAGTCAGTTTTATCCAGGTCTGCAAATGTCATCACAGGACAGTTTTCTGGAAAACTTACAATACAAATAAAATGTTTAATACAGTTTATAGGGCACCTGCTTTGTGAGGAACAATTTATGGATTTCAGGAGGCTAACTATTAAAGATGGACTTTTGGTTCCAAATATCTATTCACTGTGATTATGGAATTTAACAGCATGTAGCAAACAGGTTTTACAGCTAACATAAATGTCTCTTGTTGGCTCTGATTATGGGTGGAGAGGTTGCATACTGTGGGTGGAAACCAGAGTACTAGGAGGAAAACTCCTGTTTTTGACCTGTCATTTGACATACTACATACCTCCCTGTCAAATCCTAAGATCAATCTAAGGTCACATTGCAAAAAAGCATGTTCTAACCACTGCACTATCCATACACTCTACTATGAATAAATGGAAATAAAGAAGTACTGAAATCAAATCATGAATTTTACATCCAAAGACAGTGGGAAAATTTCATTGTGGCATGGAGGAAGACATTTGATGAAATCTCAGGTGTAGCTCGCTGACAATTTTGATAAGCGTCTCTGATTTGTTTTTCTTACTTTTAATTTCTCTGAACAGTCAATGTTTTGTATTTGTTTGACTTTTGTTGGTGAAAAGCTAAAAAATCATACAAAACTAGAATGAGTGAATGACATTTTGAATTTGGTATATGGAGCCTAAGTAAAATGAGATGTCAAGTAATAAAATAAACCAGCAGACATTCTTATCTGTCCTTGAAGACTTATATCATGTCAGATGTTTCATTCTTAATTTTCATAAAAAAAAAGAAAATCTGTACTGAAAACTTGATTTTATCTGTTAAGAAATATAAAAAAAATTTGATGATTTAGAAATATACTACATCATTTGATAAGCTAAATTTTTTTTTATTTCATTTTTATAACTATCAAGGGAAATAACTACGAGGCAAATACGCTTCCGCTGTGAAAATACTATGTGAACGCATCAATACATCAAATAAACAAGTGTATATTTTTTCGTATACCAGGTATTTTAGTTTGTTGCCAAGGGAAATAACTCAAACTGACTGTGTGGCTTTTTTGTAAATGCATTAATAAGTCAAATTAGAGTTACATCTGTCTGACTTGATCTGAAACTTAATTGCAAAATATATTGGTGTGAATGTATAAAGGCAATTAGGAAAACAGGTGCTTGATAGAGCAATCAACACCTTTGTAGAAAATATTCGGTAAAGGGAACATCTGCTTCTTTAATATGGACAAATTTTAGCATCTTATAGTATATACATTGTAACTGTAAATAAGGAACTGTGGCATTATTCCAATAAAAAGTATGCAACTTACTGGCCAATTAAAACAGTGTTGATATCATATGCAGATATATAAAATGTCCCATCCAGATCATGACAGTGGTAAAACATACAACTATACTGACATGCTGTCTAGATTATATTTACATGGTAGTACTGTTTTAAGATCATGGATGATACAGTTTGCTATCACAGACACAGATATCTGAAGGTGTTTTTTTGTGGGTGGCTACAAATTAAACATCAAACTTGGTAACCCAGACTCACCAGAGGAATTGTACAAAATATAAAAAAATTTCTTTTAGATGTTGTTATTTACAATAAGAAGAAGTTATCTTTTTTGTTTTTCTGGCACATAGAGAGTATAATTAGATATAATCCATTGTTCAGTTGGAATGTACTTGAGAGTATAAATAGATATAATCCATTGTTCAGTTGGAATGTACTTTTCACACTGTCGCTGATAAATAACGTAAATATCATGTAGCTGATCTAACAAGCAGTACTGCTAAAAAGAAGATGATAATTCTTCAACTTGTTTTTGGTGTTAAGTTTTTTTCCATCTATTATTTGTTGGATTCTTGCCACCCTTCTTAATTTGTTCATCCTCTTTGAAAATATAGAATGGAGTTTTCCAGTTGATACAATAAATTGGTCCAAAGGTCTTCATTAAAAACAATGTGTTAATTAGTTGCTTCAACCCATTTCCTTCATTCATTATAGAAATCATGACCATTTAGTAATGAGGAATGAGTCTTTGTCTTATAATGCTAGTAGGCTGTACCCTCTACCCCTGATCTGCCTCATGACATTGTTATTTTTATGGTTCTGGTTAAATCTAATTTTGGTTTGTATGGTACAGGTTTGCAAAAAGAGATCTTCTGCACCAACAGCAATGACATCATCCTAAAATAAATGTTAAATGTTTGTTGTTGTTGTTGTTGTTAATGAATAATTACTAAAAGAAGAATCTTAACCCATTGACCCCTAAAAACACAATTGCATTAAAGACTACCTTTGTATAAAGGGCACCTGCATATGGTCATCATTAAAACATAACCTTCATTATAGTGAATGATCCTCTTTATAAAGGTCACCTGTTTATAACTATTTTACCTGTTCCCTTTAGTCACCGTTCTATACAAGTTTGATGGTATGTGCATTTAAATAGTCTTAAAACTGTGATATTTGTTTAAAAGTTTCAACTCTTCACTTGTTTGTTTACAGACATTTTTCTGAGTGTTTCAGTCTATGATCAGTATCAATTTTTCTTTCTTATCTAAACCCATCAACAGCTCTATAGACCTGAGGAATATATGCCAGAATGTTTTGGCTTTATTTTCTCAGCATCTTTATAGAACATTGTATCTCCTGAAAACTTGATCATGGTTTGAGGGCAGAAAAGGTCATTGGTTCACATTGATACATGTACCTCATATCAATATATTGTACATGAATCTGGAGCTCTGGGAGCAATAACACCATGTAAATTACTCAACCTTTCTCTTAGGTGCATTTGTTTATCCAGAGTTACTAGTCACAATTTATGACATTTGTCTTTGACACTCAGTATTTGCCAGGAATATATTTGTCATGATCCATCGTTTTGCTGTCATTCAGTCTTCCAGAAAGAAACTTTTTTGAAAACCCAAGCGTCTGTTTTGATTGTATGCACATGTTTTTTTTTTGTTTCTCTTTGAATTATGTGTTATTGTGACTTCTTCCAAATGGTTGGTGCATGCAACAAACAAAAAATCTGAGTCATTGGTACGTTTGTGTGGAATATGTCAATCTGTGTTGCCTGGTGGAGCTTCAGATTTTTTAAAATCAAATGTATTTAGATGTTTGACTTTCTGCAAATCTCTCTGCTGCTGAAGTGCTGAGCAGGTAAGTAAATCAGGTAAAATTTTGTTAATATGGACAAGATGTAAAATATCATTTGAATTGTGTATCTAAAGTTATTTAACAATTTTAGCATGTATTTCATTCATCTAAAATACGTATAGGTATTTATATTGTTTATTACATCTGTAAAAAGGATATTAATTTTTAGAAAATTGCTGTATTTTGCTGTTGAATAAGGATAGAGAGATTGAGAGGAAAAATTTAATCCTGACATCCCTCTGTATCTACATAGAGTATTCTGTATAGAGTATTCTGTATATATATTATATATATATATATATATATATATATATATATATATATATATATATATATATATATATATGTATATATATATATATATATGTATATATATATATATATATATACATGTATATATATATATATACCTGAAATTATCTATAATTCTTCAATGAAATGGAAAATAGATTAAGTTGATTCAGATTTCCTATTTTCTTGGCAAATGAATAATTTAGGAAATATATATATTTATTTTGATACCATGATTGATTGCCATAAATACATAATTATTGTAATTACAAATGCATTATACACTGATGCTCCGTGTATCTGAATCTTGTATTTATGATGGAACAGATTACTACAGCATCACAAAATTCCAGAATTATCATTGTATGTTCATTGTGGAGACTTTGTAGCTGGAATGTGTAGATTTAACTGAAGGTTATTATCCAAAGAGAAATACCTTCACAGTTCTGCCTCTGTAAATATGTTTCAAAGAAACATGGTAATACCTCTAATTTTCTGTGTACCAAAAACAAACTTCTACATATACATTGACATGTTTGTTTGTTTTTGTTTGTGCTCTGCACAAAGGAATAGTTTCAGGCATTAGTGGAAGATGGCCATGTTCTGTGATTAGACTTAATGTTGCCTGAAATACTGTTCTAATGTAACTCACTGACCCTATCATCCTAAGAAATTAGATAAACATTTTCCTTGTAACGAAAACTACATTTCTCCAAAATTACTGTTATTTCAAGGTCTTTCTTTGAGAGGCAGAAATGCTTTGTAATTGACAAAGTTGAGTGATGTACTAGTATTTTCTAGTACACTTCTCTAGATTTCAATAATCTTGCAGTTATTCTTTCTTTAAAAGCTTAAATGCTCTGTCGTTTTCTGTCTTGAGGTTTTACCTGTAAAGTAGTGTTTCCACCTTCAATTTAGAAATACAGATCTAAAACGATGAATTACTTTCAGTTTGGTTGATTAAGTCATAGTATATACCATGTATATGTTTGCTTTACTGCTCAATTGTATTTTATCTCTGAGGTTGATTAGTCTGTTGCATTAACATAAGGGTTGACGTACTTCTGATTCTTTTCGCCTCTAAACATGGATGGTTCCTGGTTCACCCTACCTCATATTTTTATCACTAGTAGCACACCAGACATCTAGGACCAAATGCTTCCAATCATAATTTGTCTGTAGTATTGTAGTATTCCCTTGGTTTAAGTATGTTTTGTCTGCAGAGTTAAGTAAATTAAAGTTACAAGAAACATGGGTGATTTTCTATTTGGTGTTGAACAAATGTTGGTATACTTCCTGATTAAACAAATTTATGATACATATATGTTTCATATGCTGATATCAATGATTATACTTCATGTAATTTTTTTCACTTCTCTGTATTTCCCTCTTCTGCTATTGTCACCTGTTAGTTTTAGAGGACAACTGTCAGTACAATCAATGTAAAATGATGAATTTGACTTTCTCAATTTCAAAGTGGTGCTTGATGATTTTTACATATGTAATAAACAGTCAATCTAAAAGCAGGAAAGAACATACCAGGACAAAGAAGTATGTTATTGATATAAAGGTTCAAAATCAAATGAAAATCTAGTTTCCAGTTAACAGATTTGTCAATTTAAATATAATGTCAGGTTTTATTTTTATGTTTTATAGTGCAAAATCAAATCCTGTAAGAGTAAAGTAATTCAGAAAGTAATTGATGTGGCAGCTTTAATGTATCTGACCAAATTGTTTGAAATCTGTTGCACTATTATATTTATGTAACCTCCTTTCATTCCATATTTACATATCTGTTCTTTTACCAGCCTACATGAGACAGATATAAACTGTGACTCCAGAAACATTTGTCATGTCAGCTTTAATTGAACCAGCCATGTTTTTTTTATTTTTGTGTTTTACCTTGTTAAACAAACTTCCTTTAATTAGGTGCTACAACCATCACCTACTGTGTTGAGTATTTTCTGTCTTAGATAATTTTACATAGCCTTTGGGTAAGATTAAACATAGATATGATGTCTGAGATGCAGTAACTCTTAATAAAAACTCTTTTCTCATGGGGATCCTTAAGCTGTCTGCAGCTACCTGTTCACATTGCCATTACTGCACCTGCTTTTTTTGCTACAATTAAAGAAGTACCTGCCAAGTAGAATATTGTTTGTACATGTTCAAGTGCAGCAACAGATGCAAATGACATATGGTTTCCATTTCTGTAAATTTGTAACAAGGGTAATAGAAATGTGTTGAAGATTCTGTTTCCCTTTAACTTAGGTAATTATAACAAGCAATCATTCACACACACTCTCTGCTTGCTGGCATTGTATGATGGTGTAAAGGATCCTACTCATAATGCAGTGTTCTATCTGTTTGCAGTACAAGGGAAGTTTATGTTCTTTCTGCAAAAAAGTCTTCCTCTTCTAAAGTAAACTATCATCACATACTTTTACCAAGTATTGTTTTACCTAGTACTGTAGGACACCTGGTTTGTAAACCTTGCTTTACCTAGTACTGTAGGGCACCTGGTTTGTAAACCTTGCTTTACCTAGTACTGTAGGGCACCTGGTTTGTAAACCTTGCTTTACCCAGTACTGTAAGATGCTTGGTTTGTAAACTTTGCTTTACCCAGTACTGTAGGAACCTGGTTTGTAAACTTTGCTTTACCTTGTACTGTAAGATGCTTGGTTGGTACATTTTGTTTTACCCTGTACTGTAGTACACCTTGTTTGTAAACTTTGCTTTACCCAGTACTGTAGGATGCCTGGTTGGTACATTTTGTTTTACCCTGTACTGTAGGACACCTGGTTTGTATAATTTTCTTTACCCAGTACTGTAGGATGCCTGGTTTGTACATTTTGTTTTACCCTGTACTGTAGGACACCTGGTTTGTATAATTTTCTTTACCCAGTACTGTGGGATTCATGGTTGGTAAACTTTGTTTCTCCCAGTACTGTAGGACATCTGGTTCATACACTTTTATCTGAATTGTACACTCTGTTTTACCCTGTACTGTAGGACACCTGGTTAGTGAACTTTGTTTCACCCAGTATTGTAGGACATCTGGTTTGTACACTTTGTTTTACCCATTATTGTGGGACATATGGTTTGTATAATTTTCTTTACCCAGTACTGTAGGATGCTTGGTTTATACACTTTGTTTTACCCTGTACTGTAGGACATCTGGTTTGTACACTTTGTTTTACCAAGAACTGTAGGACACCTTGTTTGTACACTTTGTTTTACATAGTACTGTAGGATTTCTGGTTTGTACACTTTGTTTTACCAAGCACTGTAGGATATCTGGTTTGTGCCCATTGTTTTACCCAATACTGTAGGACATCTTGTTTGTACACTTTGTTTTACCCAGTATTGTAGGATATCTGGTTTTTACACTTTGTTTTACCAAGTACTGTAGGACATCTTGTTTGTGCCCATTGTTTTACCCAATACTGTAGGACATCTTGTTTGTACACTTTGTTTTACCCAGTACTGTAGGATATCTGGTTTGTACACTTTGTTTTACCAAGTACTGTAGGACATCTGGTAAACAACATTTAATGGTCCAGTCCTACAATGCTCCCAATTACAACATTTATGATGCAGCATAACTAACTTTTGTAACATTCTTTTATACTGCACTGTAGGCACAAATTTTAGGTCAGAGGAAATGTGATGAGAAGAGATATTCTATCAGATTAATAATCTGTGATCTCCAATTACAGTATAAAATCAGATTGCAAACACTGGTCTTATCTGTAATCTGTTTATTTCTTACCTTTTAAGCTTACAGATAAGGGACCCATGCATAGTTTACGACATGCATCTGGTTGGAGTCTAGCATTACACCATACACATCACACAAGATTATTAGATAATGCTTTACTGGATTTGTTCAGAAATTTGGATATAGTGCTAAAATCCAATCTCGATACAGAGAAACTAACAAAACAAAGCCTATAGTAATAACACTTTAGCATTTACTGGAAAAACAATAATTAATAAACCATGGAGCTTGCAATGAATTCCTTTGATGTGAAAGTCATAAATTTTATGGTCTTTTTAATGGCAAATACAATAAGGTATTTATTCATTAATGTTTGTTGTTGATGAAATGGTAAATGAGATTCTATTCATTAAAATGTATTGTTCATCAAAATAAATTGGATGTGTTACCATCCATTAAGCGATTGATTACATGATATCAAAAGTGTATCTTAAGCATTGTTTCACAACTTTACAAATAAAAGTTTATTATCATCAAATTAATCCAGAGATTAATGCTTAATCAAAATTCAAATTACCATAAACTTTAATTGTCCATTATGGTTCCCCTATGGAAAAAAACATAAAAATTCAAACTATCAACGACTTTAAATGTCCATAATGGTTCCCACTATGGAGAAACCTCAGGAATTTTGAAATGACTATTTCGTCACGTACATTTCTATTTCTACACATAAAATTGGCATCAGTAAACTTATCTATAAAAATCAGCAAGATGAAAAGAGATGCAGTGGCCAATATAAACAGGTGGTTCTTATAAATAGTTCCATTGATCGTGATAAGGTGAAACATTTGTGTACCAGACCTTGTGGTACTCTTTAGAGCTAGAATTTATATAGAAGTCTGATTTAGAGGTAGTACAAATACAGGAGATGACCGCTAACTAGCCATTGTAAAGAGGTGATGCACAAAATCAAATTTTGGAGGCAAACACATTATCATACTTGTGCCAGTCGTTGTGGTGTTCTAGTTGTAGTTTAATTTACGAGACAGACGAAGGTTTTAAGGTTGGAATCTAGCTCGAGCATAGGACCTTTTCCGTCATTAAGAATTTAATTTTAGATTTTATGGTGAAGTCTTGTGTCACTGAAGCTTGTTATGTATATGAACCACCATAGCCCTATTTAACAAAGATCTAACTTTATAGAACTTTCCATAAGTTGATATGCAGATTTCAACTTATCCTTGACAAATCCTTGCAGAGACCACACGGTTGGTGATGGATCAAATTGACTGATCACTCAATATTGTGTCAGTGAATGCTGGCTTCTTTTGACTAGCATTACTGGGTAATTAACTGAAAGCATCACAAGGAGTGTGAAAGAGAAATGCTGGATATAATTTTGAATACCTTATACCTTAGTAATCCTCAATAAGCATGTTGTATTTACATATCTCTACATGGATCTGAGAGGAGAGCAAAATGTGAATGTTTATATTTATCTATAGACTACTCATCTTCAACAAGAAACACAAGAATAGAAACATAGGATTTTTGTTAAATGCTATCAGCTAAAATAATAAAAGCCTTTTCTTAATTTTGTAGTGTAAATGACTCAGATGGCAACATTTTCAGAAAGTTGGTCAAAGGGTGTAGCAGTTTTCATATCTGTTTGTGACACATTTAGCCTTTTTTTAAGTTCGGTATAAGGGGATTCTCTTGTTTCAAACCATTTGTGTTGCAGTTTCCTTTGTCAGGTTTCTGATTGTTGTAAGTACTCTGATACAGAAAGGCATAATATAGAACCCAAAAGTAGCTTCAATTAATGCATGTTCGATTATACTAAGACCAATTCTTTCTCGACAGGAAATTGTATTGGTGTGATGGAGTATTGCTTTATTTTCTTGTAAACTTGAGTAAATAGGAACTAAGAGCAATACTTGCTGTGACCCCCAGCTTGTTTGAACATGTAAAATGGCAAATCGAACACAAATTTGTAGTTTTTAGCCACTTAAATTATGCTGTACATCTTGATTGTTGACAGAGTCTGTTAGGTAACCCACATAAACTTTAGGGAATCAGTGACACCATTAATGAAGCCATATGGCTTTAACACAAGTCTTATCAGGGTTTCTTCCAATAACATACCTTGGAGATAAACAAAATCTTAAATAAAAAAAAAATCTGCTATTTCGCAGCTGCATAGAGTCTCTGCAGCGTATTTGTGTAATAAGATTGACAGCAGTCTGTTAGATGACATTTAGCATCCCGTGTTCAAATGCGCAATTTTTATCTGATGTAATTTTTTTATCCCGTTTAGTAAAATTCTTTGAGAACTTTGCAGGAATGTGTTGGTAAGTTAAACTGTACCAAATAAACATTGTTTTTTTACTTATACTTTTGATAATCTTGCTTCTTTAATCAGTACAAAACATTTACATCACATAAATTAAACAGGTGCTGGTGTTTAGATCTTAAATTTGCCTTTTTTTATTTGTTTTCTTATTGATGTATTTTTGTAATCGGCATAAAAAATAAAATTTTCATGAAGCTTACAACTTTTCCATTAAATCACTTCTGTGATTTTTCACATTGAATGGTGGATTTTTCAATAAGATTTGTCTGTCTCCTAAAGACGTATCACCTTATTTTTCTGTCAAAATCACACCCACCTACTGGTCTACATTCTTTCATCTATAAGGAAATACCAATCATGAGCTGTGTATGAAGTACTTTAAATTTTGACCAGTGCAATGAATTATATTATGATTTGTCTATGGTAACCTGGGACCACTGATTCTGTAGATAGATTCTAACTCGGGGTATATACTGTTTCTTCCCTAATTTTGATGGTTTCTATTTCTGAGTACACAAGGTATTTGTTGAAATGTTATCTTAGAAATAATGGGTACCATATTTATCACAAAGAATATGTAATGGGCATCAGTGATTTGCCAAATCTTGTATATATCTTATCAACGTAATGACTTTTGCATTTGTAACTTACATTTTCGATGTTTACTTCTGAAGTTTTGAAGTAAGAAATAGGAAAAGAAAAACGTGATTGATGTTTTGAAATCTTTAGGAATCTTAGATTTCAGGTGTGATAAAGGCCTTTTTTCACTAGGTTTGATTGTTCTTGCAAAAGTTCTTTTCTAAAGTTCCTTATTGACATATCCACAGTTGTTATTTATATCAAATTTTTGTACATTTATTGTTTTTATTTCTCTTTTTGTATCACATTTTTCTGTCTGTCTCTCTCTCTCTCTGTCTGTCTCTCTCTCTCTCTCTCTCTCTCTCTCTCTCTCTCTCTCTCTGCTCTCTCTCTCTCTCTCTCTCTCTCTCTCTCTCCCCCCCCCCCCCTCTAGTTTTTTTTTCACTTTTGTACATTTCTCTTCACAGTTTTTTTTAAACAAAAGTAATATACAACCAATTATGACTCATGGGTCACATTTTTTTCCCTCATAAATATTTTGTAATCTGAGTGGTATTTTTTCAAGATGTCCTCCTTCGATTTCACATGCTGATGCAGACATAGATCATTTCTTTGTATTTTGTATGTGTCTACACTTATTGCCTCTGATAACCATGGCAACAACAGAAGTTAACTTTTTTTTCACTGGTCTTCCTTTTTTTGACATTTTTGTATTGCCACCTATTTTGGCTCTGTAGAGTCAGGGTGGAGGGGCACTGATATGACAAACAGAAAGTATTTGATCGGAGAAATTTGAGGAAGAGATGGAAATGTGAATTGATGTCATTTAGCCTTTAGAGTAGATCTGATCTATAGAATAATATGTCCTCATAAAGGACTCTCTTTTGTTGTAGCCTTTAGAGTAGATCTGATCTATAGAATAATATGTCCTCATAAAGGACTCTCTATTATTGTAGCTTTTAGAGTAGATGTGATCTATAGAATAATATGTCCTCATTAAGGACTCTTTTGTTGTAGCTTTTAGAGTAGACCTGATCTACAGAATAATATGTCCTCATAAAGGACTCTCTTTTGTTGTAGCTTTTAGAGTACAATGTATATCTGATCTATAGAATAATATGTCCTCATTAAGGACTCTTTTGTTGTAGCTTTTTTAGTAGACCTGATCTGCAGAATAATATGTCCTCATAAAGGACTCTCTTTTGTTGTAGCTTTTAGAGTATATCTGATCTATAGAATAATATGTCCTCATTAAGGACTCTTTTGTTGTAGGTTTTTCAGTAGATCTGATCTATAGAATAATATTTCCTCATTAAGGACTCTTTTGTGTAGCTTTTTGAGTAGATCTGATCTATAGAATAATATGTCCTGACAATGCTGTTTATACACAAGTACACAGTACTCAAGGTTGCCTCCCTTGTGTCTTTCACATCAGAAAGTATCTTCATTTATCTACCCTTGTTGATTAAATGCTATGTACACACAAGAATAAGTAGTAACATACCTGTAGTTCTAATCAGATGCTTCTCAAGTAATTTGATTGATAATTTCTAAATATAGAACTTCTTTTCCAAATGTAAATACACCAGAGATTCTTCAGAATGTAAAATAACATGTGAGATATCATAACCACGGTGATGTTTTTATCAATATCATCAACATACAGAAAACATGAGACAGATTCAAAGCCCCAAGGCAGGATGAATCATGCTGCTTGATAAGTTGTGTCAATTCTGAACTAAATATGACATCTGTATGTAAGATTAGGAACAAATTACATTTGGCCATTTAGGTTTATGTTGATTTTTTTCTAACAGTTTACTTGTCCATGAATGAAACTAGATTGTTTTTGTGTTTATTTTGTTATGGTCGCTTTGATTTGATTTTTTTAAATGGTTCCAGGGAGAATCATGATTATCCAGGCCTTTTTCTGTCAATTTTGGGGAAATACCATTGGCAATTGGGAATTCTAACGTGAATTTGTTTCGTATATGGAAAAAATGTGTGTACACAAAATCTAAATGCATTTTTGAAATCCATTTCCCCTTACATTATTTTTTTTGGGGGTTTTAGTCACAAGCTCAACATCAAACTGGGAAGTTTTTCATTTAATTGGGAAAAAATAATTGCATTTTGTATTGGGAATGGGGCCACATTTCGGCCCTGAGGATACTATAGAAAAAGCCCTGTTATCTATTGCTATTCCAACACTTTTCACCAGTCATCTTGCATCCTCAGTATTTAATATTTTCACATTTTCCTTAACTCATTCACCCCTAAAGATACATTTGGACTGGTCAATGTCCTTGATTTACTGAAGATTCTTAGATTTTTTTTTTGGGGGGGGGGTTTATATTATGAAATGTAGCAGAAAACCCACAGTCAGGACACTGATTCATTATTGTAAACAAAAGGGCTGGTGCCTTATAGAGTGTTATACTTTATACATAGAATTCATGTGACCATTAACTTATTCACCCCAAAAATGCATTAGGACTGGTCTAAGACATTGATTTGTGGAAGAGTCCATTGTTTTTCAGGGGATGATCCATGTAACCATTAAAACCATTATGGACCTCGTCACCTTATATATTGTTTAATTACAACAGAATAATGGATTTTATTGATATATAAGAACTGTCAAAAGAATAAATCTAAAGTTTTTGAACTTCGACCTATATATTTTAAATTTGCAGTTTTTCCTTAAATTTGTCTTCAAATTATTATTTTACAAATTGTGGGTCTTTAAACATACTTTCTACTTTATATCTTGTGGTGTAAATTTCTAACTTATGGGTAATTTCAATAAAGCATTCATCAATTTGTTTATCTTGCATTAATTTTTTCATCTGCCAAAGATTCAGAAACAATTTTTTATTAATCTAAGTTATTGATATTTCATTTCCAATCTGTAGCTTTCCATTGTAATTCCAAATTGAATCAAACAAATACAGCTCCGAAGATTTATGGAATTAACAAACAATGATATATCCCTTAATGTATGGGTCATTAGTAAGTTAATGTGAAAAAAGGAAATAAATTTGGATATTAAACAATTTCAGCAGGTGTCCAATTATTTGATTTGACCGATTGGAATGTAGAATTTACAATGCTTAATTCTCTGTAAAAAATAGTTCCATTTTTCTTATCACATAATATCAATATTTCCATAAATTATGATGGTGGGGTAATGACATTATAACTAGGAAGAACAATGTTACTGAACTTCCCGTGGCCGAATTAAAGTAGGGAAATATTGCTTTAATTATTAATCGTGATTGATGAGGGGTGAGTCATACTTTTATATTTGAACTCCACTTCTACGATCCTGATATAGCTTTCGTAGGTCTTCTACATTTCTTCAAATATAATAGTGACCATGATTCATATTGTCAGATGATATTGATCATTCTCATACAAACAGCATTACGGATAAATAAAAATTAGATCTGAATTTCCAGGGACCACTTCTGATATATTCTGTTGTTATGGAAATCACCCAGGTCAATTAGAATATTCCGAGTTCTGTCCAGAAATCTATGTGATAGAAAATTTCTTTTGTGTTGATTCAAAATGGTTTCTCTTGTTCGTATAGAAAAAATATCCCTGTGGAGGTTTGTTGTGAAATGAGTGAGGTTATTTACAGGACTTTGTGACATGGACAAGTTTTGATGAAAGATGGCAACATTTGTTACAGTCTTTAAAAAAACAAACAACATAAATTTACGTACATTGATACACAAGAAATGATATATCAGTATTAGTGATACATCAGGAATATAGTATTATAGTTTAAAAATCTTCTTTTTTGACACCTGCGTCTAATTGTTTAACAAATATTTGTTTTGTTTGGCTGTTTGGGTTTATTTTCTGGGGTTTCTGACCTATTTTTAAACTGCTAAATGATTTTCTCTTGTCTGTGTCTTAGAAAGTGTTATGAAGTTTGCAATTTTCAAATTTTTGAGTTTTGCATTGAATAAAATTCCTTAATTATTTATTGTGTTAATATTCTGACCTCCCCTAAAACAAACTTTCAAAATGGGAAAAAAACAATATTGATTTGCAATTTTCTTTTCTTTTTTTTCATTTTAGTCTCAAAACTGTCATAAAGATGTGCTGTAAATTATCATATCTAAGCATCTCTACAACACAGACTTACGAGCTGCAAATAATTATTTCGCTGTTTGTTTCAAGTAGTATTATGACAGACTTGAAATTTTCTCCCATAAAAAACCCAAACAATTCACAAGATTGGCTCAAAGAATGTTGCCTTGCATTTTTCTGTTGTGCTTCCAGTGGAGACTGACTTTGTTTAACCTCATAATTACATGCACTGGTTCTGCTACATGAATTCAGGTTGGTTGCAAGGTTTTTTTTTCATGGTATTGACAAAATATGTATTTTTTTTTTTGCCCTTTGTCTGGTCTCAGTTGTAGATGGTTATAGCAGATGTAAGGTTTAGTAAAATTGCCATTAGATATTGGACATCTAAAAGTGTTGCTGTGTTGAGGTTCTGGTGAGTATGTCTTTTATTCTGATGGACAGTTGATGAGGTAAGTTTTTGTCAACTGGCTGGAAATGTTGAATGGATTGATAAAAACTGTTGGTCACTGTATGCAAAGTTGAATACACAGCTTTCATTTTAAATCGTAATATTTATGAGGTCAATGTTATCAGGTGCTCAGTTTCATTTTTAAAGTTTTAGTTATTTTTATGTTGTTTAATGTCCTGATAAATATGGTGTCAAATTTACAATTTACACTGCCAACTACTGGTTCTTGCCATCACATGTAAGAATATAGGGGAAATGGATACTATTGTGGTCTTGTGCTGATATTATGCTCAAGCTTGATAAATATTCATCTTTTTTCTTTAATGGGTGTGCATGCAAAAACATTGCAAATTTGTTGTGAAACCATGATTGCTCTGATGAGAAGCGGTATGTGGCGAGATCTGGCCACCAACCTTTACTATCCGGTGAAGGATACAGTAACTTAGGTATCTGGGTAAAACTCTGATCTGGAATTAAACCCTAGGCATCCTGCTGGAAAAGTGAATGCTCTAACCACCATGCACCCACCATAGGAGTGGTGACAATTCGGACTCTAGATTTGATAAACTCATTTAACTTACATATTGTCAGAATCTCAGTTGCTCATTCTCTCTCTCTCTCTCTCTCTCTCTCTCTCTCTCTCTCTCTCTCTCTCTCTCTCTCTCTCTCTCTCTCTCTCTCTCTCTCTCTCTCTCTCTCTCTCTCTCTCTCTCTCTCTCTCTCTCTCTCTCTCACTCGCTCGCTCGCTCGCTGAAATGGTAACAAGTTCAGTGTAATTCATTATTGATCTGATATCTGTATGCCAATATGAAATGGAATACCAATATGCAATAAATAATTAGTTTTAACCAATATTTATTCATTTCATCGCTATTGTTATGATTGTCAATTTCTCACTGACTTGTTGCTGTTTATGATTAAATTATTCCACCAGCATTATTTATTAAAGAGAAAAAATAGATAGGCTGACAAACTAATGTATATTGAATTTATGACTTATTAAATTTTCATCATTTTCAAAGGTTATCTACTGCATATATTGTTATGAATATAAAATAAAATGGAATAAATTACTTCCTACTTTTCAGTACAAGTAATTGGCAGAAACTTTAAAATGTGTTGTGTTTAAATTTTATCAAGTTACTGTAGAAGCATTTTATGGTGATTTTAAATTAAGTATTGTTAAATAAAGTGTACTTACATAGGATATCAAACACAGTGAAACTTGTATATAGCAGTCTTCTTAGGGGCAGAAGAAAACAGTCCCACTTTATAGATGTACACAAGATTTGTTTAGAGTGTCTGACAGAGTATCAGATATACAGGTAATCCCCTGTATGTGAAGTTACTTCTCTAAACAGGGTACCTGTCAAATGTGGTTATCTTAAGTGTAGAATACTTTATAGGCTACATTTACACATAGACTTTACCATGTGAGCTTCTTTTGTTGCTTTTTTTTATTGTTTACAAACTGACTTGAGTCACGTAATGGTTTGGTGTGTACTGACCATGAATGTATATGCAATGATTTGGTGTTCAGTTTTGTGTCATGAAATTATGTGATTTTGAAATTGAGTTTTCAATTGTCATCATAAACATTAAACTGGAAAGTTTTCTTTTTTTATTTACTTTCTATTCAGAAGTTGATTGGTTGACACTCACCAATTGGGCAGCTGGATACTCACCAATTGGGCAGCTGGATAAAGTCCAGCTCAGGATTTGTTGATACCAGTAGCGGGATACATATATAATTCTGTCAGTTTAGATCTGTTGATAGGTGTTGTGAGATCATGGTTAAAATAGCAAGGGAAATATGTCAGATATGTATTCATCATCCTGGATTTGACAAGTGCAATAAGCAGAACAGATAACTCAGTGTTCCCCCAAACTGTACTGGCTATAAGTCTTTAAGTGTGTGTACACATATTTAACTTACTAACCCCTGAAAACATTGTACTCTTTTGTAAATCAATGACTTGGACCAATCAAAATGTTTCTTTAGGGGTGAATGGGTATATCAGATTCCTCACTCAATGAATGTCCAAGCAGCTAATGTGAGATCCGACAAAATTTTTGTATCAGGCAAGTGTCTATTAAAGCTAGTCTAAACTACCCGGTAGTATACAAGGTCTTAAACAGTATCGTAGTCTCTTTATTCAGGTGATCATTGAACTCGGGTGAAAAAGATGTGACTGTATTTATCATTTATAGGTATTTACCTATCTCAAACTACCTGCAAAACATTCTTAAAAAAGAAATGTATATCATAAGCATGATAACTGACAAGATGATTTACATGTGTATCTTGTTGTTTATTTAGCCTGTCTTTATCTGTCTAGACAAAGGACTACAAAGTCAAATCTTTACATCTGATGGTAGCTGCCCGCTAAACTATTAAGCATCTTATGTTTGAGTAAATCGGGAGCTTGCCTAGACAAATATTTATAATGGTACCGTATGCCGTCAGTTCCTTATTTATGGGTTTTACTGTATTCTCTAGAATCACTTTCTAGTTGATAACAGAGTTATGAATCATAAGAAATTTGTTTATCTGAAGAGAAACAACATGTAACCATCAGAACTATGTGTGATAAGAGTCAATAAACAAGCAGAGTTGGAATGAATTTTTGTTTGTCTAATTGTTATTGCTTTCATCAGTTTCGAGGTCCCAAAAGACTTTTTACTGAACAGCAAATATATTTAAGAAATTAGATTAAGTTAGCAATCTGATGTATGTAATATTTATAGTAGATTGGCTTTGATTTTGTAGACCTTTGATTTCACTCAGTAAAAATATTCGAAAACCAGCGATCATATGTTTGTGTTTGTAAAACTACTTAGTTATTTACAGACAATTTTATACATGTTTTCTCAATGTGTGTGGTTCATCATGATATCTGATAAATATACTGTGTTAGTTAGTTATCCCTAAATACCACAGATTCAATATTCTGGTAATAGATGTGGAAAAGCTAAACATGACATTAGAGGGATATGAGTGAACACCACAAATACATACTGTATACTTGGAAGCTTTTGCTCTGGTTTAATTTTCGCCCTTAGGTGAGAGGGCAAATTTAAAATGAAAGCAAAAGTTTCAAGCTAATTAACCCAAGCACAGATATACATGCTATCTATGAGACTGGTGATGTAGGGTGAATTGAAGACACAGTAAATGTTTTCTGTTGTAAATGGGGAAAAAAATTCATGTATATGGTAGTAATTTCCCCTTTTTCTTAAATATCTGTCTCTGCCTTATTAAATTCCCTCAGATATTGGAAGAGTATCATGTGTTTTGTTCATCCAGGAAAATGTTCACCCACAAAGCGAGTCACTTGGCACCTTTTTCTTCTGATTTTGCACATCTCCCTGATTTCATTTCCTTTGTGTGATGAAGAAAAAAGATAAGACAATCCTTGATGTAATGAGAAATCTTCAGTAATCATTGAATTCTGTGTTGCCCTGACCACATCTTGTACTAAGGTTATCATATATAGCAAATCTAACCAGCTGAAGTAAAACATCTAAAGGTTAACGGAAGCACTCTGTATGTTGAAAATATTCTAATTTTAGAGTGTCAGTCACTTAGCGGAAACTTTTTATATCTTGGTTTATTGCCCCGACAGCTTGACTTTTTCATTTTGTGGAATTAAAAAGACACTTGGGTATCTATAAATGTGAATTGCTTTATCTTTTCCTAGGTAGACAGAATAGTCATAAATATGTGGGATAAATTCATTTACTGGAAGTAAAGATATACATGGCCATCTTTTTATCTAAATTTAGATATTTTACAGTATTTTAGGGATAAAGTGTTAGAATGACTTTTTTTTCTCTGCTACATCTTTGGGGCTAAATCAGAAATATCAAACAAATGTTCAACAAAACACAGGGTTTGCATAGACCTTGAAAAGTGCTTGAATATAAAATTAGTTCTTGGAAAGTGCTTAAAAATACCCTTGAAAAGTTCCTCAAACATTTTTCAATGAATTTAGTGCAGAATGCTAAATTCATTTCACCAGAGTGCTTGAGTTCTACTCTTTGCATGTTTAGTCATCACTAAAGAAAGACATTTAGGTAAAGAAAATATAGCTTGATCAAACAGTTGCTTCAACTAGTATAATACAATTTAAAGTAAAGCATTTCTGTGATACCATACTGCTGGATCAAGTGTAGTGGAACTCTAAGCAGTATTTTGACGACTGCCATTGAAATGTGAAAGAACTGTCAGTGTTTCTTTTTTACTTTGCTTTGGCTTGCAAGGTCTTGATAGGTTAAATATACACATTCAAAGTGCTTGAAAAATACTCTGAAAAGTCCTGGAAAAGTGCTTGAAAAATCTTTTTCATTGGCTGTATGAATCATGACACAAAACCTGGAGAGAAATATCTAAAAGATGACATTGGAGTACACTGTTAGGATGTTACAGAACTAAATTCCTAAATTATGCATGAATATGTCAAACATTTGACGTCACATATTCTGAATCAAATGTTTGTATAAATGTTACAGATGTTAACCCCTATACTCCTAAATACACATTTGGACTGGTCTGTGTCATTGATTTTCAATTGAGTCCATTATTTTCAGGGGTAAGTGGGTAAAAAAAAAATGGAGTGTGTATGTATATATGTGGCAAGTCATACAGCCACACAATTAATTTTGTCAGAAAGTTTATCAGTTTGCTTTTGAAGGGTTAGTCTTTTTTGCAGGGTCCAGTGTAATGAGGATTTTATTCAACCTTTTGAAACTGGTGGTCAAGGTTTAACTGACAAACTATGATCAAAATCACTAGTAAACAATCAGAAGTGACCCTGGACTTGTGTGTAAGTGGGTAAAAAAAAAATGGAGTGTGTATGTATATATGTGGCAAGTCATACAGCCACACAATTAATTTTGTCAGAAAGTTTATCAGTTTGCTTTTGAAGGGTTAGTCTTTTTTGCAGGGTCCAGTGTAATGAGGATTTTATTCAACCTTTTGAAACTGGTGGTCAAGGTTTAACTGACAAACTATGATCAAAATCACTAGTAAACAATCAGAAGTGACCCTGGACTTGTGTGTGTGTGTGTGTGTGTGTGTGTGTGTGTGTGTGTATATATATATATATATATATATATATATATATATATATATATATATATATATATATATATATATATATATATATATATATATATATACATATATACATACACATACATGCATCATGCATGTTATTTGAAGAATCAGAATGTGATTTTTTTTGTTTCTTTATAATCATCTATGCATTTATTTATTCTTAAGATCTACTGTTTCTGAATGACAGGGGCAGAGAACTGTAATTAGTTGAAGTTATTTGTGCAGTGAAGTCATTAATATCAATCATTTATCATTGCACCTTGACCACCATATAACTTGGAAATTACTCAAGTCTGAGATTTTTAATTTGAATTCTCAATCAATTAGATTTCAGAAGTATCTGAAGTTTAGTAAAATTCTCATGGTTGAGTTATTCTCAAGTTTTATGGCACTAGACTCGAGATTCTGACTTGTTAATGATGTTGATATTGTTGTATATTAGTTGTGATCCTTTTACACCTTTCACATGCATATATCTAATTACCAATATCCTTTCTTTCATTGTGCTTAAAGATGAAAAGAGTAAGTACACGTTTAGATTTGTTGTCAAGCTTAAGCATGTATACCTGTTTATCATACTGGTTTATGTCAATAATTCATGTTTTTATTAATTCACAAAGGTTGTTCACATTTTATGAGCACAGTGTATGAAGTCCATGTGCATATCACGTTTATTGTTTCCTCAAATCTGACAAAGTTGAAAAGTCATTCTTAAGAAGTGAAAAAGGTAGGGAAAATTTTCAACAGTATCAAAACTGACATCACTGAAATTGTAATTAGTGCATCAAATATTTACAAAAAATTGCAGCCAGAGAATTTCTGAAAGGTTTTGGATATTACAAAAATGATAACGCAGTATAAATTCGTGAACAATGTAAAAGTTTTGTTATAGTGATGGCATGACCTAGTCGTGAATGCCACAAATTTTGACCTGTGTAATGGGCATGACAGTTTTTCAACATGCACTGTCATAGTACAGAACCTTAGTTATAGGTTCCATGCAGTTTTGGGGGCATGGAACCAGTCTTGAAAGATCAACCATCTGACAATGAAATGTAATCTTTCAAGACAGGTCTATCAAGGATTATTTAAGCAAGTGGTTTTTAAAATGTGATCTCATAAGACCGATGGTCTTTTATGACTGTGGTCTCTCAAGACAAGTTCCACTGTAAGTCACATCTGATGATTTGCCACTCAGATGGCTTATATGTTTCATAAATAACAAGCACCTGTTGAGCATTTTGGCTTTTAATATTTCAAGTAACTCACTCATTCCATTAGGTACAGTTAGACTAAGCTATGTCATCGAGGTGGAGAAGAGTCCATCATTTTCCAGGAATGTAAATTATAAAATTGCTTAATCTGTTTAAATATAAATATGAAAAAGGAAGAATATTTTCATCCTTCTTTTATTTTAAACAAATTTCTCAAAGTGAACAGCTTTTGATAAATATAAAGTCATTTATATGCTTCATTTAATGATCACCACAATCACTAACATTTTCCCCAGGAAATAATAAGTGTTTTGATTTTTGACCTAATTTGTTTTAATTTTGCCACATTTTGTTGTAGTGTATTGATTGTAGAAATATTTTGTTTGCATTTGTGTGCGATCATTTTATTATTGGTAGATAGTTAATTGCTTGTGAAGCTTGACAATATTACAAGGTCAACAGTACTGCAGTACGTGCTTTATGAATAATATTTCCATGATTCAGCGCTATTGATTGACAAAGTGGAGACAACCTTTTTGACCCCAGATACAGATTGGAGAAACTGACCAACAGAAACTGAAGATGTTGGATTACTTTGCACTTGAAACCAATCTTTATCTTTCAGTTGACAGGATATATTTTCAAATTTTTTATTTGTTTTGGTGAAAATTGTGATTAGAAAGATTCAATTTATCTTGTTTACTCTGTTTGTGTTAGGACAGTTGTGATATATGTAGATGTTTGTTTCAAGGGGAAAACATTTTATCAGTGTAACATTTTCCTATTTTTCATTTTTTTAATCAAATAAGATAAGAAAATTTCTCCAATACATCAAGTGACATAGTAATTGACAGGGTGTATCAGAAATAGCAATGTGGGTCTTTGTATATCTGCCGTCTACTTTACCTATTTGTTTATTTGTATAATCAATTACAAACATATATGTAGATGTCTATATACCGGTGCACACAATTCATACTTGCCAATTCTCCCCCATAAATAGGGAGACTCCCTATTTTCTATGTAAAATTTTTATTATTTCTTCAAGAACAATGCATATCTCCCCCATGAAAAATTTAAATTTTCGTATTAATTCTTACAAAAATTTAGAGTCTCCCCCATGAGTTTGAAAAATCTCCCCCATGAAAAATTTTCAAGGTTGGCAAGTCTGACACTTGTAAACATCTACATTTATGTACATGTCACCATGTGTCTACATCACATGTTGGGGTTCCATCACTTTGGATCATTAGGTCTCTCACCTCCAGTCAATGTTAGTTCAAGCCTTACTAAAATCAAAGCTATATTTGTTAGAAAGTTTGCCAGTTTTCTTACAGAAGACTGAAGTGGACGGTCTTTGGGCCCATTTTATGAAAGGTCGTAGGTACTAAATCCTAAGTCTTAGTCCTAATTGTCATGGAACTGACCAATCAGTGATGCATTGCCATGGTAGTTAGGATTTAGGACTTACCAACTTTTGTTAAATGGGCCCTGGTTTCTCCCCTCCACCATTAAAAACTGGCTGCCACTATATAGCTGAAAAAAAAAAATAGTTAAGTGTGGCTTGAATTACCATTGACAAAGTCATACTTAATTTGTCAGGCTTATGGTATATATTCACATACTTTTTGTGTAAATGCTAAAGAATGTGAAAGGGGATGAAAGACTGAAACCATATATACACTGTACACCTCAGTATGGTAGAGTGAAAGTTATTCTATACAAAATGTTTTAACTTACACAGGTGAACTATTAACAGTTTCTTACACTAGGTGGAGACAGGTATAGTTTTCCTCTGCATACCTTTACAGGTATTTAACTTACATGGGTGAATTATCAACGGTTTCTTACACTAGGTGGAAACAGATGATTGACACCATGTGGTGACCGGATATGAGAATCTATATGTGGTACTTTGACCAATAGTTCATAAGAAGCCATATATTATCTACAAAGAAGTGAGTGGTCAATTGGTTGTATCAGATATACATTCTGGCATCAAATACATCACTACATTAAAATGTCAATTTTGATAAGAGACTGCTTTTGGGGAAGGGTCTATAATCCAGGAAGAGCTAGTTAGGGTACAAGACTTCAACAGAGCCCACAGGTCATTAAGTAGCATGAAGGAATGTTTATTTTTTCTGGAATATGAGTCTATCTAATTTAACCTAATTAAACTTATTGCACCAGAGAATGTGAAATATGTCACAGGAAGTGGATAATGGAAACCATTTTGTTAAGAAGTTTTAAAAGTTGACAGAATTATATTGGTTCATCTAGTACTGTACCTATAATTATCATTTGCTCATAACTTGGGTGATTGTTTAGGATATTTGTTCTTTTTGTATATTCTTCAAACACTCTTTGTTCATGTAGTTATCTGATCTTTCAGGCAGTTTCTATATACTTCAAATTCTTTAATGCAGCTATTTTTAATACATTTTTGTCTGATTCCATCAGCAGCTCTAGAAGTGTTCAGATGATTGTATTTCAAGAAATTTTAACTAATCAACCCTTGTGATATCAATGGACACTGCTAAGATCTATGAAATAGGCCATTCCAAGTTTGTTTTAGGGTCAATGTATTTTGAAAATTACTTAAATACGCTGCTGTCCTGTTATTACTGATACTCCAAAGCCATTTTTATTGAGTTTATATATATAGATATATATATATATCTAAGTTGATGACGGTAACATCAATATACGTTTGTTCTATCAAGTATCAATACATTTGTTGTAATAACAAAAGATTTAAGTAACGCTAAAATTGATTTGCTGAAATATCAGTGACAATGCCCATTCCATATTCATATGACAAGAGGGGATATCGACCTTTCCACACTCATTTGACAAAAGGGGGTATTGACCCTTCTACACTCATGTTACAAAAGTTGGATCATGTAAATGATATTTACCCTCTTACTAGTATTCCCCGATCCACTGATCCACTCGTATTATTGTTTGAAGTACCTCATCAAAAGTCTTGTGTTTCTTTCTATGTACTGTATTGATAAAGTATTTATCTTTAAAGATGAAGAATTCAATATATCTTCATTTCTATTTAGATACAACTAAACAAAAAAAATAGGTCAACAACCAGGGACGCTAATTTTTGCTAACAAAACTGATCAGATTTCATGATTTTTTGTCAATTAGTAATCGCCATATGTGACAAGACTATATCAAAGCTAACACCCGTGGAACTACATCTGTAAATTCTTGTTTTTGTTACAAGACTGCCATCTGTTGAGAATAATATTTCCTGGTAATGTTACGTAAACTGACCTTGACAAAGTTGAAATATAAATGTCACTCTACAGAACTAAAACAGATGGGGGATATTAATCGTCTAGGTGCACACAAATATTCTATTTACAGTGTAGCTCATAAAAAACAACAAAGAATAAGATTCCTGAATGCTTTTTCATGAAGTTGTTTATAAAAAGTAAATAAATAAACGCTGTTTTAAGTTGCCATATTAGCTTAGAATGTTCTTTGAAAGCCAAGTGAAAACCAGATATGCACCTAATAACATGGACAAATCAGCCCTTTAGTATGACTGCCAATGATAAATTGTCTGTAGGGGTCCCATGAGTGGTAAGTCGTACAACAAAACCTTTTAGTTGCTAAATATTTCCATTTGGTCAAACAAGATTAAATTTGCAAGTCTTTGAACAATTTTCCACACAAATGGTTTAAAATCTGCTGAGAATTATATAAAAGGTATGTCAATGCTGTTTATAATATTTAAGATCTTTAATGTTACTCTAGGTTATTTGTTTTACGAAAAATTTACATGTTTATGTAAACAAAAGAGTAAAGATAATATATTTAAATTGTAATAAAATATTTCTAATTCCACTTTTATCCTTTCTCTCTCTGTCTGTCTCTGTCTGTCTCTCTCTCTCTCTGTCTGTCTCTGTCTCTGTGTGTCTCTCTCTCTCTCTCTCTCTCTCTCTCTCTCTCTCTCTCTCTCTCTCATTTCTCTCTCTATGTATATACAATCAAAAAGAGTAAAGAATAATATATTTAAATTGTAATAAAAAATATCTACCTCACATTACCCCACCCACATTTTTATATCCTTCTCTTCTGTCTCTGTCCTATCTCTGTCTGTCTGTCTCTCTCTGTGTCTGTCCCTCTCTGTCTCCCCACCCCTGTCTCTCTCTCTCTCTCTGTCTCTCCTCTCTCCTCCCGCCCTCCCACCCCTCACCCCCTCTCTCTCTCTCTCTCTCTCTCTCTCTCTCTCTCTCTCTCTCTCGCCCTTCTCCCAACTCACCCCCCACCCTCCCCCCCCCCACCCCCCCTCCTCTTCCTTATCCCTACAACCCCCCCCCCAAAACTAATCACCCACAAACCCAAATGTTTTTGCCCCCAAAACTACAAATCTTTTGGCTCTCACCTCAAAACACACTCATCACTCTCACACACACTTCTCATTTTACTATGTATATACAATCGACTAATCTTTTGGGAAAAGTTCATAAACTTTCAAACAAAACATTGTCTTGACCAAATGTACATGATAGTACACATAAAGCTTTAGTAAGATAGATAAAGAACAAATTTACAGTTGAAATGTAGCACACACATTAGTTCTTATCCTTCCCTCTAATCTTTAAAGGGAGTAGAGATACAGAAATTAACCTCAGGTCTCTCTGCAGGTCATCTAATATCACTACTACTTTCATGGCCATCTTGCAATGTAAAGCATAAAAAACCCAAAATAAAAATGTATGGAATCCCGTATTGGCCTATTTGATCACCCATTGATTTACTGCTATGAAAGTCTGTTGCAAAATACATGTATATCTTTTTGTATTTGCCCCCTTCTGTTTTGACCATTTGGTTGAAATTGACATAGTGTATGTGGACATAGGGTGCTACACATGTTGGAAATGTATGTTTACATGCATGCTGATGCAATTAGCATAACTATATCATGGGGGATTCATTACAAAATGACTTATACATAACTCTAGTTATGTTATTAGGACATGGATGTTCAGATAAGACAGATATTGTCATGAACACACTTTTGTCATTGGATTTTGTGTCACATTTATTCAAATTCTAGGAAAACAGCATTTAGAAATCAAAATTTACTTCAAATATGTTGAAATTCTTACAAAATGGAGGAGTAACTTGCAAAAGGATGGAAACAGAGTAATGGTGTAGCTGACTTTAATTATTTCCCTTTTCGTTGTGGATTATTTGTTCAGTGAATAATTTTAGAGGACTAAGATCAGGGTTGTACACCACCAGTGCTGTAGACATTAATATTTCTTTTATTGGCAGATAAATCACAAGTTGTCATGTTTGTTTTTTACCATATATTCCTTTTAATCTGAGAAAAGGAAAGGGAAAAATCTCTTAAGTGGTTCTCTGTAGAAGAAGTTTAAATTTAATTTAAAATTTGACAAGACAAGAACAGGAGGAAAAACTTTAAGTGATTGTCAGATATTTCCTAAGATTTTCAATGATTGAATTACATCACATTCACTCTCTAAGATAAAAACCGTATATTTATGTGCCATTATCTGCTTTGTTATCCCTTTTCTTATCATGGCTCGTTTTAATATATATAGATATACTGTAGCTAAAATCACGTATTTCGTGTACTTCTCAAGATTTCGTCACACATATGCGATAGGATTTTTTGTGTTTTAATTACAAGTTTTGCTAGGAACACTTTGTGAGAAGAACAAAGGAAAGAAGTATCTGAATGCTAGCATTTATACAGGGCAAAGTATCACAAAAAGCATGGAATTTTTGCATCATTCCATCATTTCTCCTTTCAACATAAAATGGCATTAAATATTGGCAGTAGATTGAAGGCATAAAGATTTAAAAGTGATAAAAAGTGGATTTTTTTTCTTACAAGAAGATAAGAAATCAGAGATGGATTTGGTGCTTCAGGACTTAGTATACCGCTGTTTCTAGATTGTAATAACTTGAAATATAAAAGCTTCTGGACCAGACCCCGAATCAGATTCTTATCTATTTCTTATGTGTTTGAAAAACTTTTTGTTAAGTACATAAGGAGCTATGTATTGATTCAGCATCAGGACTTGTAGGATTATTTATTGTGGGTTTTGTTTAGTAATATAAGACATAGTTTTATCTATGTTGATTTACAGCCTCACTGTTTGTTTTGATTTTATATCTTCAACATCAAAACCTACAGCTATTCATGACAAAATCAACGTGTTAGATAATATTTGATGATCACCGGAGTCACCTCATGTTTTAAAAGGATGCGAGTGCAATGTTGTAACGACTAATGCTCTTTTAAGATTTCTGTTTCCATATTTTATAGCAGTTTTTGTGTGTATGTTATAATATCTGTGAATAATTTAAATGGAAGCCTAGCTGTTAAAAGTCATTGATTGCTGTTGTATGGAAGCCTGAGTTATTCTGATATTGGAAATATTACATTGTTATATCTGTATGTACATACAGTTCACCTAATAGCAAAAAGCAGCATTGATCAGCATTGATATGCTAATTATATCTGGACCACTTATACATCGGATTGACTTTCACTTTCACAATATCACACTGGAGCAAGAAGTCAAAGATGTCTGCCTTCCTGCTGTGTCAACTGTCAAAATATGGAAATAAATGTTTAAACTATGCTGAATGAATTTTTATTTCATTTTTTGGAATACTTTCTTCTCAATTAGATTATGGATTAATTGATTCACAGATGCAAACTCAAGAGGTTTCGATACGAAGCATGTAATGTTATCTGGTTTTTTCTATTGAACAAGGATCTTAAACCGATTTGGATTGCAATCAGTTTTTTCCATTCCATTGTCTGCAGAAATTGTTCATTTGTTTTATTCTTTCAAAACAGAATTTTCCATCATTTAAGAAGGAGAGTGTTGGTTTGGTGCTGCACTTTTCTCTGTATAGGAGTCGGGGAAAAAGATATAACAAGGACCATTCTGAGTAGAATTCCAAGGGAAAAAAAATAAGTTGATGATTTGATATACTGGAAGCAATACTGAACTTTCTACTTATAGATTTGCTAGTTATAAAAACATATGGAAATTGCTCTTGTTTTTTGTTCGCTTCCCTTGGCTTCAAGGCATTTGGCATTGCATCACATCACACCAATTTTCGTTGTCAAAATACTGTGAAAGATATAGGAGTTTACGTCAATTGTAAACACATCATATTTGTGGAATAGGCAATTTCACGTGACATATAACAATGCAGGAGAAATCGGAATATGAGTCGTTATGTGATTACTCTGTTAATGAAGGCTACATGGTTTGTTTATTTTTCAGTAATTTTGTTACTTTATCTCTGTTTAATATCATTCCTAATTTTGTATTACAGACCTACGTATAATTTTCTTTTTTCTTCCTTTATTTTTAAATTGGTTCCCTTTTCATTCTGTAGACCTACATCTGTATCCCCCTCCATCTTTGTCTAAATTTATTCTTATTTCATTTTGTAAACCTGTATCTGTCTCCATCTTTGCCTAAATTCATTCTTATTTCATTTTGTAAACCTGTATTTGTCTCCATCTTTGTCTAAATTCATTCTTATTTCATTTTGTAAACCTGTATTTGTCTCCATCTTTGCCTAAATTCATTCTTATTTCATTTTGTAAACCTGTATCTGTCTCCATCTTTGCCTAAATTCATTCTTATTTCATTTTGTAGACCTGTATCCCCCTCCATCTTTGTCTAAATTCATTCTTATTTCATTTTGTAGACCTGTATCTTTTGTCTAAATTCATTTGTTTCATTCTGTAGACCTATATCCGTGTCCTCCCCCTTCATCTTTGTCTAAATTCATTCTTATTTCGTTCTGTAGACCTATATCTATGTCCTCCCCTTCATCTTTGTCTAAATTCATTCTTATTTCGTTCTGTAGACCTGTATCTGTGTCCCCTTTCCATCTTTATCTAAATTCATTCCTATTTCATTTTGTAAACCTTTATCTTTTTCCTTTACAGTTTGATCTCAACAGAAGTTATGTTTACATTCATTGGTATATAATCTATCCATTTGTGTAAACTTCATAATCAAAAGTCATTTTTTATTCAATGTTTAACATCATATGATATATCTGTTGAGAATGGTTGAACTTGAGTGACAAGAACCTGATGAGTTTTAACATCAATTTGTGTGTAGTGTTTACATCAGCTGACACAACTCATGATAGATTGTTGTAAATTTCACTTACATAGCTCAATTGCTATATATAAAGGCCACCTATTGATTTCATGTGATATGATATGTTTATGACCAAATCAAAGAGAACAGACAAATAACCTGATGCTGTACCTGAGAAAGGTGTCAGAATTGCATAACTTGATTACTTTTCTGCAAATGAACACCTTAAATGAGAGAGTATATACCTAAATAATTAAGTTTGGTATGTAGACTATGAAGATATAATCCTTGTGAGACTTCCAATACTGGGTTTGTGATCAGTATTTCTCCTTTACAAAATAGTTTTATAGACCAAATATAAAGGCAACAAAAACTCTGTTACTGATAAGAGTTATTTCCCCTGATAGCTGAGCAACTATCTGACAAGACCAGAATGCTTTTGAAGTTTAGGAAGTCTGCAATCATTATGTGTAATGAAAAACTAAGTATGTTTAAGACACAAAATTTAAGATAAGAATTATCAAAGGTTTTGAAGACAATCTAAAAACAGATGAAAAGTTGCTTCGATGTTTGGGGTTTGAAAAACCATTGCATGATTCTGGTAAAATACTTATTTTAACCAGATTTGATGCGTTTTCTGCTAGCGTCCTCTTAATATCTCTTTGATACAGCTGTGATGTGTATTGATATTCTATATTTTGTGTAACTAAATCTAAATGGATTACATATTAACTGCAGGATATGGCAGTATACCAAATGATCTCCTACCTATATTTTTTTTTATTTTGAATTTTACAAAAATTGGTGAATTAAGAAATTCAGAAGATGGTAGTTTAAACTACATCAAGTATCAAAGTTATGTTAGACTGAAATTAACAAGGTCTAGATTTAAACAGAATAAAAAATAAAAACATTAATGAAATTAAGCCTTCATTTGAAATGAAACAAAAAGACATCAGCTGTAATACGTTTGTTTCATACATTCAATTTTCTTGTTTAAATGTAGATGGCTAAATTATTGTCTATCACACAATTTTTAGCTTTCAGAATTTTTGTGAAATAATACTTGTATATTGTGTCTGACAGTAATGACACTAAATGGCATTGAAGCTAAGTTTTTGTATATGTTGATAATTCTTATGGTAATTATTACTATAAATACACATGTATATTTTGTATGATGTTTGATTACTTTCATTTATCCTGATGTTAAGATTTTACTATTTTAAAATGACTGTTTCTTCATTTGTATTGACATTCCCTGACATGTCAGGGTACATTAGCCATCAGTTTCATATCTGACATGATGACGTAAGTATGTTATTTCACATAAACGGAAAAATTTGCAATTCAGTTTGTGGAATTGGTTTCCACTCTACATGCAACCTAAGCCAAAGACTTGAGCGTTGACAAAAATTCATTATCTTGAGAACTATTTACATGAAGAATAACAGAAAATTACTGAAGAGTGGTCATGTAAGAGTCACTGTGTACAAACTTTATATATAGCATACATATTTATTATACAGTACACAAAACTTGGTTCTTTTGTAACGTTGGTGGCCTCACTGTTCATTAGACGTCATTGTTGTATCAGTTATATTTATTTTTATAATGGTAAAAGGATCACAAATAGTCAAACGTTCTCTATTGTGATAGAAAAATTAAGCAAATAACATGTTAAACTGGGTGGTCAAGAATTGACATCATCGTAGTGTTATTGATAAATACATAGAGGTAATAGTAATGACAATGGTATTGAATATGTCTGAATAGTATAAGTATAATTTATGTTTCTGAATAGTAAGAATGGTATTAAATGTTTCTGAATGGTAAGAGTGCTGTTAAATGTTTCTGAATGCTAAGTTTCCAAATGGTAATAGGGTATTAAATGTGTCTGAATGGTAATAGGGTATTAATTGTTTCTAAATGGTAAGAGTGATATTTAAAAATGCTTCTGAATGGTAAAATGGGTATTAAATGCTTCTGAGTGATAAAAGTGATATTAAATGCCTCTGGATGTTAAGAGCACAGTGGGATAGAATGTTTCTGATTAAATTACTGACCATTCCTAATGTTATAAGTCATTTAGACCAAACTTTGACCAACCGCTTACTACCTTGGCACAAGTCCATAAGTTAAAATTATGGCGCTTCACATAATGTTAAAGATGCCTTCATGTAATTGAAATATACATGACTGGTCATAAACGAATAATAATACTGTGTAGTAAACTTAACAGATTATCATTTCTACATGAAAAGCTGATTGCAAAGTATATGTTAAGCATTTTATTGATGTGAGTTATAGTGTATCGGAATCTGACTAGCTTGGCAGTGATTGGATACCTGTCTTTAGATGGACATCGTTTCTCAGAATTCATATCGGTGATAAGTATGATAACAACTGAGTCATACTGTAGGTTGAAGTTTTCAGTTTTGAACATGGTGTTGAAGGAAGTCTGAAACCAAGGAAACAAATACTATGAAGAAAATTTGAAATGTAGAAAAACGATTGATATGTAAGCTTTCAGATAAGACCAGGGATCACTAGATAATTCCTGGATTAGATATTTTAATATTTTATGTATGATAAAGATGGATCTAGTAATGTCATCAGTGTAAAAGGAAATCTGATAAATAGGTAACGGTGTCTCAGATATAAATACTGACATATTAAATTGATGTTGTTATAGTGGAACCTTGCTGTTCAGACCACCTAAATGTTTGGGGGAAAAGGTTGGTGTATGAACTGCTTGTGGTGATCTAGTGGTCGAGCATTTGACTCGCAAGCAGAAGGTGCCAGGTTCAATACTCGGGTACCAGGTCATACCAATGACTTTATAAATGGTAATGAGTGTTCCTTCACCAAGTGCTTAGCATACAAAGTGAAAGGCAGATGAGACTTAAAACCAAGGTCCCATGTCAGGCAAGGTGTGGCACATAAAAGAACCCTCACTGCATTGTCATGTGTCCATAGCACAGGTCAGAATTTGTAGCACTTCATCTGAAGCTGGTGACCTCTTTACATAAGTGAAAACTCTTTATGCGACATAAAACAACAATTAAACAAACAACAAATGAATTAGTAAAGAAAATAAAGCTTCTGTTGTGAAGTTTCTTTAAATTTGTCTTTACTGTGGGCTATTTTCCTAGTTGAAATGATGTTATGAAGTAAGTTAGTGTGTGTGTGTGTGTGTGTGTGTGTGTGTGTGTGTGTTTATATGACTGTTTGTCTGTGTGCTGGCACATGTGTCTGTGTTTTTTGCTACAACAAAATGCCTTATTTTATGATTTAGGTCATGTCTGTAGTGATCAGAACTATTTATTTGTTTTCTTTGTAAATCTGTTCATCTGATACTACAAAGATTAGTCTCCATAGTACTGTACAATGACTCATGGCTTCCACATAAAAATGCCAATAATTTTGGATAGATGAATATTGAATTAGAGAGGATGTCTTCCATTCCTGGATTGCATCACAAGGGTTAATTATTGTGGTAATTAAACCAGTCCTCAGCTTGTTCTGTATGTGTGAAGTATCCATTTTTTATGCTCATTAGAACTGCCTTCATTAGCATCTCAATAGAAGATATTTTTTTTATTCAGAACAATGGGAATTTTTGAGATGCCAGGATCATCCCTTTTTTGTTAAAGTTGACATTTTCATCAGTGTCGAGGATTTTTACTCTAAAAGTTAATCGTAAAAGACATTTAGGAATGTCCCAGAGACCGTCATGTCAATCATCACAGATACCAAGGAGACTTTGGTTTAATTTTAACAAATGAGTAATATTTACAATTGTGCATTGTTTATGATGCTATATCTTTGTACAAACATTCTTATTTAATCTTTGTGATTATTTTCTTATTTGGAAACAAAAGCACGATTATCATGCAAAACATAACACAATTTACAAATACCGTTGTTTAAAGTACATCTAGACCTAAACATGTGTTTGTGAACCTTGCCGTTGTCAAACTTAAAACTATTATTTCCCCGAGTGCTGATCATGCTTTATTTAATTGAAAAGTTACAGGCAAAACCATTTCAGTTTGTTATATTAAATTTTTGCACATTTCACATTATAAATAAAAAAAACATGCTGTTTGAAGTTCAGGCCTTGCCTGCTAAGATTTCAGCTTATGTTTCTTTGATGGGTAATACAAACTTGGGCGTCCATTTATGAAAGATGTCTGCTTATAATTTTGTTAATGCCATCCTGCAACATTTTATCAATAAAAGGGTCTCAGTTACTGCCACACACCACATGTAATGGGAAAAAATTGTCCTGAACATTCACTTGTCTTAAATGATCATACTCCATGTTTCCTCTTGAGAATTCAGTAAACAATATTTTTCAATCAACTTGTCATTTCTGTGATCATGATAATGAGTAAAAACCAGATTTGTAGTTAGTCCTTGTTTATGGGCGATTGTCTGTTTATAGGCAATTGCCTGTTTGGAGAGGCATATGTGTTTTTGTGTATTGTATTAGTATATATACATGTACCATTTAGCGTCATTCATTGTCAGAGCTTTCTGTTCTCTTAAATAATCCATTTATTGTATTTTCTATATTGATTAGAGATTTTTCAGTTAATAAACAGTGATAACAGCTTGTTTACAGAATATAAACTTTAATGTATATGAACATGGTTTAATACAGTGGAACTTGAATTACTGTACATCCTAATCTACAATAGGAAAATAAGATCTTCCAGCAGAGATGGTAAGCTGTGAGATTTGCTGTAGGATCCTTTACAATTGACAGAGAGGGGTTAAACTTGTCATCCACTTGATGACGGCTCTCATTTTCACATAAATATGTACAGAAGTATATATTTAGTAGAACAGTGAACTTGCACTCCATTTGGGGGGGGGGGGGTGTCGCTGGGGACAAAAGAATGAAATGTTGACATTGTTACTTTGGCAGAATAACAATAAGAAGCTCTGACCATAGCCAAGTTCTGCTAGAATCATTTCATCTTATCAATTAATCATTTAATCATTAAGTATACCACTCCTATTAGCTTTGTTTTTGCAGGTGCTTGCTGCAGTTTTTAGCAGCCTTATTTTATGTATTAGTTCTAGGTTCTTTATAGATTTGTAATGGTTCTACATGTTGTAGGCATAATAATTCTTTCGGTAGGTCATATAAGTTGGAGTTATTGGTATGAATTTTATTTGTTCAGAGCTTGTAGAGAATATACAAGTGTTTCCATCTGGTTTTTTCTTTTGTTCTTCTGCAATTTTTTTCATGCAAAAATGCAGTTGAATCATATCCCATATTTAGGACCAGGAACTGGATCCCAGACCCATTGTCAAATTGGCCATGGAAACAAAAAACAAAACACTGGTATCCAAGTGTAATCCATGTGTTGTGGTAAAGGCTATTGATATATACACTTCAGAGGAAAAAACCCTATAAAATATTGTGACAATTTCTTTGACAAACTGAAATCGAGACCCTGAGCAAATGTAAATTTCACTTCAGTTTAGCTATAGTATGTCAGTTAAGAGAAACACATCGCCTGGGCTTTGATGTTTCTGATATCATGATCGACAAATGTGCATTATAGGACATTGTTTGCCGATTAGATGGTTTATCTCCTCAGCTGTCATGTGCCTTTATTATAAATGGTGGTTTTATGGATGTCAAATTATTGGATGGCAACTTTACAAAAGTCTTGTAGCCTCAAGGATCATAAATCCATTGTTTTTATTGACTTTCATTAAAAGAGGGGAAAAAAGGTATGAAAATGAACTTTTGATTCTGCGTGAGTAAATGGATACAAATATAGAACAGATTGTGAATGCACACAGAGACTGGGATTTGTAGTGTGGAGAACACGGAAAATGGTAGAGGTTAATTTACAATAGGAATCTCTGAGAGCATATTATCTTTCCAAGAAGATCAATTGAACTAATATAACTGTTTGACTGCTAGAACTACAACAGAGTTCAAGTTGTACTTAAATAAGCAAATGTATTAGGCATTGTACCTAGTTAGGGCATAACAGAAAAACAGAAAATTGATGTGATATCGATTTTTTTGGAAATCATGGTACAGTAATGGTTGATTAAAAGAAAATATTTTGCCAATCATAATCATTTTGTTTTTATTTAATAGAGAGATTGATTGTAACCATAATATTATTCTGTTCCAATTTATAGAGAAAACAAATGACTGAAATAATTACTGCTAAACATGAAGATAACAAAATGGAAATCCAATCAACACCAAAATTGCTTGTTGTCAGTGTAAATATAAAATCTTGAATACACATTTACCTGTGTATAACAGGTGTATCAATATACATGTAGTTTTATTTGTGTAAAACTAACTCAAGATATCTTCATCTGATTGTGATTTATAGGCACTTAAAAAAAGAAGGAACATTCTCCACATTTACTTAAATTTAACAAAAAACACCTGAATGAAAAAATTAAGACACCTGCGAAATTATAAAGAAGTGCAGGTGTAATACTATTTCGCAGACATTGTACTGGAACATTTGGACTGTAACTGGTAAAGAGATACTGCTTACAGTAGCGCAGTCATAGAATAAGGAAATTAAGGGGGGGGGGGTATGATTGTCAGCCAACATATATCTGTTTTATTTTTGTTAAATGTGTAAAAAAAAACAGGAAATGAATTCAGTATAATTTTGGAATAGTTTCTAAGGCCCTCACTATATTTTTCAATAGTAAGTGGCTACCGGTCATAGGTATTTGAGAGATCTTTTAATGATTCACTGTCATCAGTTACATCAAGTGTATTATCCATTTCCTCTTGCCAATCAATGCATCATTACTTTTCTGATCGCTTTCTGTTATATAATGAGAATTATTTGGCAATCATCATCAGCAACTTTTGACACATAAAGTCTGTTCTGTCATTTATTAGTTTAATGTTAGCAGATTTTACCTATATTAACACCTCTCAACTGTTAAGTATTACATCTCCAGTTTCTAGATTATTGGAGTAACTTAATCATTAGTTTTAGATTTTTGTGTTTGGACAAGTCATTTCCTTTTTAAAGAGACTATTTATAGACAAGCAGATAATGAGATTTTTATTGGTTCCAATATATCAGATGGCTTTTCTATTCTTGCAGTATTTTCGATATCCAACATTATTCAAGTCCTGGCAAATTATAATCTCTCTTGTCAGCCCAGGTTCGAGTCCTGTTGGAATCTAAGCTGATTTTGTAAGAAAGTTTGGCAGTTTACTTGTGGGCACATTGTAACCGGGTTTTCTAACCACCTAAAAAAGCTGGACACGAACTTACTGAAAGACTGTTTAGTATGTCATAAATACCATTAAATATAACTTGGCAGTGCATGTTGATGAAATCAAGGAAAATTGCAGACCTCTGTGATTGGTAATTAGTGTAGATACTATCTCTGTCTGTTTTAAGAACTGTAAAACATTTTCTCTGATTTAGCATTGGCAGGATGAGACCATTTACTATTTTTAAGGTTGAACAAGTTCTTATCAATAGTAAGATTTATGGTGTCATTTGCCCCTCAAAATTTAATTTTGTTTGAATTATCACTTTTCTCCGTTAAAAATCTACCATTAAATCTAGACAACAAACATTTCATCTTAGTCAGAAGAAAAAAATAGCGCCACGATGTCTTAAGAAATTTGATAAATTGGTAATTTTTTTCTATGGTGACTTTGTCAATATGGAGAATAGACAAGAAAAAGAATTTTTATGACATCTTACTATGGTGATTGCAGTAGTTAGTGGATTCTACATTATACACTGGAGAATTAAACAGAACAAACAAGAAGCATGGTAGCAACAAACGACAAGCATGGTACACATTTGGTTTTTGTCACTGATTTCCATCTTTCGCTAGGCTGATTATGACTGACATCAATATAACTACTGATTTTTCATTTACCTCCGAACAATTAGTCTTTTATGTCAGACAAGGTTCCCAAAGGGACTGCAAAGCGGTTACAAAAAATTCTGATTAAGTGGATTTTATTTAGAATCTTTATTTGTCAGTCTTTCAATATTACATCATTGTATGATGATTGGTATTAATTTACAGGAAAATATTACAATATCCTAAAAATCCAATCATAAGTTGGTGAGGACAGTGCATCATTTTTTTGGTTTTTGGTATTAGTCAGAACTTCTCAGAAACTCTTCATGCATTCTGCAGGAATCTAGTTCTGTGTTTCATGCAAGGTCAGCATCTAACACTTGACATTTAGGACAGTACTGGTAGGTATGGTGCAAGATTTACAATATGTATGTGATATTTGGGAATGAGAATCTTTTAAAAAATACTTGACATTAAATTGACAGACATTATTGGTGGTCTTGGTTCTTCTAGACAGACAGTAAATGTGCTGATGTAGTATCATTATGGTCTGCTGGGCAGTCATATACATTCATCAGTGTCTAATACAGTACAAGGATTGATTAATTTTGGTCACAATCAGTGAGAAAATGAAGGCATTAGCATCAATTTACACTCTAACTGGAGTGGTAAATCTGTTGTTGAAAAGTTAGATTAAAATTAATGATGGTGATCAGAAATTAGCAGATATTTTGTCATAGAGCAATTAGTCAAGTCTGCTTGACGATTTGGCATTATTTACTTTTGTTGAAATATTCAGTTTACTGGAGCATTTGTTTGTTATGGTAATTCTGTAAAAAAAAATATCCCAATATTTTAGGGAAAGGGGTTAAAGGCAATTGAAATTTATTTCATGCATATCTTTCATATGAACACACTGATTCAAGTGCACATTTTGTACACACAGTCTAGTTACTTGTCATTGAAGGTCTGATGGACTTAAGACATGTACTGTATTCCTGAAATATTTTGCCTTGGATATTTTTGCCCTCTTGCAATAGAAACATATTCACTCATCTTAGATTCACTCTTAATCACCATAGTGTCACTTATCTAGCTTAAAAATTTAGCTTTCTTTTTAAATTTGCCCTCATCTAGGGGCAAAGATAATGAAAATTAAAAGGAGGCAAAATTTTCCAGGTATACAGTAAAACAAAAACAGGTGCTATTGGGTTTATTCTCTTTAAAACTTTTGTGTTTATCATTTAACTTTTTATATTGATTGAAATAGTTGCAATTGACAGTTCTTGTCATCCTCTGATAAAACATAAATTCAGTAGCATTTCAAGTATATTTCTAGAGTTATTTCCCTTTAAATAACAAACTGCCTGTCATAGATTTTTAGCTATTAGTAAAAGAGCAATCCTTTCTGACACCTTTTACAATAAATATAATTTTTGGCACAAACATGAGTTATACCCTAGATGCAGGTAGTACCAGAATTTCTGCTAGTGTATGGTTTGGTCATTATCTGGTTGTGAACATGTTGAACATTGCGTTTTGACGTTTATTTGATCATGATGCTCCATGTCAGTGGAATAGATCTGAACAGAAAACAATATGTTATAATGACTCGACAATAACATTTTTATAGCATAATCACTTTCCATATGAATAATATCATAATGTGATGTGTTTTAGACACTTTTAATGAGTTTGTGAAATGTTTTTACAGTATACAATGTCTGTGTGACATTCACCTATGATCTGATTGACACACCAATGACCTATTAACTGATTGACACAGGTGACCATTTATCTGATTGACACAGGTCAAATATTACCTGATTGACACAGGTCACCTATTACCTGACTGACTCAGATAAAATATTACCTGATTGTCACAGGTCACCTATTACATGATTGACATAGATCACTCATTACCTCATGATTGACACAGGTCACCTACTCCACTCTGTTGCTATCTGTCAACACTTCAACTTCCCTGAAACCACTGACTAGGATTAACAAGAATAGTACTGGTTGAGGTGTTATGTAGATAAACTATATACTAAGGTGACCAGTAATATTCTGTTGGTCCTTATTTTGTTATGTACAAATTACAGGTGTCATTGATCACTCTTCATTTGAAGTTTTTTTTTCAGGATATATGTAGATCTAAACTAAATATATATCCCTAACTCATCAACCCTGTAATCACATTTAGACTCATCCAAATCATTAAATAGTAGGACCTATTTTCACAAATTGGGAGTGAACAAGTTGATATTGCATGTAAACTTTTTGTAAAATTTGGATTCTAAATCTTTCACTCCTAATTTGGCAGTGAACTTTACCATTCTTTGAAATGGGCAAGTCCAAATCTGGCCACAGGGGTCAATGAGATAACTGATCTTTTATAAAGTGTTTATGGTACATGTAGTTTAGATAAAGTGGAGAGGTATATTTTACCAAAAGTTCCTGCTCTAATCTCTCATTTTTGACCTTTTTTTATTTTTCTCCCATCACTATCTTTGACTATTTTGACATGATATATTTAGTAGGTAAAAAGCTTTACATTGGCTATTTCTGTACTTGTGTGCTTGTTCATATTTTCTTGAATGGCAAGTTGAAAGAGCAGGTGTTTGTGAAAAATGTTTTGAAATCAAGATTAATATCTTACAAGTAACTTCCTGATAAATAGGCAGGATGAAATCAATGGTTAAAATTAGATGTCAGTCTTCATCATAATGTTACACTTCATTCATATGAAATATATTCCACTTTTTGGAAGTAATAGTTCTGATGCCAAAGGGATGTATTGTTGAAGTAAGCATAGATGATAGTTACAAGATCCCCCATAAGATTGCTATCAGTCTGTGGCATATTACTTAATCATAATTCGTTTATGATCAATGTTGAAATGAACATTAAGACATTGATTTCTATTTTAAGTGACAATATGCTGGAAGCCAACATTCAGATTGGTTTAAATGGTTAATTTTTCCACCAGTATGCCTAATTGTTCTCTATATAGTTTTAAAGGTCTACTTTTATGTGGGTAAATGATGATCCCCTGGTGACGTTTGATTCTGAATCTGTCTATGCTATCTTCCATTATAGATTGGTTTTTGTTTTTTAATATTCTGTGAATATTTCATGAGTGTGGGATGATACTGGTAGCATGATCTGAAATGGAGGAAATGGATTGAAAGATATTTGAAAATTGAGATGCTTATATACTTATGAGTCATATTTTTACATTTTTAGGCCCATGTTGTGGCAGCATTTGAGCAAAGCTTATCTAATATGACAGCCCGCTTACAGCATCTTACGTCCACAGCTGAGCAAAAGGTAAGACATTTACTAATTACAGTTCGCTTAACTTCAGAAATAACACCTGTTTACTTTTCATCTTTCTCTTAACTAACTGTATTCTGCTTGTGATGAAGAAATACCTTACATTAAATGTTGTACCTTTAAATATCTCTCATTTTTCTTGTATCATTCAAACTCTGTCAGCCATCTTTGGCAGTTTTCTCATTGTTGTGTTTCTTGCACCATAATTAGACTATCCTCTTGCTTGTTAAAGTTTGTGTGTGTTTTGCAATAGTCGCTTGGAAATTTTAAGTTTTATGAAATGTGGAGAAAAGCCAAAAAAGCTTTGGAATTCCTGAATGGTATTGTTGCAATAAAACAATCCAAAACAGATTTAATGTTGAATGTTTGTAGTATGATAAAAATTGATTACTGTCCTTGGAAAAATTATGTGATGAATTATTCATTTGGCTAAAATATGGCTTATAGCAACATGATTTTGTATTAATAAATACATCATTTTCTGAGTCTCAATGTTTTTTATGTAATTATTTTGCACAATTTCAAAAAGCAATGAAATCCTAGAAGTACAGGTTTACAGCAGTTACATCAGTATTGAGTAGCTGAAATTATAATTAATTTTGAAGTTATTATTTGATGATGAGACATCAAAAAGAAGACAAATTGTTATGGTAATAAAAGAATTTAAAAGTATGCTAGTTTGTGCATGTTATAAGCTAGGCTGTATGAAATAGCTAGCTTCTGGATCTGTTTGCCGGTTTTACTGACAAATATTTCTTCATTTTCTTTGCTTCCTCTCCTATCAACTGATTGGCTTTGTGTGTTGTGTGTTTGCCGATGCGTGTAGGCTAATGTGAAGCTCCGATCTAAGCAACAACAAAAGGTACGTTCAGCATCCCAGTCTGTATACAACAATAATAAACTGTAGAGCCAAAAGTAGTTCTGTTTTACATATGAAATCCACGACTGTTGCAGTAACACAAAATGTACACTTAAGATGTTTGTTATAACAACTGACTTGGGGATTATGAATACTTTGGGGGAATATTTACACTAAATTTTTCAAATGCAAGAAATTATTCTGTTACCAGTTAAATGTTAAAATGGTCATTCACAAATTATGACTCTGTAACTATATTTTGATTTGTTATCTATAGTTAGGTCATTTCCATACAAATTTAATTTTTTGTTGTTGAAATTTTTTAAAAGTTAAATTGTTTGATATTATTCAGGAAGAGAAACTACATGCAGATCTTTATTTATTTCCTAGTATTTTATCTTCGACAGCCTACATGTACATTTGTATATAAATAGCATTTTGACATACCTGGATGCACTTGCATGTTTTCACTAAACTATCCCTACACCTCAATATGCATTCTTCACTTCTATTAAAACCTTCTCCTGATTTTCTGACTTGCAATCACAGTCTTTATCATTTTTGTAAATGTGTTTTATGGGAAAACATTGATTTTGTTTGGTTTTACTATTATTTTAGTATATACCGATGGCTCCCCATACTAAATAGACCCCCAGGTTTTTACATTTGTAAACATCAAGTAGTTACTGAGATACTTAAATGAAAATATAGAAGCTTATTTTTTATTTTGTAACCACCTACATTTGTTAAATCAAGACTACTGGAGCCTGATTGATTTTCAACTCCACATTGCCATGATCTTTAGATATAATAAAAATGGCAATTAAAACACAATCTCAGGTTGACTTCAATCATACCTGTTGTAGTTCAGTATATAGATTGTTGATTATTTTAAGTATTTAGATTGTTTATTATTTTAAGTACAGTTACCTATTCATAAATAATGAAAATCTATTATCTAGATGAAGCCCAGTACATATTTTGTTAAAACTCTGCAGTCTGTTTAGTAACTCCTGATTTTTGGCAATTCCTGATTTATTCCTGAATTTTTAAGACAAACTGCTGAAAACCCCAGATTTTGGGCCTCCCTCACAAAATAAAAGACATGGTGTGATACAAGTTATTTGCTTATCATAGTTCTATGTTATAGATATCATATATATTTGTATATATTATTTGTTAGATGTTAATAAGAATTTTTAATTTACTTACATTTTGGTATGGAATCTAGCCAATATTCGAATTGTTGCTAAAAGTCATATTAATGGCCTAAAATCTTACTTAAAGGGGGGGAGGTGGCCATATGTGTTTTTTTAGTACTATTATAAGACTTTTTATGTAAAAAATTCCTGATTATCTCCTGATTTTTGGCTAAATTTCTTCCTGATTTCTTGATCTTTTTAAGCCAGACTGATACTCTTAAGTTATCTGTTCTCTCCAATGTTCTGGTTGATCCTGTGTATAGACATCCATTTTTAGCCATATTTACACCACCAATGCACACATATATATAATTACAAAGTCTATAAACATACCTATATAATTACAAAGTCTGTAGGTTTATCTATATTGGTACACAATATACTTGTCTAGCATTTTGCGAAACATTTGAAATAGATGGTTAAATAGAGAACCCACATGTATTGATAAAACTTTGCACAAAAATTATCATTCTGTTTTTTTGTATCTCATGTTTACAATCTATCTTGATTCTCCTGGAGTCTTACTGTACAAATATGGGGTTACTTTATTTTGATTTTGGCCAAGAGAGAGACAGCATCATGTTTACTCTCAGAAGCCCAGATAAAAGCAAATTGATTTGATGTATATTTTGGTAGGATATTTGCCTATGTACAGGTGTGGAATGGAATCACAGCATGTTCACATTTATTTTAAATGAATCAAAGTTTGAATCAATCCTTCACGACAGGTGTACATCATGTTTATGTGTGATAAATGCTGAAGTATCAAGCACAAATCCATAAAAGACGCCATTGCTATATATTATATCAAATATCCTAAATTTCTTCCACAAATTATGAAATTATTAATAGCGAAGATAAATGACACATTTGCATATTTTACAGTTTTGAAAACTCATATTTTATGATAGATAGATAGTGAATGTTGTTTTATTGGAACATTAATCAAAATATCAAAATTGCACATATTTTACTGATAAATATGTTATACATATAAATCTATTCACCAATCATAATGGCTTGAGTGTTCACATGGCTTGCAGGGAAATGGGTTATGAATCGGAGGTCTGGGATCACCAGCATGAGAAAATATTCAAGGTCAACAAAATTTTGATGATTTAAAGATAAAAGCACAGAATTTTTGCCTAATTTTTTTCCCCTGATTTTATACATATTACATTATTATAAATCATGAAGATAATCACTGGAAAACAATTTCTAAAGTATAAAAGAAATGACTACATTCTCAACTTTTGAAGACTTTAACCAAGGAATGTTTTAACATCTTGGTGAGGAAATTCATCATTTTTATTGAATGTTTTTGAAAAGAAAATGAAATTTATCATTAGGAGAAAAAACATTCAAAAAATATTTCCATTAGTGAAATATTTTACTTATGAAAATTTTCTTTTCCAAATGCATCAGTTTGCATTGGCCAAAGTACCTGTCACTTTTTTATTTAACATGTACAAAGTAAGTACATTACTTCAGTCATATTTCTCCCATTACTGCGGCACGTAAGCCTGCATTTTTTTAATATTGAAGATTTTAAAGGAGACGCTATCTGATATTTTTTTTCTTTATGTCTTTGCTATGAATCATACACATGCATCAAGATGGTAATTTACATTCTGGCAGTATTTTAGGCATTCTAGCCAGCTGATGCTAGGAAATATGTCTTGTCTCTTTTGACATTTATCCCTGCCATGTCAATTTTGATGCCAGTACTCTACAGAGAAAAATTATTCAAAGCTGACTTGTCAATGGTTTATGGTCAATTAACTGTGCTCTTATCCTCTATCAGTAATGCATATCAAATTAACAAAAAAATATATACCATAAATATTGATTTCTTAACATAAATTTTCTCTGTCATTCTACACAATCCAACAAGATGTTTATATGCAGTGCTAGTACAATGATACTACTTGATATAGTCCTGTAAGCCCTGTTTCTTCTTGACGGACATTCTTGATATTCCAATAGTTTTTCTTCTTTCATCTTATTGCGTAAGGACACATGTCATCACTTGGATATCTGTTTTGTTTCTTTGTTAAAGGTCATCATTGGTCAATACTTAGTGTAACCTGTATTGTGTCATAATCATTGACCTATATTGACCTCATTCATGTTATCATTGCTCAGATAAGAGTGTCTGTGACATTGACCTCTAACAAAAAACAGAAGTCTCTTATGTATTGGTCTAGTGAAGACAGATGTTCCAATCTCTAAGATAATTCTTTTAATTGTGTTCATGGTGGAATCCATGGATCAAGGACACAGAATTTCATAGAAAATACCAAAATGACTTGAATGTCCTCTTATAATTCTTTAAAATTGCTTTTTATGAGAAAATAAATACATTGTACTATGATTCATTTTTTTCTTTCCCATGCCCCCATCCCCAAATGACAATACATGATGTGGATACTGTTGAGACAGTCTACTAAACTCAGTGGCATTTTGCCTAAGCTTGCGAAGAAGTTTTGAGTTTCAAATGTATTCCATTAAGATCAGAGACTAAAAAATATAAGGTGACCAAGGGAGGATTGAAATATGATTTTCTGATGCAGCTTGCAACCAAGAAAATATGTTTTAGTCACAAATTCATGGCAAAACTCCAGTTTTTTTTTTACACCTGATCTGAAGCTTGAGGTGTTTCTTTAATTGTGAACAATTTTAAGATAGTGCAGCACCTTTAAAATTAAATTTTCATTCATGTGATAAAGCAAGTGAAGCTACAATGTTTTCAAGCATTTATACCTTGGTAATTCATGTTTGTTTGTCTAATAGTAAATAAACAGAGTATATTAGCCACTTAAAAAATGGAGTCTATAATTTAGCAAACATTCTCTTATAATAAATCCCTTCTCATTGACTCCAAGGTCATTTACCCTGTTCATGACCTTAGTGCTTAAAATGGCTGTCGCCTGGGCATAATGTTTCCTAGATTCATCTTGGTTATATATAAATTTGACTTTTTATTGTACGGATGTCTCTGAAATTTGTCTATTACCATGTTTTGGTTGAAACTAGAAACTAAAAAAGACATAAACATGCATATGGTTCATGCATTTTCCCGTAAATGACACTAAAATTTGTTTTCAGTCTAGGAAGCATGAAATTTTCCAGTTTCAGAACATTTAGTGCCATTTCATTTATTTTTTGTATTTTTACTATCATAACTTTGTTTCCATCAGTCTAATGATAGATGAGTTTTGAGGGCCATGCACTGATATAGTAAGGGTACTCAATACAGATATATTTATAGAGTCAGCTAGGATCATCATATCATATATATAATGCACTATCAGAGATCACTGTTAACTTTATGGAGAAAACTTATTTATTTTCCCAATCCATCTGTTTGCATATTTCTTTGGATCAACCATTTTGGCATGCCCCAAAAAAACCCTGACATTTTGCACATGCTTAAGAATGTGAGAATTGTATGTATACAGTAAGCTTTTTGCTGTTGGTAATTGATGCACAATATAAAAAAAGACAGAAAGTTGATGCAGATAGTGCAGAACAGTTTAGGATGTCAGAACCTCCCCCAAAAAGATGTGTCTTTAATTTGTCAAACTTGAATATTCTACATGCATGTTCTAATTGCAATGATTCCATGATTTTTGTCCTTGTGTTATCAGCCCTCTTTTTATTGCACCAAATGGTATTTATAAATGATTTATTCTGTTGTGTTGTTGAGGTGACCCTTATACTCTTGGAGGTACCTAGGGAACTAAAACATAATGGTTCTCCTGAACTTATAGTTTTTAAAGATTTCCCTCAGGATCAGCCATTCCAGTATAAAGTAAATAATCGTTCTTTTGATGTTGGGTTTTGGAGCTTTTGACTCCCCATTGAAGTCCTTAAAGATGTTATGATATGATGCACTAGAATTTCTGAAGCTATAAATTTCTGTAGTCATTAAAGATTGTGTATGTACACAGTTATTATATATTTATTATAGTCTCTCTCTCTCTCTCTCTCTCTCTCTCTCTCTCTCTCTCTCTGTATAGATATACTCGTCACTTTGTTAATGGACATCCTTTCTTTCTCTTTCTAGCTCTCTTATTCTTCTGTCTGTTTTTCTATCTCTTTCACTATATACTTAATGTCAGTCTTTGTTTACACATTTTCTCTTTCTCTCCGTCTCTCTACTCTCTATCTCTCACTCACTTACTCTATTTATCTATATACTTATCTGTCAATCTTTATTTAAACACATTTTCTCTTTCTCTATCTAACTTTTTCTCTCTCTCTCTCTATTTGTTTATCTGTATACTTATCTCTCAATCTTTGTTTACACACATACATGTTTGCAGTGGTAGGACATTATTTATTTATATAATATTTCATTGATATTTACATGAACATTCATCACTGGTGATAAGTCTTAGATTACAATCATGAAGTCAAACATCTGTCTTGAAATTGATTTAGTCATTTGCTCACCAGCCAATTCAACAATCATTTTGTACTTTAAATGAATAACTAACTCCCATTTTTAGAATATTTTACAATTATATCTGATATTTATCTTTCTTTTTTATGAATAATCTCAATACATATTCGTTATATCATCATATAGTGTAAAAACGATTTAATTTGGGGCTGTCAATATTTTGGTTTCTGACAGTTTGAAATTTTGTAATTATACATAGCACTTTAGACATTGGTAATCAATTACTTAGTACTGGAGTAGCTGTGTTCATATTCACTTGCCACTTTTAGAACACATGGAAATTTAGTGCATTCATATGTCTTCACAGTTGAAAATAGCTAAAATTAAATGTGTGCTAATGTTTCATTTTACAGAATTTTATCTCCGTTTCTTGTTTTGTGTACATCAATTAAATTAGATGATTTTGTTCAGTCAAATCATATACATTCATAATCGGATATTTTTTAAATACATTAATTTGGAATGCATCTTAAGTTAGTTGACCATTGAAACATTTGAAATTGTTCTTTGTTTTCTATTTTTGATACAGGATTCAGAGTTAAATGAACTAAGAGCAACAATCGAAGCACTCAAACGTCAAAGTGGTCTGAGTATTCCAGATCCGACTATTCTAAGTCCAGGCGTGATCCGACAACACAGTTCTCCGGGTATGGTCTCTAAAGATCTTACTTCTACTCCAATACATCAATACCATCATCATTCTTCGCAACATGGAGGCAGGGGATTTCACACCCTGCCGATGCCCACTGGTAATAAGAAAATCCCAATTACCACGTAGTGTTTCTTGTCGTTTGTATGCCACACCCATTTTAGTATTTTGGCACTCTTTTTGTAATGTTTTTCGTCTTGGTATTGTAAGATTATTTCTTATTTCTGTCACAGATATATGGACATTTTAATTTTATGATTTTTATTTTGTATGTCATCTCCAAATGTTTTGTCCAAATTCAATAGGAAAAACTCGCATATCTATCAGTCGTAGTGATCTTTTGACGGCATACTGATCTTTTAGATAATAATCATATGCACATGGAGTTTGGTAATACACTTGTATGTTAGTGATTCTGTAGGAGTTATGTATCCATACGATATATGACTATAGTTGAATATATATATATATAACTTACTATATATCCTTGTGTACAATATATTTGTTTCTTAGGCATGTGGATTGCCTATCAAAGGGAGATAACTCCTATTCATAGTCTGACTCAATTAGTTTGAAGAAAAAATGTTTTACATCAATAGTCATCTTTGAAAAACAAGTGTTTCTTGTATCAATTAGTGTTTGATTACAAAAAAAAATTAAATTATCAAAACTTTTTAACACCAGGGTTTTTATACACATTTTAGCAAGCTTTGATTTCAAGTCAAGACCACCTTGCAGCTGGGGTTTTCATACCCTGCCTAAAATTACTGGTAACTTTTTATTGCACTTCTAGTGCTGGGTGAAATTCTGGTTTTCTCACTTGTTTGATTTTATCTCATTTTTACATTTGATTCTGTGATATTGACATATTTTACTATAGATTATCATTACATATCACTTTCTGGTGACTAATATATCAATGTGGAAAGAAGGTTACAAGATAAGTTTTGAGGGAATAGATATTAACTTACAACTTATGAATATTTTGTTCTCCATTAACCCTCTCAACACTACAGACCATAATAGACTGGTCTAAGACAATATGAAAGATCATACCATTTAGATTCATAGGGATAAAGGGCTTTAATAAGCTATGAAATAAATATTAGTTGTAACATTTTGCTGTATTTGTTTGTGGTGTAAAGATTGGAACATGCAGTAAATAATGAACAATAGATATGTGTAAAACAAACAGTGGAGTTGGTCTGTTAAGTTGGTCTGTAGTTTAGATAATTTTCATTACATATATGGAAATGTTCATATGGGGAAATCTTTGCAAGATATGCAATGAGAGACGATTTGCAAATTTAATTACCATTTGAACTGCATAGATAGTTAGTCAACATACAAATATAAAAATGTTATCACTCATTTATTTCCATATAATTTAACCGCAGACAAAAGATTCTGCTTAAAAAAATCAGTAAATTAATTGCCAGTGGAAAAATCCTCCATAAGAGTATCTTTAATGGTTAAAATTTCTTTAGAAAAATAAGGTTTTTTAAGTAATCACATATGTCTGAAAATCCAGAAATTGTTACAATATATTAAAAGGAAAATTAATTAACTATTCTGATCTACTATGAAACATTGTATTTCGTAAACACTGTTGATTCTGAATGAAATAATTTGGTAACAAACTTACCCCAACCCCTCCATTCTGAAAACTTCAGTATTCAAATTCAATGTTTGAGAGTTACAAAAAGTTTAATGTCACCAGGTATTTACTTCACCTTATCATTGTACGGATGTGGTCGTTAGTTCAGATTTTGTCTTTTACTGATTCTCCATATTCCTGTGGCGGTTGATCTTTTGACATGGTGGTGGGTATTAGGGTAGAAATACTGGAGAATTTTTACTTTCTGTTATCTTTGTTATTCCGCATGACTTATCTACTTTACATTTTTTTTCACTCTAATTGTTTATGATAAAGCAAAGTTGCACCAGTACAGTTCATGACTCAAATTGAGAAATTTTTTGATTTCTCATTTTAATCTTTTGCACAAACTGCACCGATTAGAAAATAAGATATTTTTGCATCATACATTTTACATCACTTCACAAAAATTTTAGATGTTGTATTCAAAATAAATAATAGATTTCATGGAAATGATGCATACTGATGTAATTAATTCTGTGTAAATGTTAAATTTAGCAACATATTTTGATGCAACATCACATTTTGAATGTATATTATTTCTTTGCTTACTTTCTGATTTGCATGAAAATCTGTCAGAGTTTTTGTGATGTTTATTCTAAGTCCATGTATGTCTCACAATTAAAACTTATCAGCTGTAATTTATATCTGATCCAATTATATCTTTGATAACAATTTGATATGCCAATTCCAAGTTATTTCATTTTCCATCTTTTTTGCAAGTCTACAATTTCAAAAACAAATTAGCTGTAAACTTTCTTGTTCTATTTTTGGAACCCTGTATTTATGTTATACACATGCAAATGCATAAAAAGAATTTATTTGGCATCTGCGTAATTTCCAGAAGGAAGAATCACACGACAGTTATCGACTGACAGCGTATCGAGCATTAACAGTCTCTCTAGTGCGTGCAGTGTGACCAGTCAGCAATCAGCCGCCACGGACGGGGACGTAGGCAAACGCAAAAAGAAAAAAGGATGGGTAAATATGAATCATTTGTATTTGTTTCGGATATCAGGTTTGGGTTTTTTTTGTGAGTTTGCCACTAACTTTATATCTTGAAGTACGTTTCTCTTTGTGTGTCACTTGTACATTATCAGTCATTTGTTTAGGGATTACGGATTATTTCATCATTTACGGATTGTTTCATTATTTACGTGTATTGTAAGTAGTATTTGAATATTTCCAATGTTATCTACATCACCTGATCTTGGTAGTATGCATTTGAGGTAACAGATTTAGCAGACATGCAGCTTGTATTATGTTCAGCCTTGTATATTTGATGCTACTGTTGGTTCACGGTTTTACTAGATATATCGTCAGAAGAAAAATATTAGTCATAGAATTTTTGTAATTATATAAGATAGACATGTACTTTTTCCTTGGTTGGAATGTATTTCACATTTTTATATGAAAACAAAATACGTAAAGATTTTTTTCATCTAAATGAATATGCATATGGTATACCTTGTAAAAAAGATTTTGGGGAGCAGACATACTTCAGTTTCAAACATTATCTACCAACAAAGATATATCTAGGTTATTCTCATACAAATCCCCTTTATAACTGACTTTTTCTGATAGGACTCTGCCTTTTGCAATAAAATGAAACTGATTTTAAAACTACTGAATCCAGGTCAGGTCAATGTGACCTTTAGTACATTGCAATGAAATAGAATAAATTTCTGCAAAATAAGTTGAAGATTTAATTTTGCTGTGGCCATATACATTTTTATACCCCTTGGATCAAAGATGGGGAGTGGCATGTTGTTTTTGGTGTTTCTGATTGTAGCATTGTATTTTTCATCACATGATTTGAGTTGCTTAAAATTCCCAAGTTTTTAAGAGATTTTGTATGAAGCTTTATATCGATGAGATTTATCATTTAGATTATTGTAGAATCAGAATTTCATGGGGTTTTAAAAAACAAAACAAATTTGTGGAAATGTGAAAACCTATTTGTAAAGGAACTAATTACCAGGTATGATGGATGAAAAATTTTGTCATGTTTTAAATGTGGTTCAGAAATCAAAACAACAAAATAAACAAAATTAAAAGCACAACAAAATTATCTGATTTTACAATATGTTATTTCGACTTTGAAATTGATAGGAATAATTTACCTCTCAGGGACATAAGTGTTTCTCAAACATGTTCTGATTTTCAGCTGAGAAGTTCATTCAGCAAAGCATTCTCCAGGAAGAAGAACAAAAATGGATCTATGTCAGATTGTGAATTAGATTCTAATAGTCTTAGATCTAATTTCTCAGCACCAAATTCTCCACTTCTGCAAATACACATGCCGAATGGCCAAGGTTTTATTAAGGGTTCACACTCTTCAAGTGCGTAAGTATAAATGTTTTCTTTGAGATTATACAAATATAACAGATGACTTATTTTTGGCTTTAGGTTCATATGATTGTTTATATCTTGTTTTTCTCTTTTTTTTTCCTACTCCTCTTGCTCTCACTCATTCCCTCTTATATAAATATGACATGAAATATTTTTTGTATAAAACATATTCCTGCCATCTAGATGTCAGTTTGACATTCAATTTTTCATCATGCTGATAAAACGGTCTCTCCTGTCATTTTAGATTGTACGAAGCTGAAGATGCAGGAACAGTTTTAGAATTACGAAAACAGTTACGCGATAAAGATATGAAATTAACAGACATTCGATTGGAAGCTTTATCCTCAGCTCATCAACTTGAACAACTCCGAGAAACAATGAATAAAATGAAGGTAATTTGTCAAACCTTTTTTTCTGATAGAAAATGTTTGCAGTTTGTTTGTATCATTGCACAGACAGAAATCCACCCTACTCATTGTTTTATGATTTTCATTATTTTGGATATTTTCTTCAGAATGACATGAGTGCCTTGAAAGCTGACAATGATAGGCTGCATCGAATGGTCCGACCAATGAATACCTCCCAGAGTGCAATTGTACACAATCGAACAAGTAGTGATTCTTTAGAACGTTCACTCAGTGTTTCAGAACAGCCAAGTTTAGGTAAGCAATCTGATATTTAATATTTTAGTAGTTTAAACATTCTTATACTTTTGGTAAACATTGACAGTTTATATAAGCATTGTGACAGTTACTTTAATTACTTTGACAGTTACAGTAAACACTGACAGTTGAGATAAGCACTGATAATCAAGTATTCTGATAGTTAAATACTCTGACATTTAAGTACTCTGAGAGTTAGGTACTCTGACAATTAAGTAATCTGAGAGTTAAGGATTCTGACAGCTCAATACTCTGTTAGTTAAATACCTTGACAGTTAAGTACTGATAGTTAAGTACTCTGAAAAACTATGGTAGGCACAAACAGTTGAGGTTGGCACTGACAGTTGAGGAAGCAACTGACAGTAACATTAAGAAGTGACAATAGATGTTAGCATTTTGTCAGTTACAGTAAACACTTATAGTTGAGATAAGCACTAATAGTTTAGTACTCTGACAGTTAAGTACTAGTACTTTGACAGTTACACATGTAAGTACTCTGACAGTTGAGATAGGCACTGACAGTAACATTAAGAAATGACAATAGATGTAAGCATTAAGTCAATAGAATTTAGCATTCTGACAGTGAAGTTGAACAGTCTGATACTAAATAAAGGACAGTCCACTTTGAAATTGAATTTGACTGCTTGGCTTAGTGGCTGGAAATTTGACTTGAATGGTCCAATAGTTGAGACTGAAAATTGGGGTCCCTTGTCACTATTGGTGTGATCAATTAAAGAAGCCTCACTTCATTGGCATCAGTCCATAGCACTGGTCAAAGATTTTGGCACCTATATTCATTGACATCTCCATTTAAGTGAAAAATCCTTTTTTGTATATACAACAATAATAAAATGAGGAAGCTAGAAACTGAAATGTGAAAATGTACACATGTTCATTGT
>BROG01000104.1:885000-915000 GCA_030159075.1 Atrina japonica | reverse complement strand
TTTATTTGCTGACCTGTTTCTTTATTCATATATGAAGCAGACTTCATTCAGAAGGCTCTGAATAAAAAAAAAAAGAAAACACTAGCAATTGCCTTTGATTTGACGATAAGATATATCCATGACGTTTTGTCAATTAATAATGACTGCATTGTATTTTCATACGTATGTCAATGCGTAATTCCATCTTACTAACGAACGAGAAATAAAGGACACAACATAATCAATGTTACACTGGGACAATGTGCTTAATATAGACACAGACGAACGTGACGATTTCGGCTTTCCCATCGTCAACGTTCCAAATTTAAATACTAATATCCTACCATCACTATATCTCACAAATGTTCCGATATGCCAGAGGCTGTTTAACATATGAACATTTTATATACAGAGGTAAACTTCTTACTGATAAGATGTTCTCACAGGGATGTCGGGAATCGCTTTTCATATCAACGTTCCGCAAAGTTTACGGTTGGTATAATGGTCTTGTTTGCTATTACTAAGTTTCATTATTAATGAAATGTCAAGTAATCTTTTTTTAAGTCGTCTGTAACAACTGTAACGAGGATTTATTCTTCAAATTTTACATTTGAATTTGACTATGGATTCACGGCGGGTGTGACCGGTCGACAGGGGACGCTTACTCTTCCATGACACCTGATCCCACATCTGGTGTTCCAGAGGTCCGTTGTTTGTCCAGTGTTCATCAGATTTGTATATTGTCTCATGGACAACATGAAAAGTATTGCTGCTTTGGTATCTGTGATTTTTCTATCGTGAGTGGTCTGTATTTCCAACGTTTTCTATCAGGATCGAACAAAGCAACATCATGTTGAAGATATGGCGCTCTGCCAAATGAGCTATTCTGTCGGCTTCATTACATATTTGTTTATATTCAATATAATCTTATGTTATAGATTATCAGTGTTCGGCATTTCACTAATTCCTAGTATTTATGATGTCCATTAAAATAAACCGTGTCGCCACAACCCGAAACGTCTCCGTTATTTGATCGGGCGCTTTGATTCGATCGATGACCAATATGTCATCGATGTGTATATACATATTTCCAATACTTACGTTTACTTTTTTTTTAAATTCAAATCAGAGCCGCATTTTAACTCTTAATTTTTACAACAATTGACAAACAAGTTATGTCAATTTAATTTAATGTCTCTCGTTGGCTCTGATGTTGGCGTGCAGGGTTCTTGCTGAGAGAGGAAACCGGAGTACCCGGAGAAAACCCATGTGTCCGACTTGGCGAACGCCATATTACCATCTCAGATATTTCCTTGTCAAATCCAAGGATGGAAAGTTCGAACTTGAGCTGACCTGTTCGTGCGCATTTTGGGTGTCGTGTCATTTACCTGTGTTTGTGATTTATTCTAATTGCCACAGATCGGAAGCAAGGTTTATAGCATATGACCAATCTTTTGGCGGCGTTTGGACTTTAGTTTGTGCTAAACATTTCTTATAACTACAAAGTAATTCATGCATGAATTATTCCGATATATATGTCTTACTCAAACATAACGTAAATCTAGTAAATGTTACCATGCTTATTTCAAGAAAACTTTTCCCGACTCATCTTTCAAAGGTGTGTCTTACTAGCACATTAGCCTCTGACAGAAGTCGCATTTGAACTCGCTTATTTCAAAGAATGGTAATGTCCTCTGGCAGAATTCAGGAATTTTGATTTAGCATCCAAATTTTACAGTATCTTAATATGAGCTATTAACTTGTTCATTCCTGATTTATGACAGTAGACCATACTTTTTATCGATTTGGGTGAGTCTAAATGTTACCATAGTGAAAGAGTTAAGAGGGCAACGTAGTCGATTGGATGTAAATTTACTATGGTGTCAAACTCCAAAATACTCTATAGACAGTGGAATAAAATTAGTTTCTATCATTGAATATATCCCATCAATTTAGATAATTATTTGATACTTCGTTTGCCCTGTTTTAGTCAAAACACGATCTGCTTAGGATAAGTAACCTTAAATCACAACTATATATATATATATATATATATATATATATATATATATATATATATATATATATATATATATATATATATATATATATATATATATATATATATATACATTCAGTTACTATTCTCAGTTTGTTGTTCACATTGAAACGGCCTAGTAGGCAGATGTCTGTTAGTGATATATGAACCATGTTTATATTTGAAGGTTAGACTTTTTGACCATTAATCGTTAAATTAGATTCAAGTATTTGTTAATGAGATTCAAGTATTTTTCAACGAGGTCAGATATTTGTAAATAAGATTCAAGTATGTGTTAATCATATTCAAGTATGTGTTAATCATATCCAAGTATATGTTAATCATATTCAAGTATTTGTTAATGAGATTCAAGTATTTGTTAATGAGATTCAAGTATTTGTTAATGAGGTTCACGTATTTGTATATAAGATTTAAGTATGTTTTAATCATATTCAAGTATGTGTTAATCATATTCAAGTATGTTTTAATCATATTCAAGTATCTGTTAATGAGATTCAAATTTTTGTTAATGAGGTTCAAGTATTTGTTAATTTGATTCAAGTATTTGTTAATGAGCTTCAAGTATTTGTTAATTAGATTCAAGTATTTGTTAATGAGGTTTACGTATTTGGTAATAATATTCAGGTATATTTCTAAAATAATATTTAAGTATTTATTAATGAGATTCAAGAATTTGTTACAAAATTCCAGATTATAAAGTATAAATCAATAGAGCGTCCAGGACATAGATACAAATCCGGTAAAAATGGACAAACACGGAAATCTGGAAACCAAGAGGTGGGATCAGGTGCCATGGAGGAGTAAGCATCATACATATGCGAGTGTGAAACATGTTTTATGTCTAATCATAGGGTCGACCATACCATATTTTTCAGTTCAATTTGTGCATCATAAAATATCTGAAAATATATATATTCAAAAATAAATATATTTTTTTATTATGCATGGAGTGTGAAGTGTAGGATAACCTATGATGAAAAGTGCTTGTTTTCCATGTCATTGGCGTTTGTTTGTTTGTTTTTTTGGGGTTTTTTTTGGAACGAAACATCTTAAAACAAAGATTATTCGACATTTTAAAGCGGATGATTATCTATATTACACCAATACCATTACATAAATAAAAAGACAATACAATAAGATATCAATAGTTTAAGTTTAATCAAAATGAAGAAGCATTCAGTAAAAGGATTGACAATTTTACAAATTCTAGTATATAAATATAGAAATGCATTTGTGCATGTATGTATGTATGTATATATGTATGTATGTATGTATGTATGTATGTATGTATGTATGTATGTATGTATGTATGTATGTATGTGCCAATATACATATATATTAATAAAGGTATAATTGATTTGCAACATCAGACAATTTTGACCTAGCTATTTCACAGTTAACGTTGAACAATACGGAAATATATCATTTGATACAAATAAATCTGCATTATTCACATTTTCATTTTTTATGAAACGATCTAGCAATTTAACAACTATTTTTTTCGCTCATTACAACTGACTGACTTGATACAAGTCCAAAATGATGATTTTCTTCTACAATATTTCAAAAAGAGTTGTCCCACATGAAGTGCAATTGAGTCAAGTTTCTTTAGGAGTATGAACTAAAGCAATAATTATCAAAGAAAGCAATGGTAAATAGTTTTGATCTACCACTGTGAAATTCCCTTAATACAACCAAATCCTGTGAGACTCATTAAGATACTCATCAACTGGAGTTAGTTTTAAAAGATGCATAACCTTTTATCAAAACGTCATGATTTAAATGCTGGCATGATATCTAATTCATTTGATTTGATTTGATTTTTTTTACGCCATACTCAACAATTTTTCAGCCATATGATGGCGTCCAGTTTTTATTGATGGAGGAGAAACTCCGGTTACCCGGGTAAAGACCACCGACCTTCCGCAAGAAAACTGGCAAACTTTCCCACTTAATTCGAAATGACCCTAGCGGGATTCGAACTAGAGGTGAGAGGCCGTGTGATTTAAAGCGCAATGCTCTAACCACTCGGCCACGGAGGCCCCCATCTAATTCATATAGCATAACACAAAATGTACTTTTGATACGCTATGGCGCACTTATAGAAAAAATATTATTAACAATACCAAATGTATAGCTTTACAAGAGGCCAAAATTAACTGTAGTTGTTCATAGGCATATTATTACGATGATATATTTGATGCAATATAAAAATAGACAAAGTTTACATTATGAATCACACTGTATATTTGTATTTCAATCCACATTTTATGCTCTTTATTTTAATTTAAACTATAATTTTTATCATAATTCTCTTCATAATTACTAATGTAATTCACACTTTATGAGTGGATTTCACACAGTGTATACGTATAATAACTCACATTTCATAACTTCTAGTGAAATTCACACTTTATATTTTCTTGTGTACTTCACACTTGATAATTTCTAGCGATTTATACTTCATAATTTCTGGTGTAATTCACACTTCATATTTGCTAGTGTAATTTATACTTTATAATTGCTAGTGTAATGCACACTATATAATTTCTAATGTAATTCAAAGTTTATAATTGCTAGTGTAATTTACAATTTATAATTCCACTGCAATTCACACTTTATAATTTTTAGCATAATTCACACTTTATAATTGCTAGTGTAATTCTTACTTTATGTTTATGGTATTAAATGATAATAAGAAAACGTATTAAATGTTATTAATCAGAAGACTAGCTGTGATATTGAAAAGCTCATACAGAATTTTCGATCCATAAATAGCATCCAGAATAGCACACATAAATAATGTTGTAGAAAATAATAATAATAATAATAATAATAATAATAATAATAATAATAATAATAATAATAATAATAATAAAGATTAATAATGATATTTACAATAACAATAGGGTCATCCGACTACAATGATGATGATGATGATGATGATGATGATGATGATGATGATGACGGCTAAAAAGGGAAATAACAGAAAAATAAAGAATATTTTGAAAAAATGGGAAGATCAAGATGTTTTAATGTATAATATGCCCTTACAATATTAGCAAAATCGGTTTAGCAGTTTTTGAGCCAGGGACAATGTAGTTTTGCTAGAAGAAAAAAAATAACACTGATATTTACTATGACAATAGAGTCATTGTACCTATAGGATTACCCTGATGATTTATCTACGACACTACTCCACATTTTGATCACGATTATCTTAGTATCTAACTGGCCAATAATACGCAATTTATTACATTATAAAGTACATAACTCCTGCATGATCTTCTTCTGCAGAATTTTCACTGCAGTTGATAATTTATTGATGTGAATCAGATATGTTAATCAATATATTTCAATACTCAGTGGTTTAAAGTCGACTGCATTCAGTAAAATTTCATCAACTTAATGACTTGTATCTACCTGTTAATAATTTTACAGTCAATACACGGAATTTAATATATTCACAATTGTAGTGTGTTTCAGAAGTGTCGAAATACAATTCAGAAATAAAACATTGACGAGACGTGGGCTTCCGCACAGGACATGGTACACGGGTTAGATGAACAAAATGGCGACAGCAAGACATGAGTCTCTACATAAGTGTCACAGATACCAAAGTCTATAGCTGGAAGTCCAGGAGACAAATAAACAAATCTCGGGAAAACTGGATAAACACGGGGCCTCTGAAAAGCCAGGGTGAGATCAGGTGCTATGGAAGAATAAGCATTCCCTATTGATTGATCACATCCACCGCGTGTCCACAGTCATATTCAAATAAATAGAAGTGAGGGGAAGATACCATCGCAATCTGTACAGACGACTCAGCAAAATAAAAAGTATCAGATACCAAGGTATAAATCATTAGGATGTCCAGGATGTAGGTATAAATCTGGTAAAAAGACGAACACGGACCTCTTGAAATCACAAGGTGAAATCAGGTGGCCTGTCGACCGGTCACAGTCAAATTGAAATGAAATACGCCAGGAACGAATCCCCGTCATAATTGGTACAAACGTCTCAACAACCGCCATCGAACAGGTAACTCAACATTTCACTTAGTGAAACAGAGTAGTCGCAAACAAGACTATTATACCGATCGAGTATGACAAGATCTGAGTAGTTCTAATGTATCAGTTTTACTTGCCATAATACACATGTGTACAGACGACTCAACAACCGCTATGGAACATGAAAATTAAATCTCATCGAGTGATACAGAGTAATCGCAAAAACAAAGCTGATAAGTAGAAACACATTTAACCACTATCAATAAAATGCACTACAAAAACATACTCATCCATGAAACCGTCAGCTACTGTGCAATATCAAATGACAATTTTGTCATAAACACTATAATAATAATAATAATAATAATAATGATGATGATGATGATGATGATGATGATGATGATGATGATGATGATGACGACGACGATGATGATAATAATAATACTAATAATAATAATAATAATAATAATAATAATTATAATAATAATGTTTATTGGGAAAATGAACAGGTAACATATCGGATGTTGTACAAAAGAAATGCACATGGACTATTTTTAAATTTGAACTTTAAATCACGTTATATTTTAAAACCCAAATTATCTTCTGACTAACACAAACACCTTTATTTCTTTGTAAGGCCTGTGATAGAATTGTTCTTGCTTAAAAGGCAAACTGATAATGCGATCCTGTTAATAATGTTCTGATTAATCTAACACTCTATCTCACCTGAAACCGATTTGTCCACTAATATAGATGTCTTGGATAATACTATCTCACCTGTAGGGATAAGCCCATTCCAGAAGTGCCGTAACTACTTTTTCAATATATTTTTATCGTGTGTTTGTAACCAGTTGATGGATGTAGCCGTTCTTTTATGCCGTTTCAACGTGAGAGAAAAACAGTCAAACACCACTTAGAGGGAGAGATGACGAAATCTTAATCCTCGTGCAAACAATTGTGTTTATCCATAACTCAACAAGCCTCGTCAACGCCAAAACAAATTTTGTGCAGTCGGATTGAAATCTCGACACCCTCTCTCAATGTGATGTAAGGATACCTGGTATTTCGGTACAGCTGATTATCTTATACTAAAAATATTTGGCACTGATAACACCATTTTAATTTTAAATTATTCAAAAGCTAAGATAGTCATGTTTTTACAGTGGTTACTCTTAGACGATTTTGGTTATGCATTTAGATTTATTATTTTGCCTTGTATTACACCACTTTTGCTTTAGAAAATCTATTTAAAATTCAACTGATGGCGTCTAATTGACAGAAAGGATCGTCTTGCGCATTGTAAATTTGGTATAATGCTTATAACATTATATTAATCTCATGCGTGTAAACATTTAGTCGGAACTGTGATTAAAAATAGATACTTGCACCAGTGGAAAAGTGATAATATGACAATAGACACTTACACAGAGGGTACATTACTCGTATAGAATATCCATTCTCCATAATCTCTCGTTGTTTCAATTACATCATGATAGCAAAACATATTATAAAATATTAACCATGATCAAACCATTTTTTTTTTTCAAAATGATTTTTAATTATTTGAGATTAAGTTTATACACGAAGTGGTTATAAAAATTGCACGAAGTCATCATTTATTCAAAGTATATACATGCAATAAAGATAAAATATAGATTGGGAAGTATTAAAACATTCCGATTCAAAATAAAACGTACCAAAATTGACTATCAATTATTCATTTTTATTTTGTTTCCAGGAATTATCTAGTGCATTGACTTCGGTTTGATTTTCTGTAGGCAAAACACACGGCTTAGATAGTTCATATTTCCAAATAATGCTTTTGTATGCCTAGTATAAATCAAGGCATTCTGTATTTAGCTTGGCATTAATCAATAATGTTGATGACACATTACATATTTAACATCATGATATTGGAGGAATTCAGGAAGAAAATTATATTCTATAAAGTCTGGATAATAATAATAATAATAATAATAATAATAATAATAATAATAATAATAATAATAATAATAATAATAATTAAAATAAAATATCCAATCAACAAATAGATAGATAGATAAACATAAAGAAACGAATGAATGTTTTTTCTAGCATGACCGAATCCTTTCTCTAGTATTTACCGCGTGCCCATGTGGGGAGGTCATTTTTTGTATCCAGTACTGGTTCTCCATTAATCTTGGATTGATTGGATGTTTCCGGTTGGATTTGTGTTCTTCTGATCCTTGGTTGACTTTCGGGTTCCTCTGGACTTTTTTGTTCTTCTTTTTTATGAAACTTCGTGTATAATATCACGGCAACAATGATAACAACAATTGCCAAAACGGCGAATACAACCCCTACCGTTATTGCTGTTGTATTTGTGCTTGTGTTTGAAGAACCACCTAGAGGGAGAAAATAAGGAGTGTGTATATTAGCTTAGAATGCATTTCATTTATCATTATGATACAGATTCAAATAAAATTAAAAAGTAAAATCTGCAGCTAACATATAAAAACATGTACATATATTAATTGTACGATTGACCGAGTTTGGAGACAAATATTTGGTTAATGTACATTTATACGACCACATATATTGTCAACATATGAATAAACAAATAACGAAATAACGAATAATTTTGTTCATTCAATATTTATCATTGTTACGGTTTGATTAGTCTTTTATTCAAAACCAATATCTAATCATGTAGTCAGATGAACTAAACCTTCTTATCAAGCAGAGTAAATATCACGTAAATCTAAAATAAAAATGATATGAAAGACAAACCCCCTCTACGTATTCAATGAAGCAAAGTAAAAGTCAAACAGAGCGTAACACTGTGACTAATTCATAATCATAACTGTACCTTGGTTATCGGAAGATGCTTGGACGTTTCCCGTAACAACCGTTGTTGCATATTCTGTAGTTATTTCGACGTAACCATAGGCGGCATATGACATCTGAAAACCAGTTTTGTTAACATCCAAATCAGTTGTAAACCTTACGTAGATGCTCGAACCCAAGCTTCTAAGGGCGGTAACTGATCCATTACAACAAGTTGATTGAAGATACGTTTTGACTGTGTCATTTCCATTTTGTGTTACTAAATGAAAAAACAAAAACAAAATTCGGAAACAAGAACAACAATAATAATAATAATAATAATAAAAATAACACATTTGTATAATGATAGTTATATGAATCCCATTGCTTCTCAATTTTTTCTCAATTCATTCATTCATGGAAATATTAAAGTCAAATAATGCCGAAGTTTGGACATAATCAGGATAACCTTAGACCTCATTAATATAAAGCGACGCATCAAATTTTGTAAAATCGAAAAACAGAAATTCTATCTTGATAGAAATTTTTGTATGCTTTTGTGTTTATTACACGCACCTTTTTTAATTATTTACTCAAATTTAAAATTCATTCCTCTTTTAACGACGTCAACATATTTTTTGGATAGATGGGATTTCATTCAGAAAAGTAGCCCCAGCGGAATATCTGTATCCAACTGCAGTGCATTAAAGCGTTACGTATTGCACGCGCGTATTGAAAATTATAACTGTATGATCAAACCAACATGCAATAAACTATCATAATGCTATCTCTAGAACATTGACTAAGTATGGACATATTATTGTCCTTTCAATTCAGCTAATGGTTTTGTCACCATGATTGTGAATACAAAAATATGTACTTATTTATTCATAACCTTTATTGATTCGGCGAACTATCAAAACATGTGAATTGGCGTCAGTCCATAGAACAGGCAAAAATTTGTGAAATATAAATTAAAAAATATTGGCGAGATGTAAATAAAATAAACTAAACAAAATAAACCAGTCCAGATTAGTAGGGAAAATATTAAGTTTTCATATTTTTAAAGCGTTTCACACTAGTGCAACCTATCAATAGGGACATCAACCAAATATGTTTAAAAATAACGCCATTTAGTGATAGTGCCTGAAACACTCCTTTCGTAAATATGAATATTCATGAGCTATATTGTACTCCATTGTTCATTTACATTAATACCGTCGCTTACAAATATAAGAAGTTTTACAGAAATACTAGATGTAACTTACAAGATGTATGATTTATGTAAGCACCTTGTTATTGTTAAATACGAGTATAATATTTGCAATATTTGAACAAGTAAGTCTATTTGTTGTATAGTCTGTCTCAAGATGGTGAAAACTTACTTATCGGTTGTCCCATAACAGAATAACCTAACTCGTGTCGTTCATGTTCTTGGACATAAACAAAACGGGATAAAATACTAAACCTAAACATATTGTAAGATTCAACTAAGATCAACCACTGTAAAAGATGTTTTTGACAAAAATGATTTTGTCCTTTTTTGTATGTTCCTAAATGATGAGTTCTAGGATAGATAATGTTGAAACCACAATGTTAGATACATGTAATCTGTCTGATAAACATATTGACATTGACATTTTCAAAATAACTTATTTATAAGACTGTGGCGTTACAACAACAATATTTTTCTATGGAATGTTTGGTTTATTTAATAAAGATACCTTCCTAATTTGTGCCGTTGTTACATAATTATGCATATATTTGTATCCATTTATCCACGCATCCATCCACTCATCCACCATTCATTACCCATCCACTCTATGCATTTCATCGGGAGCGCTCCACAGCCGGCTTACATACATACATACATACATACATACATACATACATACATACATACATACATACATACATACATACATACATACAAACATGCATGGATGCATACATACATACATACATACATGCACAAATGCATTTCTATATTTTAAGATAGGAATGCAGCTGAAAGGAAACTTATTCACACTGACTTGATTATTTTTAATGTTTTGTGTATCACTTATCACTAAGTGAATCATCAACGTACACTAACCGTCATATATTGCTAACAAATCCCAATCCCACTGACAAACAATATGGCCGCCTTTGGCTGTCACAAAATTCTCTATATCACAAGTTGTCACACTAACTTCCACTGTCGTATTTTCATAAATACTGGTAATATACCACTCGGCACTGTAATTACTGAAAATAATAAGACAACTTAAAATGAAAAGTATTTTGAAGTGTTGTTTTAGATTAATAACTGTGTACACATAACTGTATGTAAAATTAATGCACGGGATTCATCATGCGATATAAATAAATACATGCATATATTTAAATGAATATTGAAATAGCGACACCAATTTAAAAAAAATCAAGACGTTGTTCAAATGTTGACAAAAAAATTTGACAACAATTTTAGCACATATAAATATAATAGTTATTAATTTGCTTTCAACATCGATTGTTGAAGTTATTTCAACACACATTAGGAAGTTCTGTATTTATAATGAGCGTTTAAGTTTGTCTGTTCAGGCCGGGATTCATCCAACAAAGTTCAAACCGAAACCAACGCTTGGGCATTATATGCAGGTACAGTTGTCCCCATGATCAAAAGGCTGCATTTGAATCACAACACTCTCTGATTAACGTGTTTGCTTGTTTTAATGGTGTTTAACGCCACAATCAAAGAGTTTTATTTTCAGTTATGCGATGACGGCCATTCGTAGAGTAAACTTGTTACATTGTACCAAAGGAAATACCAAAGGTATTCCGCAAATATACTGGCAATCTGGACTCGAAGTGAAGTTCATTACTGAAAGACCGATTCTCTAACTGCTCAGTCATGGAATAGCCACTACGATGTAGTCAAATGCATGACACATATCATTGTCTGCTATAGAGGAAATTTACTAGGGGAAGACATTGCCTAAATATTATACAATATAATATCGAAATGTTTTCCGCCCCCCTCGAAGAACGAAGAACGAAATTTGTTGAACATCAAACTGCAACAAAGCTTTCAAGAAGAAAACTACAAATAACTGCAGTCTAAATCAAAACACGTTTCATACTAGTTGGTTCAGAAAGTATGACGTCATTTTCATTTATCAATCCTTTTCACCCCATAATGAATTGTCGTAAACCGATAGAAGTCCATTTCATTCAGGTTATGAAAGGTGAGAAAGATTTCCAAAAGTGTAACAATTAATTACCATTTTTGAATCATATTTTATTCGATCAGGATTATTTTGTTTCTATTTACTGTGGATATCACATTTGGCATTTTTATTGAAAATGTTTACCCAAATTTAAAAAGTTGTGTCATATATTACACTTTGTGACGATAAAAAAACCATCCTGAAAAGATGGCTTTTTTCGTAATGAATATTGTTTTTGGTAAATTTATTTATGTTCATCTCATCTTCAATGTTCAACAATACATTAACTCGAAAGTAAACACAAAGATATGTGAAGGAGTCCCTTTAAGTCTTAAAATCGATTAAACATCCAAGAGTAGGTTTTACGAGTCAAACTACAGATATAAAGCAATGTCTTACTTTGGATAATTTTCTAAGCCATAACTGGGATGAGAATTGAATTGTTGTGTTCTCGCTGTAGCGTCTAAATATGTTTGCGCATTGGATTCTGAAAAAAAGTGATTGCTAGCTAAATGGAAATTTTAATACAAGTATCATGATAATTGTAAAACTACTGCAAAATCATCAAAGATCCAAAGCATCCTAAAAGTGTTTTGCGGAACAATATAAATTGTAAAATAGATTAGACCAAAAGCCTCGGAGATTTTTTTTTTAATGTAATGATACAATTTTAAACCCTACAATATTCTGTGTCGATATAAAAACATTGGACTTCTCAAAATATAGATAAAATTTTGAAAGAAATAATGTTATATTTAAATACCTGTAATCATAAGAAAATACGCTACAATCCACAGCAACATTTTATCACAGCTGCAAACGCGAATTGTTTCGTAGACTACTTCAAAGTTTGTATATTAAATCAAACGTGATTTGATTTTGGTAACAATTATGGTAATGTCTTTGTCCTGAGTATATTCAGAATATCCACAAAGTCATGTTTGTGTAATGATAGGGGATGTGGGTTGTCAAGGTACTGATGTCACGTGATGAACATAACCAGTCCAAAATAGGTAAAACGTATGAAAACGCATATGATTAGAGTCCATGTTACTGTAACATCTACATCGATAATTGAGGTTGTGTTTTGCTAACAAATTAAAGATTCATGCAGTTATTCAAAACGTTATCCAAAAATGCTTTAGACGATTAACTCTGAGCCATTTTCTTTCTTGCATACCTAACCAAAGATAATCATTAATAATCATTGAAGTATTCAGGAGTGACATGAATTGCAATTATGAAATTTATATTGATACTCTCTCTCTATCTATCTATCTATCTATCTATCTATCTATCTATCTATCTATCTATCTGTCTGTCTGTCTGAATGTCTGTTCAAAGTCCTAAATAATTACCAACGCCAGTTTCTACTGTGATGATGCAAAAATGTATCACTTTAGTTGGATTTTTCATATAGAGGAATACATCACACCGAAAGAGGTGGTATGAGGCATGTCCAAAAGCCAATCAAAGTGTGGTGTAACAACTATTTAAGAGTAAACATTACAAAACGATAATTACACATGAATCACAGATACCAAAGTATCAGTCGTTCATGAGAAAAATACAAATCAGATGAACATTGAACAAACACGGACTAATGGAAATTCAGAGGTGGGATCAGGTGCCAAAGGGGAGTAAACATCTCCTGTTGACCGGTCACATCTGCAGCGAGTACATAGTAAAGTTCAAATGTAATAGTTACGGAATAAATCCTCATTAAAACGGTAAAGATGATTCAACAAAAACATTTGAAAATGAAACTCGACATTTCATTCAGTAAAACGTTGTAATTATAAACAAGGTTATCATACCAATCGTAACATATGCGAAATATTGACGTCAAATGTGATTTAGAATCAAAAAGTAGTTTGTGGTCATATATCATATTATATCGTGTCACCTGCAATATATATAAACACCATATGTAGGTGCATGTGACACAGAATGATTCGGTGTGAGACTTCCCCTATAGCCAGACTTTTCCCGGCGTTCCCACTCTAGAGTAAGCCTTCCCCCATTGGCTTGGAGCCAGTCTTTCCCCAGTGTAATTTTGAGTGAGACTTCCCACTAGAGGGGAAGTTTCACTCTAGAGTCAGCCCTATCCCTTAGCTGAAGTCGATTATCCTATTCTTTAGAGAATCTTCTCAGATAAAAGTGTCGCCCCTCTTCAAACATTTTCGAACTTAATGCATATAAAACATAATTCGTAAAGGCATACATGCTGTTAAAATGAAAAATATGTTTGTATTCAAATAAATACTAGTTTGCAAAAAAAAAATCTTGTTATGATATCGTAATTCGTGAAAGGAAATCGATTATGAACAATACCCGGGTTAACATTGGATATTCTTACATTGATTCAAGGCATACGAATCGTCGGCAAATTTCTTTAATTCTAGGCAGTATATGCATGATATGATAAAATTTTTCTATAGCCCGATATATCGTTTCACTTTTGTAAATCAAAGATTAGGTCTTATAGTGTGGGATATATTTTGATAAAAATGACAGCCTTTATGCTTTTTAGGGGTACTGGTATGTAATCCATTTTCGTTTTACGTCGTCCTTTCAAAACATCTGTAGCCAGATACTTTTTTATTAGACCCTTCTGTGTTGTAAAATATATGCAAATAAAATCCCCGAACAAAATCAATAAAAAACATCAACTTACTTTATTATTTGTTTCATCCCGTAGACTCCACTGGAGGTAAGTTACGCAAGAGTAAAAATCTTTATTTTAGTATGATTATTATAGTCATATACTTGATTTAATGCTACAATTCCTAAGAAAAAGAAAACCATTGGCATTATTATGGTTACTTTGTTTCTTAGATACCCCCCCCCCCAAAAAAAAATTATAAAGTATTGAGGCGGAATAAGTTTGCAAAAATTGTAAAACTTTTAATCTTTGTATAAAAAGATGAAAATTAAAAATTTCACTTTAGTATGATAGAATAATCTCCAATTTACATATCCACATATTCTATTTCCCCGTCTTGTGTCATTTGGTATTTTCCATAAAACCGACACACAGATTTTGTTTCTTTATTATTTTAAGCAAAATTTCCGATTAAGCTTTAGCTAGTTATGCATTACTTATCAAAGTTTAAAAGATGGCATACAATGTTAATACATGCAAAGGCATTTCGATCTACATTATGCAAATGATTGTAAAAATAATGTCAATCCGCTGTACAAGATCAGTTGAATAATTGCTTTAAATTTCACAATTGATTGATACCAATAAATGAAATAAGTCTTACTTTAGGGTATGGCCACAGTGGGGGGGTCTTGCTCTGGGAGAAGCCTCACTCTATACACCGGCACTGATTGGCTTATGACAATTTCATGGACAATCAATGGATTCTGTGAAAATCGGTATAATGAAATATGAATACTATGCTTCAACGTCTTGGATGTTAGATAACGATAATTATCTCGTTTATGCACACGTAGGGTTCGAAAAACTGAACCGAACCTTCATTTTAATACTTTTTGTTAAGGAGGTAATGTCGGATGCGGTTGCATTTGACGACCCAATATACCTGATTTCACGGCAGCATATTTCAAATATCTATTTATTCTACCTTTTCGATACCTTTTGTATATTGCTTTGTATATTTTGCTATTAAGAACTTACAATGGAATTCGGTTTACATTGATCTATTAATCTATATACATGTAAGTAAACAGCACGTGGCAATAGGTCATCTGTATTATTGCAACCGTTATTTTATTTTCTTGTTTCATTATTTAGGATGTAAAATGTAGGTATTCCTATGATATTTTAACTAATTGGTTTACAGCCACTGACCTTATGATGCCACTCCGGAACGATTTGAAACATGCACGAATCATCAGCTTTACATAAATTATTCAGTTTGAATTTTTCAACCGAAACCAACTTCAGGAAGATAAAATTTAACACTGGTCGAATACCATACACTTCAAAGCATTATTGACATACTACAAATTTTGTGTCACAGCAATAAAACAGCGAACCACACATAATTCAATGTAAAGTTTTCTTTTTTGTATTTTCCGTCACAATCTTCTATCTGAAGCTAATTTGCAGTTCGTGTTTGTTCAAGATTAAGAACACTTATTTAATGTTATTTCATCATGTTATTGTTTGTTTGTTTCTATTTTATATACCACTTTTAACTTATATGCAATTGTTACCAGCTTTAGGTTAAGTGCTCCAAATTTTGTACTGACCCCAGAACAATAAGTGCTATTTTACGTGTCACGCCTTTCATGACTCGCTACCTATGATTCAAATCTCATCCAGTCGTTTTACTCTTGCTTCGTATGCTAAGCACTTTACAAAAGAACAGTCACTGCCATTTTTGAATTGTATTTATCTTATTTATTGATGCATCTATTTATTTATTTGTGTTTTCGCACTTTTTTCTGCTTCAAAATACTCGTATGAAACAAAGACGACTCAAAATACATACATTATGATATGGACTCAGGGTACATCAGACAATGTTATTGATTTGGTTTCAAAGCTATGTTTTTGGATGCAAATGTTACTGGAAGGAAGGGAAATTTCAATTCAGTTTCCTTGTAAAGGATTATATATATATATATATATATATATATATATATATATGATAGCTGATGTAACATTTTTGTTGTCTGTACATTAACAAGCCAGATTCATGTTCTAGATATCTCCCCTAAAGCACTTGAATTAATCCCAGTGAATATTTTTCCAAATTATTGAGGTCCCTATTAAGTAATCCTCCATTCAGGGTAGATAATTTTCATAAAAACAAACACAGCGCATAATCGGTACCAACGCTTCCATTCCCATACTCAGAGGTATGACTAGTAGTAAGGATAAAATTATTGGTAATTTCTAGACACCCTAAGCATCGCCTAACCAGACTCATCCTGCTAGGTAAATTGAGAATATTCGATAAACAAGAAATATCCAGAGGTGGGATCAGGTACCATGGGGGAGGGGAAGTAAGCGAAACTTAAACAAAACACGTGAGGAATAAGTACTTGTCGCAATCGATATAGCCGATTTAAAAAGTACTATTGAATACGTAATTCAATGTTTCAGTTACTGAAATATAGTAATTTTCACAACAAAAATACAAGAATATAAGAATATTTATGCCTGTGTGTATATCTTTTTTGTTCTTGTATATCAATCTAAGCAGTAGAAAGGAAAGAATTTGTTGAAAAGAAAAATCCAAAGCTAATTGTCCTTTAAATGCGATTCCTCATATTGTAGTAATAACAATATGTATGTAGTATGCCACTGTATATGAAATGATCATATGTTGGACATACCAATGCCTTATTTGTTCAACTAGTTCATATGTCCATATGTAGGCAAAAAGGATAATACATCATAAAGGGAAAATCGGAAAAGCTGGAATTGTCACTTTGCAAATCCTAGACACACAGTGTGTATAGAATACATTGTATTAACAATTGAGATACCCAAATCTATACTAATACACTCATGAAATAGATGTATAGGGACTATCATCTGCATTCAGCATCCGTATTCTATTATCATAAAGATAGAACATGTTTACAAACACCTAATACAGACTTTTTGGTATACATAATTTACGAGGTTGTACAACCTGAGCTATCCATTTTCACTGCTTTTGTGTTTTTGTTTGTTTTAATGCAGTTTGAGGATATTCCATTTCATTGGGTACAATTTACTTTCCTGGTGCATATACTTTTAAAACAATTATGAATCCCTGACGTTTGAACTGAAATTACATAAACTTGTTCTCAGAGATACTGCGGCAGCGGAAATCATGACGTATTCTGTAGAAATATAAATAAATGACAAGCCTTGAAACAATTTTATCAACTTTATTGAAAATAGTAAAAGAACAGATACAGCTTTATATATATATATATATATATATATATATATATATATATATATATATATATATATATATATATATATATATATATATATATATATATATATATATAGATTATCACAGATCACAATAAAAGAATTCATAAAATAGCTGACCAGCAGCCGCATTTGGCGATAACGATATGTGTATAAAACAAAACAAAGGATTCATGTGGCAAAAACTTGTCCTTCTATAATTTCTTAAAGCTATCAACTATCTACTCATTTTAATCCGAATACAATATCTATCGTCGCTGACAGAAATCCTGATAAAAACACCACAATACGTAAAAAAAGTACTGAAAGAAAAAACAATTGAAACTAAATATTGACAGCATTGTAGATACAAATGTTGTTTTTATTTCTGGACAATTTCGTGATGTGACATAATTAGGAAAGGTTTTGGATAAAAGGTGGATATATGCATTTGTATATATAACTCATAATACCAGTTTCCATTGATTTTGAATGGAGTGTATTTTTTTCTGTGGAAAATAGTAATTAAATAACAAATTCTGTGGAAAATAGTAATTAAATAACAAATATATTTAATTGATTGATCCTTATATAAGTTAGATGCCTTTTATTCAAGAATGAGCCGTTTCATATCTATCTTTAACAGTGTTTATTTATATCTAACAGACACTGAAAATTATTTTAGTATATAATGATGTATATATTTTAACACCATAAATAACATATCAATCAAACGTATGGTAAAGGAATATGATTAAGCCAATGTGAAGGTAGATTATATCTTGTTATTCATTGAACATCAGTTATCCTCTAAATAGGTAGTATACAAAAAGATTCAAATTTCAGTCAAATCTGATAAATATGATAAAATGGTGCATATCTGGCATCTACTGTAACGTTTGTATATCAGTAATGTTGAAAGAATATTAAAATATAGATAGTAACATATGACTCGATAAAATTTGACACTTGGTCATTGATTATTGTTGTCGTTGATTGATGTTGAATTCTACTTTAAGTACATATGGTGTACGTATGTATGTATGGTAGGTAGGTAGGTAGGTAGGCAGGTATGTATGTATGTATGTATGTATGTATGTATGTATGTATGTATGTATGTATGTATGTATGTATGTATGTATGTATGTATGTATGTATGTATGTATGTATGTATGTATGTATGTATGTATGTATGTATGTATGTATGTATGTATGTATGTATGTATGTATGTATGTATGTATGTATGTATGTATGTATACTATGAGATGTGTCATTTTAAAATAATATAAATACCTACAAGCTGATAGTTCCATATTGAATGAAACTTCTCAAACGTTTTGTTAACATAATGAACTTATAAGCGAATTAATATTGCAGCTAGTTGTTCTACCCAACCGTGTCTAATTCTGGGTTTATTTTATCTATTTTTACATATAAATGTTTAAAGAGAACCTTTATGTTATTACGCTTTATAAATGTATTTAAGAAATATCTAGAAAAATAGATGAACGTGTATTTATTTTCCATACTTGCATCACGTTATCTTTATAATTGTATCATACAGAAAGCAACACAAAATCCCAAAATGAATATTTTGTTAACATAAAATCTCAGATACCAAATAATAATACATATTACAAATGATGATATTGGACAAACAAGGAACTCTGAAAATTCGGAGCTGCGATCAGGTGCCATGGGAAACCAGCACACCCGGTATACCGGTCACACCCGCCGTGAGTCCACAGTCAAATTCAAATGAAATAAGTGATATAAGAATTGCAAATCATATGAAAATACAAAGCAACTCACTATAAATGTTTTCCGTCTTAAAGATAAAGAAGTAACATTCGTATTTGGTATGTAAAACAAAGTTTTGTGCTATATGATATTGCATCAGAACATTTTTACGATAAATATCAACAATAAAAATAAAATTTCTTGTTTGCATCCCAGTTGCCACTCAAAAGCGAATAATGGATAGGGGAATATCCCCTGTACACTGTTATCTCAGTACCACTGAAATAGAATTAAAAGCACTTGTTGCCGAAGGCAATGTCTTCATCTAACGTTTGGTATGCGACATATCCTTGTTGTGCCATTAGACAATGATACGAATGATAAATTATATGGCACATTTTGTATGTCAAGACTTTCAAAATCATATTGTATCTTTGATTACATGATTGATGACCTCAGCATAATTGCAAGGGCACTTGCTAGAATAGCTGTCACGATTGCTGACATCTTCATTAACAGATACGTTGTATATTGTTTTGAATTCCTAAAACGGAATATTAACATCATCGTATCATCAAATATGTTTTTTTTTATCAGGAGGAGGTATGTCGATTTAAATATGCATTGGAACATGTGGGGGCGAATACCTTGGTACGCTTGAAGAAGTTTGTACCTGTGGATGAGGATCAAAAATTGAATACGGGGGCGGTGGTGACGAAGAAGCCGGAATTCCGTCCACTATATTGTCTATTGGTGGAGGAGGATCAGTCGAATACGGTGGTGGTGATATAATATTTAGAGGGATATCATATGTTTGAGGTAAAGTACCTCTATTAAGGTGAGGTGAAAGCATTGAGGGTGATAGCGGTGAGGGTGGTCGGTTGCTTGTCCTTCTTAAAATCCTATGTCTGCTTTGATCATTCAGTCTTTGACTAGAAGGATGAATTGTTCTTTGAGGTTGATTTCGACATCGGCATTGCTTTGTGGAAATACAACCACAAGCGAAACCAAGGAGTACTAATACACACAGAATCCCGCCAACTACCCCTCCGATTACAGCGCCTGTTTTAGATTCGTCCTTGTGTTGGGGTGGTTTGGTTGGCACAGCTGTAAAAATAAAAAAAAAATTGTATTAAACCGATATTCATATAACTGTTTTGAGGCGTTCTCTTACATAAATTGATAAAATTCAATCTTAACCCTTTCAACCCTACATTCCATAATAGACTGGTAATAAAACAACAGAAAGAGCATGCCATTCATATAGTCAGAGATGAAAGTGCTTGATCATTATCATAAAATTATGTCTCCATGTGCAGAAAAATAGCATTCATTGCATTGTTTGAAGATTGTGAAACCAAATGAATATCTGATACACAGCAAATGTTTGTTTTTGTATGAATTAATCCTTTCGCACATAATAGACTAGTCGAAGACAATACAGATGGCATACTACTTAGATATTCAGGGGTGAAAGGGTTAAAGTTTAAAGTGTGAGACAATCATAATTTATCACCACTGTGAGTTTAAGATATAAAAATATCAGTCGAGGGTGGGATTAATTGATAAATCCCGACCGAGGTATTAGCCGAGGTTGGAATATTGATCTCGCACGAAAATGATATTGTCTATTTGCAACTCAAATGTGGTACTGGATTATTTTTCTCGCACCTGCAAACCCTTTACATACATGGAAAAAACAGTTTAACCCATTGTAGTGGATTCACCACTTATCTTTTTTATCTACCATCTACCCGCAAATACATTGTAAATATAAACCGATCACACACACACACACACACACACACACACACACACACACACACACACACACACACACACACACACACACACACACACACACACACACACACACACACACACACACACACACACAGTACTGGTTAAAAAGATATCAGACTATGATACCAGGTGCGAGAAAACATTTTTTCCAAAATAAACATGTATTTGAAATATGGGTGAAATAATAATGCATGATTGCATTGAGTGTAAATCCGAAGCCTCGAGATAAGAATCTGGTAGTGTCATCCTCGTGCAGTGCAGATTTGTCCATTTCGCACACTACACAAATTCGCGGACAAATCATTTTCAAGTGAGAAAAAAATAAGTCCTGACAAAATATAATATCGCTATCGATATTAAAAATAAATATTACATCTATTTACTTACGACGGTCGATAGCTCTGTAACTGATATTGAATCCCCTAAATTCTATACTATCGTCTGTATGGAAACGAATAAATAAGACATTTTTTTCACTGTAGAATGTCGATAATTCATTAGAGCCACAGTATCGTTTCCCTTTGTCGTATGTATCGTCATATCCTGAAAGATAAATTGTCGAATCTCTTAAAATATCCTTTTCTCTGATGTATTATGTATAAAATAATTTCATTATGAATTTTCATACAATAAGACATTTTTTGTAGTCTATAACTTTGTGAAATACTGCAGTTACATTATCAAATACGATAATAAACCAAATGTGTGTGTGTGTGTGCGCGAGTGTGTGTGTGTGCGCGCGAGTGTGTGTGTGTGTGCGTGTGTGTGTGTGTTTGTGTGTGTGTGTGTGTGTGTGTGTGTGTGCATGCATGCATGCAGGTATGTATGTATTCATTGAACAAAATGACGAATCAACTGAATTATAAAGATCAGTCGGAATATTAATATAAACAATCTAAGAGGTAAATAAAATGTAAGTTAATGTCTTTTTTTAAATGGGCTTACAAGTTCTTACCGTCATATATTTCTAGATAATCTTTATCACACAGATGCGAGGATTCGACAGCCCAGTCAATATTCATTATCTTGATGCAGAGATCTTTCTTTCTGGAGATAAGTCGCCATTCACATTTCATTCTCCTGAAAACAAATGAAATTACCATGGTTTGTAGAGGTCAAGTATATATTTAAGCTGTTTGTACAGACAGATTTGGCCCCAATTAAACGGGCATTAGTTATGTTTCAAAAATAAAATGGATTTTTTCTACTGTTACAATTTGCACTTGATGTACAATAACAAATTAGATCTATACATAGGTATAAAAAAATCTTATATTCCTATATATTTTGTGACAATAAGGTCAGGTCCAGCGTAGTATTCATATACAAATAGTAAGTTTGAGTTAATAAATTGCAATTGAAAAAGTGCCAAACCTGGGTTTCTCAAGTAATTTTCACAAAATATATAGGAATGTTTATGAGTGTGTATATCTCTTATTTGTTATTGTTTATCAATTTAAGTAGAAAAAAGGAGAGAGAAATTTTTGAAAATAAATGGAGCTAATGCCCCTTTACATATCTCAGGTTGTTGAGTCCTTTTTAAGGAGCAATCGGCGTTGTGGCTGTAAACAACTGTAAAATGTACAAAAATGCCTTTAAAACAAATCAAGATACAGAAATTTTATTTCAAACTTAAACACAAAATTTTGGGTCCATTAATAACAAATAAAATGATGAAACAGCAATGGATATTCGAAACTCCATTAGAATACAGCAAATCAGATATAATAACATTCACAACATGAAGTAAATTTGTGAACCCCAAAGGATAATGGAAAATGTGTCCAGAAAGGGATTTCCAGGGAAGCGTGTTTCTGTTATCATGCTACACCCCGTCATAGACGTTGCATGGAGACCTCACGAATTTGGAGGTTAAAGATCTCATTTTGTAGGCCACATAGTATTTTATGGGCATAAATATTCAGTCTCTTGAAAATATCTCGCTAATCAGACCATTTTGAGCCAATTAAGTGTGTTGCCTTAATCAGCAAAATACTATTCATTTTTAAATAGAACCACTCTAGGCAGTCTGGGTGAAAAGTATGGGACAGAATATTATATGTATGAATCCGTTGAAATGTGATATTCTACGTTATTTTTGGCTAATTCTACCGTCATCATATCTTTGTTTACAATATATTAAACACTGACTGTATACATCGAGGTGGCACATGTCCTCGCATGACAACCTGTCGCTGTCAAGCCTAAATATGTGCCCAATTTAGTGAACAGATACACTAATAACAGTTCAATTATACTATACCGCATTTTAAATTTGGATCTTGTTTATGGGAAGTTGATATAACCTGTCAGGTGGAGCCTTGTGAACCCCTTTTGACCTAGACAAGTTTACATTTCATGGAGTACAACACAATTACATTACAATTACACTGGCAAGATAACCATTTCTACGTTCCACCATACCCACTTATATCCATTGGGGAATAAAACGCATTTCTAGTTAAGCCTGTCTTACTCGAAAAGTGAATAAAATCAACCATATGATAATCAAAGTGTTATTCCGCCGAGACATGTGTATTGGAGAATGCAATATTTAAACAATGTCAGAAATGAAAGGAAAATGTTCAATTAAACTTACCTTGGGTAATTTCCTGGATAGCCCGGCGATGCAATAAATTTTTCCTGTTTGGTTGTTTCCACATTCACGATAGATGGGGGACAACTGGAAGCTGTTTGCAAAACAAAAAACAGAATTAGCATTTAATGCCAGCCATGTGAAAATGGTCCATCCGGTTTAGTTGATGTGACTGTGAACTATATTAGTTAGTCTGTGAATGATCCCATTGATATATTTTCTCTTGAATTATATCTTCATAATTTGTATATCGTTTTCTTCTAACATTTTGTTTGTTCGAATGGGATTTTGTGCAACATTCAACATTTTTTCAGTTATATGGTGGTGTTTTTAATGGTGGAGGAGAGAATCGGATTAAAATATACCAGGGAAAAAAATGCAAACCATCCACAATGAATTTATCTAATCAAAAGTTTATCTGGTTCATCTAGCATGCATTCGACAAACATATTTAAATATTGAATTGTTTATGCTTTAGACACATTTACACATTCAGGTTCTCCTTTGTATGACTGCTTAGACGTTATAGGTCTACCAAAGTAAATTGGCACAAATTGTTTACATTGTTTACAAGCACAACGAGTCAAAACTAGATCATACGAGAAGTGACACGTCACTTGTCGACACAAAAATATGAGCATCAGTAATGCATGGAATCCGTGCAAGGCAAAATGTTTTATCTGTACATCCTATTTGGAAAATAGACCGTATTGTTTTGGTTTTTGACAGAACCCGGATGTACCACTTTATCTTGGTAGCCCTGTACTTATTATGTGTCCAAGCAAAAATGGATTTATCATTTTATAACAGTGAGATTTACAATAGGTTGGAACGCAATCCACGGAAATAGGAGTCTTTTTTATGACTATGTATACAAAATGCTTAAGAAAAAAAACTTCACGCATTTTCTTGGATACTACAGTGGAGTAAACTGTTATTCGGAAAACGATATAAAATGTTTCTCTTCGAAGTATTCAAGCCCTGTTGCTGTATCTCCAATGGAAAGCAAACACTGCATTGTAAGAAACTTGTGTCATAATTGTAATGCGCTTTTAAAATGATGAAATTTGCACTTACCTTTTGTAATGAAAAATAATAGCATACATGCTATAAACAGGACATGATGACTGGGAATCCGATTATCCCCTGAGCTGCCATTTGCCATAACAAGTCTGAAAGAAAAAGATTACAGTAAGTTATATTTATACATATCTATATATATATATATATATATATATATCAATAAAATGTAAAGTCCTCCAAAGAGAAGTACCAGTATGCGAAAGAATGTAAATCACTGAAATTTCACAAAATTTCGGCCACTTCAGTTACAAAACTGAAACTTTGTATTGTGCAGACTTAATACTATGTAACTGATATACATATTGTCGTCTTTCACTTGATAAAGGCCAAGTGTCCGAAAATTTGTGAATTTTGAGTGTTTTACTGTTTATTATATATATATATATATATATATATATATATATATATATATATATATATATATATATATATATATATATATATATATATATATATATATATATATATATATATAAGATTTAACACACAACAAGGGTACATTTCATTCTTTTGAAAGTATATTATCTTCTTTATGAGAAAGCATGATTCAGTTTCTATCAAAAAGGCATTATTTGAAAGACGGTTACAGCAGTTGGTAATGGTAAACGCATTCAATGAGTTAATATGATATACGTATATTCCTTATTTTTAATCTTTATCTGGCTAAGTAATATCAGTTCAATGATGTTTTATTGTATTTATTAGACCCCACTTTGCTGATAGCACAGTGCCGTGGAAGTAAGGAGTTGTTTTTCAAATAAAATGGTTATGTAATGAAAGAGGTTTTCTCCAATCTTGCACACACTAGATAAAGCAAGTATGCTCACACTATCATTGTGTTCTGTAGTATATATACTTTTGCAAATTAACATGCCTATCAAAATGCAAACATCTTCTTGTCACGTATGAACACGAAACTATGACAGAGGTTAAAGAAAGTACCTACAGACTACTGGAAAATCCCGCGAGCGTCCGATGTCATTGTGAATAATCAAACACAAATATTAACAAAACAATCTCAATTTTATGAAGCACAGAGGAACCATACATATTTCGGCAACAAGGAGGGTATATTCATATACGTTTGAGTTCATTCAATTGTAGTCACTACCGGGTAGAGGGACTATCAAAATGGTGAGATGACATCGGGGATTCAATGACTTGTAATCTGATTCATTTCCCTTTGTTTGATGTTGTTGGTTTACATTATTGTTTGGTAGTGACTATTGCATTGGTAATTAAAATTACGTGGCAAAATTTCCGAAAGTGTATATCTGAGTTTTAAAGGGGTATTGACTGTGTTTACAAAAATAAATGTTTCGATTGTTTTTACTTTTACTACTTGTACTTCATGTACAATTACAGCTATACACACATAAACAATCTTATATTCCTATATATTTTGTGAAACTAAGGTCAGGTCCAGTGTGGTGTTAAAATACAAATTGGAAGATTGAGTTAATCACTTGCAATAAGAAAAGTGCCAAATTTGGTTTTCTGAAGCAATTTTTACATAATATACAGAAATTTAAGAATTGTTTGCTTGTGTTTATCACTTTTTGTTATTGTATATCAAAATAAGTAGTAGAAAGAGGAAATTGTCTTCTGAAAAGCACAGCTAATACCCCTGCAAGGGGCCATCTTGATGTTTTGGCTTAAAAATAAATAAGAAATTATTATCATCATCACGGTCACATATATAATGTTGTAAGAATGGTTATGTACTTTAATTTTTAAATGAAAACATTACTATTAAAAATTATGAATTCCTTCATTCTTGGCTTCTCAATATTTTTAGTGCCTTTATTCTGCTTTAACTCTCATGGCGATTGTCCTGGATTCATCCCGTAAAAATCAGACATTAAATGTATGTGGATTATAACATTTCAGTTTTGTCTTTTTTTTCTCAATGTTTGCTAAAACGAAGTGTACAAAACACTGAAATATAGTAATATTTGAAATGTACAATAAAGACACGTTACTGTTCTATAGTACAGAATCTATAAACAAATTTACGTCTCAGATAGTTTATGTATTTTTATTGCTGATTTCTTATCTTTTCTTTGCAATATTCCGATTCAATGTCAAATTATCCCATACATGTGGCATATATTTTATTCTTTTTATTTAGTTACCCAAAAATTGACATTTGATATTGACAACACGGTTATAAGTCCAATTAGTCAGAATCACACATTTCAATGAGTTACACATTTTATATTGACCAATCAAAGAGCTACTTGAGCAAAGATCTGAATAAATTTTCTTCACAAAATGATTTATATTTAGTAAAATAAACAAAACACTTCCTAGTTTTATGACATATAAGGTTTAAGCTCAGATCTAGTCCAGTAACATTGACCCTTGTTAACCAATGCTATAAAGTTCATTTTGTGGAACCCAAATGTTATCTAATTATACTGCTAAAATATTCAATAACAATGCCTTCAGATATATCGACGGTAGACTTCGTTTCGTTTTCGTTCGAACAAACAACCTTATATGTCATGTAAGTACAACACGAGTCTACCTAACTGATCGAGGGTAATATTGGTCAGTCAAAGCACGTAGTTACAGTTTAAGGGATCTTTGCTTCGTCGTTGTTGTTTTTCATATTTTGTTTTCCTTTTTAAACTACTTATATTGATATACAACAACAAAACAGAAATATACACAGGCGTAAAAATTCTTAATTTCCTTAATATATTTTGTGAGAATTGCTTCAGTGAACAAAGTTTGGCACCTTTTAAATTGCAAGTGGTTAACTCAATCTTACTATTTGTGTATGAATACCACAATGGACCTGACCTTATTTCAACAAAATATATAGGAATATAATTTTTTCTATGCCTGTGTATAGCTCTGAGTCACGTGTCAGACATTTGGCGATAGATCAGTTTCAGTTAAGCTTGTTGCACCTACTTATGTGATAAGTAATGCAACAAGGAAGTTTGACCTTTGCACACAAAAACTGTGTTTCTCTTTTGAAACCCTTGTTGAGCGGAAAGAAAAATTCATTACCCTTCGATTTATATATATATATATATATATATATATATATATATATATAATATATATATATATATATATATATATATATATATATATATATATATATGTGTGTGTGTGTGTGTGTGTGTGTTTGTGTGTGTGTGTGTGTATGTGTGTTACAAACGCACACAGAAATTAACATACAATTTTATTCTACTAAATTGATCGTGACATTCAATGTTTAATTTTATCACGTGCCTTTTCGAAATCGCTTTCAAAAGAGTCACGATTCCATGATTTAAATAACTAAGGACGATTTAAATGTCTACCCGAGCGGCATAGAAATGACCTGTATTTACATACCAGATATATTTAAGTTTAAATATACTCAAGGACTATAGACAGAAGATCGTTCTATAGATTTTATTATTGAACTAAATGTGAATAATTAGTTTAATCATTAATTTTTCAAAACAGGACAGCGCACAAGTGATTTGTTTCAAGTTATTAAAACGATATATCGCAGAGAGAGAGAGAGAGAGAGAGAGAGAGAGAGAGAGAGAGAGAGAGAGAGAGAGAGAGAGAGAGAGAGAGAGAGAGAGAGAGAGAGAGAGAGAGAGAGAGAGAGAGAGAGAGAGAGAGAGAGAGAGAGAGAGAGAGAGAGAGAGAGAGAGAGATATTTAACAGCAATTCTGCTTATCTCGACTTTGACAACTAGCTATGTTTTGGAACAAATGCTCAGTTTTGCATATAGGTCAATATTTAAATAGTTAGTTTTTGAATGAAGTATCTTCAAAGGTTCAGAAGATAGGCCTTTATAAATGAACAATATAACACACAAAGAAGACGACGAGTACAGCGATTAATCCGTGTAAGTTTGAAGTGAATCGAAAAATTTTAAGTATGTTTTCACGATGTCTTTGTCTTATATAAGTGTAAAACAAATAGAATGTACTCGTCGCCTATACATATTTATCTACCCGGAAGTCACTTAAATAGTGGTGTCATAAATAATACATTTGTATCCAACTTTATATCTAAATTTGCTGCGATGAAAATTGATCAAGATATAATGTGTAAATATTACAGATACAAACGTATATATCCTCATAATATCCAGGGTACAATATATAAATCTGATCAATATTGGACAGACACGAACCTCTAGAAATCCAGAGGTCGGATCAGGTGCCAGCAAACATTTTCATAGCTATGGGGGTACTGATTGCGAAATCGAATATGCAATTGGATGTTGCAACAGATTAAGCAATGTACATATAATAAAGTAATCTATTCTGTAATGAAGTCATTGTTTATTACTGAAATGCACATAGTGAATGTTCTCTAAACATTGCAAGCTTTCTTTACATTTAGTAAAGTATTCAGTTAGTCCCTCTCAATTTTGTCCATAGCGAATCCAATTGCTTCTTATTTGGTCGGATCTTTACTCATGAAAATGAGTTGTTCGAATCAAGGGATTGTTGTGGGATTTATGATTCGTTCACAGAAATATTGTTTGCCACCAGTTTTTTAAGCATCCATCTGCTGTTTCGTTGAATCTACATATAATCCATTACATAGCTTCCGTGGCATGTTTAGGAACGAATATAAGATTTCAGATACCAAAGTATAAATCTTTAGGATGTCCAGAATACATATAAAAATCCGGTGAAAATGGGACAATCACTGACCTCTGAAAATCCGGAGTGAACCGATTTTTTCATTCGTTCGAGGTATTCTGGCAATTCCATCCTCATTACTAAAAATTGATAAAGAATATTTATGTTTTATCTAATATTCAATACCGAAAGCCCTGAATTTGGCCCAAGCTTTT
>BROG01000104.1:865000-882500 GCA_030159075.1 Atrina japonica | reverse complement strand
TATATACAAGCACTAAAACCTATTAACACTATATATCCAATCGAATCTAAGTCAACAGATACTTAGTCATGAAACGAATTATATAAAGCACTCAAATCATATATATATATATATAATTTTCTAAATATCTAAATTTATCATTTTCTAAATTATGGAATAAATGGATGCTGTATGGTGATCAATCATTTCAAATATTTTATCTGTTTATTAATATCTATATACGCTGTTGCTAATGATAGCATTGACACCTAATAAGACAGTAGTGATAAAAGTACACAAATAAAAAAGGTCAAATAAATAACAGCCAATATGAAAAAAAAAATGGATAAAATTACTTTTACCATAGAAAACATTTATAAATGAATACAAGTTTTATTCTATTGTCATGGTTTTCACACGTATACAAATCGAATCCTTATCATTTTGCACACTCAATTGTTAACCTACATTTTTCTTCTTCTCCCACTTTTAATATTAATTGCTTCAGAAATATGAATCGATTACCAATTGAATTATCAAACCAACTATAATATAATATGAAAAATATAATGGAACGTGGTATAATTTTATTATATTGTAATGGACATGAATCCAGGCCTGAAATTCAGGCAGATTTTCAATCATTATATTTTTATTCTTAGTATTAATATTCTGAAGGATTGAAAATACAAATTTTAACCTGACCGGGAGTGCAATTTGATGTACAAGATTTTTTAAATTCTTTTCCAAAAATGGTATCGTATATTATATGAAAGCACCGCATTTTCGTACTTATGCAGATAAAGGAAGCGTCTATAAAATGAGTTTGTTATATTCTTATACGTTATTTAGTAATGCGTTGTCTTAATTCGATAGACTGTGTTACTGTGATCACAGGTACACGAGCTATAAGATTAAACATAATATATGTGTTACCTGTCCTTTTACTATTACACGCGAATGCCCTTGTGTAAACGTGACAATAGGATCACTGGTAAACTTTATGTATTGAATAAGCTTACAATAGAAATATATACCGGTGCACATGTACTCCTTTGATAGTACTTCTCATGCATAAGACATGGTATAATTTATTACGTGATTTACATGCACAGTAGCCATGGTAAATTATGAATATTAACTAACGTTGAAACCTTTTTCATTTGTTTTATCATAATTTTAAAATCCGTTCATTAAAGCAGTATTTGAATATGACATGTAATACAGGATACTCTAATTATAGTTATATGCCAGTTAGATACCGGGCATTTATCGGTTACCGTCGCCATCACCTGAAATAAATAAACACGTTTTATGTTGATACATATTCTTGATCATAATAAATAGACATAGGTCATGTTCAAGCTATCACTTATAATTTTCACTACAGGTAAATATTAAGACCATACCTGGATTCACCATAGGAATTTTCGGTTAGCCCAATTCATGTACTTCCGCCATTTCTGACTCGGATCTTAAACACCTGAGGATCGTGGCCACTCTATACCCATTTACTTCATCTTGGATTTAAAAAATATATATATCTGACAGCTTCAAACGAGGGACACATATATTATACGGTAGCAATAATACAGTGTTACATGGTTGACTTGTCCTTACGTGTTCGGTTCCGTTTCGGGTGAGTGATTCCACTGACGTTCAGGTCTAAATTTAAATATGAGAATCAATGTTTATTGATCTACTGAACTAGCAGCTTATGTCGTTGATATGATTGTCAATATTAAAACACAGACTGATCCACATATGTGTAAATCTTTACCCAGACGGATAGGATTTCGATTTAACATGGTCTGCTTCATTGTCTATAATTCATTCAAGTTATCTCAGGTATTTTACAAAAGAAAAAATGAAATGATATTTGTAACCGACATAAAGCTGTCCATGAAGTCTTTGCATGTTAAATTTATCAAAATTAGTAATGCTACTAATATATATATATATATATATATATATATATATATATATATATATATATATATATATATATATATATATGAAATAAGTTTTAATTTAGTATCAACAATGCATATATATTTGTGTGTGTGTGAGTGTGTGTGTGTGTGTTGATTTGTATGAAGTTACTAAGTGTATATGTTTGTACACGCATGTTTTAATCACACACGCGCTCATATGTTTCATTATGTAATATATAATCATTTCCAATATATATATAAATATATATATATATATATATATATATATATATATATATATATATATTTATATATATATAATATATATATATATATATATATATATATATATATATATATATATATATATATATATATATATATATATATATATATATATATATATTATTGAGAGCGATACAAAATATTAATCCGGTACCTGGGGTGATGTTTAAAGCTATTGATCATATCTATAATAAGCCTACAGGGTTGAAGTGAATAAGATATAGAATTACAATTGGTTAAAAACATCGTAAACAAAGCCATCAAATTGTTATGTTAGTCATTCGAAAATACTGGTAAATTGTCATAAGGTCCCTAATAGTCGTGAGAAATTTTATAGTAAATGTGCACAATACTCTTCAAAATAAATACTCTTAATTATTATTATTAGTTAATTTCTTGTATACCGATTTTGACGATAAATTATTTCGCATTTGCTTTACTTGAATTAGCTGTGGACTTACAGTGTTGTGACCGGTCGACAGGGTTTGATTACTCCTCGAAAACACCTGATCCCGCCTCTTGATTTTCAAATAGTCCAATGCTCTCCAAATCTGTCTCCTGAACTTTCTGGCGATTAATACTTTGACTTGTGAGTTTTATATCTACATATCTTAAAAAATAGTAGAAAATATTCTGAGTTCTGTCATTCTGCTTACATATAATGGACAAGAAAATTGACACGGGAAATATATTGTCGAAAGAGATACACACTGCAATGTAAACTGTATTGAACTATGAGAATTCCGTGGTCGAATGATCAGTACATCGCCCCTAATTTATCGTCAACACTGATCCGAAATTCGCTGGAACCTTAGTTGAAGTTTGTTGTTCTACTTTCTGAAGGTTGTTTCGTTGTGATACTGTGACCACGAAGGTACATCTAGGAAAATATAAGAATATATATGCAGTAGAGAAACTTTAGTAGACAGTGATATGCAGACGAAGTACTTGATTATAACTTTGGTATTACGTTTATAATATTTAAATTTACATTTACATATTATGACAATATAAAAAATAACAAATACCAAAACCATGAGAAAATTTACAAATCAGGTGAAAATTAAATTTACAAATCAGGTGAAAATTAGACACATATATATACATATACACATACACATACACATACACATACATATACACACATACATACATATACACATATATATATATATACATATATATACACATATACATATATATATATTCATATACATACACATACATACAAACACATACATACACATACACATATACATACATACATCATAACAAAGACAGACTTCTGAAAATCCAGAGGTTTTCAACAATATCGGATTAGTTGTGTATATATATTAGATTTTTTTATCTTAAGAATATTTTTGTAAAAGAAAGAACATTTTTTCTCTAAATGTAGTTGCCACACTTGTCGTATAGCTTGGTTAATATATTTTGGTCTGTGTCCAAAGTAAGTAAACTGTCTTTGGTTAACTTTCATGGATTGAAAAGAATAATGACGTCGAGATTGAAATAAACGATAAAAACAACAATCAAATGAAGTGAATTTATAAGATTATTAAGTTTTTAATTTCTTGCTTGTCATGATATATCGCATGCACATACGAATTAAAATTGCCGTTATGTGATTGACAAAACGAAAAGGTTGTCGATATATATCTAAATGTCAAATTAAAGGTCAAAATTCGCTTTACTTCTTTTGATCTAAAAGCTTCTGAACATCTGTTATGAATAGAGTAACAGACCGGCTAATAAAGGAGCACAATTGGTTCCCATTGAAATACAGATTGTTTACTCAAAGATTTGGTCTTCAAATATTACATATATATTGTCTATTAGAAATCCCAGCACACTTTTCATATCAATGTTCGTGTGTTTTTATTTGAATTAGAGTATTGTTGGACGAGATAAGTGTTATTATCGGTCGGAGGTTCATAAAGAGTGTAATAGTGATACATGATTTATGTAGGATTATCAAAAGAAGTATTAAACCCTAGTTCTTCTAAAAGACAATTATATTGATATGCCCTACAAACAAATGCAATGCTCTTTGAGGCTTTTTTTTCTGCAGAGACCCGTTAGCCTTTCTGTAGTTTGACAATAACTCCGGGGTCACTGAACACAGAAAAATACAACTGTAATAACATGGAGTTATTTTACCCAAGATATCATCAACCACAGTATTCACAATATTCAACAATTTAGACAGAGTACCTGTTTCCTCGTCTTCATGTTTGGAACAAAGTCTGGCGCGCTACTAAACTGAAATTATTTTGCCAAGTTAAGGAACGGGTCTCACGGTATTTTGGACCCCTTAATAGAAGACTTTTGAGGTTTTCATTTTCGATTAATGGGAACGTCACTGATGCTGAAATACTCGATATGATTGTATTTAATGAGAGATGAAGCAAGTGATTACGTGAAGGTACTTTGTTGAATATGATTGGTGTATAAGCACCAGAAAACCAGTTTATAATTAAATAATTTGGATGCTATACAAGGTGTGTAGATATACGAAATATAAAGCGAAATTTTCAATATAAAACATGGCGGAATTCAGAACAGAGTCTTTTGTGATTAAGAACATTGTCAATGTTTAAAGCGTCTATATGTTTATTTGCAAATTTAAGTTTTATAAATAGACGTTACTGTTCTTAACAGTTATCGTCTGTTAGACGTACAAGTTTGAACAATCTGTGATGGGTAAAAGTCCTTTATAACAGAGGTTAGTGTGTATTCAGGAGTTGAAGAATAAGTGTAGGGGTTAATCCTGACTCCTGAAAAATATCATTAAGAAGTGTGAAAGGAATAGAATATTAAGAATGTTAATGAAAGGGACAAGTGACAAGAAGTTTAATTATTCATGTCAGGCCCATTATATTAGAATGTCCCTGACTTCGCTCTTTTGTTAGTATTACAAAGTCTTATCTCATTGGCGTTTCTACACTCTGAATAGTGTTATTGCATGTATAATGGTAAGCTGTGACAACAATCAGCATCCGAGGTAACAACATGATGTAATGATGACAGGCAATATAAGATATTCCTAGAGTTGGCAATATATTTGGTCAGAAAATAAATAGTGTATATATATATATATATATATATATATATATATATATATATATATATATATATATATATATATATATATATATATATATATATATATATATATATATATATATATATATATCCAATATTGATCTATAGACAGCTATACAGACAACAGAACAAAATAAGCGAGGCAACTCACATTTCTAAATTAGCTATTACTAAAGATCACTATCCACACGATTTTGAGCAAAGTAATTTAACAATCAGTAATAAATTCATGGTCAGCAATGTATTTCTACCGTACAAATATATTGCTGTACTTTATATTAAGATATTTGAAATGAATTATCTGCGAGTAAACCCTTGGAAAGCTGCCTCCTTTGAATGGTAAAAAATATCTTTTTATACATACAAGTTATCAGCACGCTTCTTGCGTTATATGCCGCGTTCTTAGTTGAAGATTTCAAAATGTTTTCTTTACTCTAAACGGCATGGCAATTCAACGGCTCATACGGGAAAACGTTATCGCCATGTAAAATGTTCTGAGATTGAACTTAGCTTTGGCTACTAAGCCAATCAGAATACGCTGGAGTTGTGAAATTCTATGACTTCAGTGATAAAGAAATAACGATGCAAAAGAATGGCTAACAATTACTATTATATATATTATATATTATAACTATTATATATATACATATATATATATATATATATATATATTATATAAATTACTTAGCTATATATATATATATATATATATATATATATATATATATATATATATATATAATATAATAATAATAATAATAATAATAATAATAATAATAATAATAACACCCTCCCAAGAAATGAACTGAATGGAAAGGTGTAGCATTTATCAATAGTATCTATGCAATGTTTATTCTGTACAACCAAAAACTGAAATAACTGTTAAGCATGAGTATTGCAAATTTAGGTGACTTCGGACCTCGTACTTAGAAATAGAAGTTCTGGGATATAACTAGCGAATCTTTCCTCTCTATCATATTTGTAGTCCCGAAATGAAATTACCGCTTCCGTATATAAATTCAACTGTACACCAACCATCTTATATGCAATATTTAACGTTTTGTTTGAACACTATTTCATTTATTCTTGTTGTTGTTCTTTAATTGGTGCTTTATTGCAAAATCAACAATATTTGCAGTCATATTGTGTCTGCCATTTTCAGTGATGGAAGGGAGAACCAGCGTACGATTTACCCGGGATGAATTTTTCGTCCCTCCGCAAGTAAACTGACAAATTGTCTCTAAAAATCATCCTACGACAAGCGCGGGTCAATCTGTCGTAGTTGATACAACGTTTTGGCTCTTAGAGTTGTCTCTCTTGAAACATGGACATTTGGAGTACATCGTATTTTATTATGCACACGTACTGTTGACTTATCAAATTATGTTGCATGTTTTACCGAGAAATATAAATATATTTATCTCCACGTGAAATCTATGTTGATATTATAAGCGAATAAAAAGTAATTCCTGTGATGTGATAATAGGACAACGCTCGCATTTGTGAAACCAGTTGTAAGCTTTAAACATAATGGTGTAATATCCTATTAACAATGAGGCTGAATTTGACGCTATTTCAAATTTATATTAATACACGCACTGAAGGACAGACACATCAATGGAACAGTTGTATGTTATATAAGCATACATCCCGGAAAGATAAAAAAAAAAGTTTTTCACGTAAAATTAACCTAAGATTTAATGAGAGTTTGTTTTTAGAACACACACACACACACACATGTGTAAAGAACCCACGCTTGCGCATACTTTGCTTTGGCCAAATTCAGGGGTTTCGGTATTGAATATTAGATAAAACATAAATATTCTTTATCAAGTTTTAGTAATGAGGATGGAATTGCCTGAATACCTCGAACGAAATAAAAAAATCGATTCATTCTGGATTTTCAGAGGTCAGTGATTGTCCCATTTTTACCGGATTTGTATATGTATTCTGGACATCCTAAAGATTTATACTTTGGTATCTGAAATTTTATATTCGTTCCACGAAGCTATGTAATGGTTTATATGTAGATTCAACGAAACAGCAGATGGATGCTTAGAAAACTGTTGGCAAACAATTAAAATAAAATACGTCAGGAACGAATCCTCATCAAACGCGGTTTTCGATATCCTTGCGTCAATTATTTGTCAGTGAGTAGTTTACCTCTGTATATGAAATGTTCATCGGTTGAACACGCCCTCGCATATCCGATCACTTGTGAAATATAGACTCCATAACTATCAAAGGGAATATATTTTGCGCATCAAAGTAATCAATTACTTGTCAAAACACCTATCTCCTAAGATCATCTCAGATATAAATTTCGTGCACAACATATGAAGATTTCATATACAGAGGTAAACTACTCACTGACAAATTATTGACACAGGGATATCGAAAACCGCGTTTATGTCAACGTTCCGCAAATTTTATGGTCGGTATAATAGTCTTGTTTGCGATTACTCTGTTTCACTAAGTGAAATGTTGAGTTGCCTTTTCGTTGGCGGTTGTTGAGACGTCTATACCAGTTGTGACTAGGGTACACTCCTCACGTGTTTCATTGGACTTGACTGTGGACTCACGGCGGGTGTTACCGGTCAACAGGGGATGCTTACTCCTCCATGGCACCTGATCCTACCTCTTGGTTTCCAGAGGTCCGTGTTTGTCCATTTTTACCGGATTTGTATCTATGTCCTGAACATCCTATTGATATTATACTTTGGTATCTGAAATTTTTATATATAAAACATTTATTTTATTTGTTTGACGATTTCTGTACAATAATCATTAAAAGTATTTCATTAATATGAAATGTAAGTCTTTCATCTGAGGAAAAAATTCATTTTACGATATTTCGAGAACATTGACTTTTTCTCCAGAATTTACTAAGATTTCGGCGGAAATAGCCGAACCCAGCAATCTGATTAATTCAATTGATACCAAAAGTAAATATGATATTGTACCAAACTACAGTCAAACCTGTTTTAGCGACCACATGTGTATAAAGACTACCTGGTCACAAAGGCTGTTACTGTCCCCAATAGTACCATTTTTACACAAATCACCTTCTATATAAATACCATCTTACTATAAAGACTGGTTTAATTGTGTCCCTAAGGCTGATCGTTATATAAACGTTTTACTGTATTTGTTTTTTACGTTCCAGCATTATCTAGATGTTACAACAGGATTATAACACACTATACATAAAAGCATGTATACGATAGTAAAGAATTATATAACCAAAACACTCATTTTCGATTCGTATTCACCATAAAATAGATGGTGCCAAGACATTTTATATTGTACACATGTCGAATGTTTTTATCTTACGTGAAAATATTATGCAACTTACAGAGAAAAATTTTAATGCTCTGAATTTAAATACCTCTCTTCCATATTCTTGTATTTAATATTTTCCGACATATTAAAGTATGCTTAACTGTATGAATATTTGTACATATGGCTGACAGATGTAATAAAACATCGCTATGCCATATATATATATATATATATATATATATATATATATATATATATATATATATATATATATATATATATATATATACATATATAGAAAGACCGGCCGCCGCCGTCAATTTACAGCGATATAAGCTGTCACAATGATTATTTTTGTCCCCTGACATATAGACGAGAATATGATAAAATGTGTGTTCAAATACATTATCAAACACGTAAAACTTTGTAAAAGATCTTTCTTTTCCCGATGTTATTTGTTTTATTTGAATTTAAGTTTTACCGTACCTTAAAAATCCAGCTGTATTTCCGTACGCAATGAGCTTTCAGATAAACTCTTTCGCCATATCAAATGTACTCCGTAATTCGGTCAAGGGATCTCGGTCCTTTATACGCTCGGACTATGTTAAAGTAGGCCAATTTTTATTTCTTTTATATTTATTTTTAAAATACAGGACGTGATTTTGATTGGAAAGTGCATGTATTATATAAAATACATGCTTTTCAACACTATTTTGAATACCTAAAGAAAATCGGATAAATATATAAATAAATATATAAGGTCACTAAAAGAAAAGTTTCCGATTTTTAATGTTATCCTGAATGCTGATATTGACAAAATCAAAACAATATAACTGTGAAAAGTATGCATACCTCATGTTTTACAATCGTGCCGCCATGTCCGGTGGAGATGGGCAGTTCATGATCATATGTATAAAAAATTTCAGATACCAAAGTATAAATCAATAGAATATCCAGGACATAGATACAAATCCGGTAAAAATGGACAAACACGGACCTCTGGAAACCAACAGGTGGGATCAGGTACCATGGAGGAGTAAGCATCCCCTGTCGACCGGTCACACCCGCCGTGAGTCCACAGTCAAGTCCAATGAAACACGTGAGGAGTGTATCCTCGTCACAAATGGTACAGACGTCTCAACAACCGCCAACGAAAAGGCAACTCAACATTTCACCTAGTGAAACAGAGTAGTCGCAAACAAGACTATTATACCGACCGTAAAATTTGCGGAACGTTGACATTAAACGCGGTTTTCGATATCCCTGTGTCAATAATTTGTCAGTGAGTAGTTTACCTCTGTATATGAAATCTTCATATGTTGTACACGCCAGGCATATCGGATCATTTGTGAAATATAAACTCCATATGCGGGTGACGGAGGGATATTACTACTTAAATGTGGAAAATTTACGATGGGAAAGCCGAAATCGTCGCGTTTGTCGTATAGCTTAGTTGCTAATTTTATGTCTTTGTTTATATTGAGTAAAATGTCTAAGTATGAAGCGTGTGTGCTTGATTCTGTTGTATCTTGAATTTCTAGTTCGCTGGGATCTATCGCATTGACATATGTATGAAAAATGCCATTATTAATTGACAAAACGTCGTCGATATATCTAAATGTCAAATTAAAGGACACCGCTAACTTTTTCTTCTTTTGATTCAGCAGTTTCTGAATGAAGTCTGCTTCGTATGAATAAAGGAACAGGTCGGCCAATAAAGGAGAACAATTGGTTCCCATAGGAATTTCGACAGTTTGTTGAAAGACCACGTCTTTACAAATATATTGTCTATTAGAAATTCAAGAATGATAAAGTCGAGAATGCGATGGGACGAGTTAAAAATGGGTCGAGATTACCCGATATACCCAGCACGTGGACAATTTCAGAAACGAATTTTTTGAAACGACGAAAAAGACAAAGTTTGCCTGATTTAGGTATGAAATGATAATGTACGAAAATAGACGCAAAGGGTTATCAGGATATAATGTATATATACTGTAAATAGCGCGTGTTTAGTGGTCAATCGGTAGTCTTCGTAAAAAAAATTCAAAAAGTAATTTGCAAAGCTCAAAGTATGGCGGACAAAAATAAATGATATTACGGGTTACTTTTGGCAAGATTGTATCAATTTTACACATGTATTTGTTATTCTAACCACCTACGACAGCTCATATCGCTTTAAGGACTTCACGTTGTGTTTTGTGATCGTATCCTATACTGCATTCGGTTGAACATAGAAGATGGGTACCCGATCGGTTCACAGTATAATAATATCTGGTAACAAGGTTGTCAATGCACTAGGCATCTGTGCACAACCGTAGTCTTATTTCGTCCAGTCACGAACTCAACAACAACTGAATAAATTCATAAATTTTATTTGATACAAAATTAAATTAATATTTTCAAACGACACCAGCTTAACAATAAATTTATGAAACAATTGGAATTTAGTTTACACAAGAAATTATATTCCTAAACATGTTATATAGATTTAAGGTTCAAGTTAAATTTTATTCTTAATAAAAACTTACAATAGGTTTAAAATTACATTTTACTGTTAACTTAGAATCTGAAAATAAAATATATTACTTAAGGTACTCTGAGTTGAGTATTTAAATACATTCACTCTATTAGACCATTTACGCTATTTTTAGATTGCAATATTTGCACGTGGACTACGTATACTACGACGTATTTTAGTAAATCTTACATTTGTACTCCACGCTTCCAAACCCAGCTTAAACTATATAACCCTAAATACCTACACTGCATTGTCAATAAGTCCTAAAATATTTCATTTTTGTTAGGTGATAATGTATATGTCCACTAACTATCACTAACTCTAAATACCTAACATCCTAATAAATACCCGCTATGACTACATGACGAATATTACATACTCCAGACCAGTTCACAAAGTCTATTATAGCAGTTATGTCACTCCCAAATCACAATATTGAGTTAAACCTATTTTTTAGTTATTCTCCAGTCAATACGGGTTACAAGTTCAACGTAATTTTTTCCAGTTAATCCTAATTTTTCTCGTAAGTTTCAATGAGAAAAATTGGGTTAAACTACGCGAAATACTCATTAATATTATTGTGGCGCAGTCAAACCTTTTTCTCTTAGTTATACTAGTTTTTTGTCGAGAAAAATTAACTCAATTTTGCGATTTTGGCGCAGTTAGACCTAGTTTTTCTCAGTTAAACCCAGTTTTTCTCCAGTACATTTGAATTACTGAGAAAATCTAGGTTTAACTGAAAAAACGTTTTTCTCGAGATAAACCTAGTTTTTCTCCAGTTAATGCGGATTACTGAGAAAATCTAGGTTTAACTGATGAAGCACGCCGAAATTACAACAATGAGTTAATCCTAGTTTTTCTTGAGATAAACCTAGTTTTTCTACAGTTAAAGTGTGTTACGAGTTCAGCCAAATTTTTCTCCAGTAAATCCTAGTTTTTCTCGTAACCCACATTAACTGGAGAAAAACTCGATTTAACAGAGAAAAACAAATATTAACTGCGCCAAAGTCATATTAAAACTTATTAAGGTGATTGTGGTGCAGCTTTCCCGAGAAAAACTATGTTTAACTCATTTTTGTGATTTTTGCGCAGTTAAACCTAGTTTTTCTGAGTGAAAGCTACTTTTCTCCAGTTGATGTGGGTTACGGAGAAAAGCAAGGTTTAACTAGAGAGATACTGGGTTTAATTGAGAAAAACTAGGTTTAACTTATTAATGTGATTTTGGCGTACCATAAGCAGTTGTCGACAGTTCTAATCACAGGCACCTGTCTGTCAATATAATTTTCTCGGTTACTTATATACCCGAGATAACAATAGGTACGCGTGTTAAACATGCCATTAAATGAAAGTAGAATGGACTTGAACAACCAATCAAATCTCACGTTATTTATAATAATACTTTTGTTTACAGGTTTCAATATGGAAGTTGCAAGGTCAGTGTGCTTAGTATTATAATATTATTATTATTATTGTAACAATTTGATGGATCTATTACATAATGTTGATATTATTATCATATTGTAACAATTGTAATCACTTTAAGCATCTGTGTGTCACTTAATGTTAAATGTATTCTTTAGTTTCATAATCCCAAATGTTCTGACATTTCTATCATTTAGAGATACAACAGAATCAAGCACACACGCTTCATACTTAGACATATTACTAAATATAAACACAGACGGGAAATTAGCAACGAAGCTATACGATAAACTCGACGATTTCGGCTTTCCCATCGTAAATTTTCCACATTTAAGTAGTAATATTCCTCAATCACCCGCATATGGAGTTTATATTTCACAAATGATCCGATATGCCAGGGCGTGCACAACATATGAAGATTTCATATACAGAGGTAAACTACTCACTGACAAATTATTGACACAGGGATATCGAAAACCGCGTTTAATGTCAACGTTCCGCAAATTTTACGGTCGGTATAATAGTCTTGTTTGCGACTACTCTGTTTCACTAAGTGAAATGTTGAGTTGCCTTTTCGTTGGCGGTTGTTGAGACGTCTGTACCATTTGTGACGAGGATACACTCCTCACCTGTTTCATTGGACTTGACTGTGGACTCACGGCGGGTGTGACCGGTCGACAGGGGATGCTTACTCCTCCATGGCACCTGATCCCACCTCTTGGTTTTCAGAGGTCCGTGTTTGTCCATTTTTACCGGATTTGTATCTATGTCCTGGACATTCTATTGATTTATGCTTTGGTATCTGAGGTTTTTTTATTCTATCATTTAGATAGAATATATATGTAGTTCCTTAAACTCATGTCAGCCTAATAAACTGACATTTTACATTGTGAAAATTTTGCTCCAAAGTTTTTTTGACGATTGTATTTAGATTTTGGATATATTGAGACGAAATGTCTGAGAATTCCAATTCAAATGATTGGAAGAAGCAAATACATACATGAGTGACATGGAGAACCTTTATATGTTCACTCGACAAATACCGTGGATATATTTTTGAAGTTTGATACATTCAATCATTAAAACTACAAAGGTATCAGGTATCATCAAATATAAATATACCCTACTAAATGAATAACATACACAAAGTCCATGATGCAATATCATTATTCTATTTATTATTGTTTTAAGTCCTAGTATCTTTTTCATCTTCTTTTTAGAAAATCTGTTTAAAATTGTAGCTCAACTGATGAAGTCTAATTGATAGAAACGATTTATTTTGAACATTTGAATTTTGACAAATCAAACTTTAGCATAGGCGATTATGCTTCTATAGCTGCTGTTATTAACTCACCGACTTGTTTATATCGACTTCTATTATTATTTATAATTAGAGGTGGCTAAGGTAAATAAGTATAGGACTAGTATCTAGTTTGAAATTGCTTCTACGTTCATTTAAAATAAACAAAATGAATAAATCAATGGAAATATCCAATTAAGAAAACTGTGATAACCGCTACAGCAACAGCCGTACAGTTCAGAATTTTTTTGGATAGTGAGGACTCTTGGAGTGATGTAAGTTTCTTTCTCATTTCTATGACTTGCTGTGGTGTAAGTGATTCCTGTTGTGTAACAGTTCCGCATACCCAATCTCTGCATCCGTGCTTTATGCGTGCGTATGCATCTACAAAAATGACATTAATAGAATGAACTTTAGAAATATATACATATTTAGTTATATCATAAACTCATCACGTCCGTTTGAATACATTTATATCAATTATTCATTGTAATTTGAATAACACTTATTCCCTATTTATTGAGTTATCGTTTATTTGTAGGTTATTTGAGAAACATATATTAAAACATATTTTAATGCCGAGGGTTATAATCTACTTTCTCTTTTATTCTTGAAAAATTTATGATGTGAAAATGTGTTTATATTTTTAAAATGCATACTTTGATTATCACGTTGATTTTCATCAATTTTCATTTGTTCTCTCGTCCCCTTGGTTTCCATTTCAAGACTATCCTCTTCGTCAGAACTTAAATCAGGTTCTTCGTCATCATTTCGTGTCCACCATGTTACCCGGCGTAACTATTACGGAGTAAGATATGACTATATATATATATATATATATATATATATATATATATATATATATATATATATATATATATATATATATATATATATTTATATATATATATATATATGTATATGTGTGTGTGTGTGTGTGTGTGTGTGTGTGTGTGTGTGTGTGTGTGTGTAAAGATGATTCAAGGAGTTAGAAGAGATTAGCGTCAGACAGATGGTGAGCCGCATATTTTATCTTGCTTTTGAAGAAATCGTGACAAAAGAATAATTTAGTAAAGAGCAGAAGATATCAGATATCTTTTTATATGTTTACTAACACAATCATAAATGTTGCGTTCTCTGTATATTTTGCTATCTGTCTGTCTGCTTTCGACTATTTTCCATAGCAAACACACAGCTGGAACGTGTGTGTAAATGTATCTTATATTAGTGGTCTGTACAAATTGTGACAAGGATTTGTTCTTCACTTATTTTATTTGAAGTGGACTGTGGAACCGGGGCGGATGTGACCGGCCATTAGGGAATACTTATTCCTCCTTTGTACCTGATCCCAACACTGGATTTCCAGAGGACCGTATTTGTTCAATATACACCAGACATGTAATGTATATCGGACATCCCGAAGATGTCTACCTCGGTAATTGAGATTTTTAAATCTATTAATATATCTTCAAAATGTAATTCCTTATAAACATAAATCATATTCGATGGCAGTTATATTTACACCAATTTAACTGATTTCTGTGATCATTTCGATCAGAAGTTTAAGTTATGTAGACAATGTTCACTATGTTGAAACAACGGAACAGTGATTTCCTATATTGACGTTTTGTCAGGCATTTCCTGAAAAAATGTACGACCGATTCTGTTCGTTGAAACCGCAGTAGAAAAAGAAATATCTCGGATCGGCAATACTTGTACAGATAGACTTTTACAGATAGAAAATTATGCCTAAAGCAATTCCGTGTGTATTGCCGCTGCACCGTATAACCAGAATCGACCTAAGGTCCTTGTTTAAAAAAAACATACCAGATCGCTAGATTGTTCACGGGATATACACAGGACCATATATCAAGTACATCAAAATCAAACAAACGCAGTGACCTATTTTGGGATGTTTAGTTTGGAAAATAAATGTTTTTGTTTATACAATATATACGCACCTTTTTCTCTGGCCGCGGCTGGGTGAAAAAACTGACAGCTACCATGACTATTGTTGCAAATACTGCCAATAATGTAGCAAAATGCAGAAAATCGACTTTGGAAATAATATCTGGTCGATAATCCTTGTCTCCACTCCCACAATATGGAGCTGCATATGCAAAGTCTAAGCCCATTCGAACAATACCCACTATGAGACTCATCATGAGACCCCAAAACACTCCCTGTAAATGAGAGCAGTAAATGAAAAAACGATCATACTGATAAATATATATTAAAAATATGATTATGCAACATGGTAAACCAAACATACTAGGCGAAACATGGAGATCAAGAATAAAGGTTTGCATACATACATGCATGCGTACGCACGCACGCACGCACGCACATACATACATACATACATACATGCATGCATGCATGCATGCATGCATGCATACATACATACATACATACATACATACATACATACATACATACATACTTGTATAGCAGTTTGTCTATTTATAGGGCAAGAAACATATTTTATATGGTTGGTATGATTTTATTTAGATGTAACCTGCTCTGTAGTTCTTTTCCAAAATATTCCCAGCAAAAACATCATACACATTGGAGGAATTAGATAGGATTTAACAGACTGCATATAGAACCAGAACATTCCTCCTTGTGTCTGTTGCAGAATTGGAAGCCAAAGAATACTGACTCCAATAAGAATCAGTACGGTCACACGGCCAACGATCATAAGCTCCGACTCCTTCGCTTTAGGACGAAACTGACGCCAAATATCCATCGTCATGATAGAACTGGCGCTGTTGAGAATAGATGTTAACGAACTCATAAGTGCGGCAAGTAAAGCAGCCAGCATCAATCCTCTAAGACCTGCAAAACGTATATCGTATACAGAATTTACAGTGTTATTTAACAGCTATAAAAAGAAATTCTTAATATAAAATGGATAAAAAGATAAATAAGGGCGAGTACAGTATTGCTATATTGAGAAATGGCATAAGATAAAATGTTAAAAAATTAGAAATATAAGTTGAATTTATTGTAGGTCTATCAACCTACATGTATGTAACTTTTGCAATTGATTCTTGGAGAGCTTAACGCAATAGACCATTTTCGAGTTGTCTGATTCCGTTCAGTTCCGTCACAATAGTTTGTACTTAAACTGATCTGAATGTTGAGCAAGGTCGATTCAATGTTGTCTAATATCTTCATTGACGATATTCGGCAATATTTTACTTCACTTTATCCGCCAGGAATTGATTTAAGTTAAATTATCTATTTTGTAAATATGGAGACAACTCGAAAATGGTCAGTTACTTACCAGTAGGTAGAAGTCTTAATACGAGTAAAGGATAAGCAATATTTGAACACCCAGCCTTGTTATTGCAATAATGATCGCACCATTTAGGATCAGCGCATGCTACTTCCTCTGGAAACAATTATACCGATATCAGTGATAAATAAAATACATAATGTGAGATGTAGCAATAAGGTGGGTATAATACATACATTGTATCTAGTTATTGAAATACAATGTCGTAAAATATGACGTTTGCTATCTGTTAGAATACTGTGGACTCACAGGCAATTCTAGAAACTCACAAATGTTTCGATGTATAACAAAATATGTCAACAATCAAATACAAGAAGTGCATCGATGTCGTCAACAAGACTCTGTATTTAAAACAACCACACACACAAACAAGC
>BROG01000104.1:827500-860000 GCA_030159075.1 Atrina japonica | reverse complement strand
AAACAAAATTTTCATATTATGAGAAACTTAAATGTGTTTTCATTTCGTTCAATCAGAATATGTTGGAGATAACTTAACTAATAAACCTAATAAATCATTTTGATGAAATGTAAAAAAAATTCAGATACCAAAGTATAAATCAATAGATTGTCCAGGACATACATACAAAACCGGTAAAAATGGACCAAGACAGACCTCTGGAAACCGAGAGGTGGGATCAGGTGCCATGGAGAAGTAAGCATCCCCTGTCGACGGGTCACACCCGCCGTGAGTTCACAGTCAAGTCCAATGAAACACGTGAGGAGTGTAGTAGTAATAAATTTCCCTTTTCTCTCTTTTATTCCACAAGATGCATTCCATTGTATCCGGCCTTCAAACTGAGTAAAGTTTGATAAAGTAATACATCGTCACAATTGTACAGACGTCTCAACAACCGCCAACGAAAAGGCAACTCAACATTTCACTTAGTGAGTAGTCGCAAACAAGCCTGTTATACCGCCCGTAAAATGTGCGGAACGTTGACATTAAACGCGGTTTTCATAATCCCTGTGTCAATAATTTGTCAGTGAGTAGTTTACCTCTGTATATGAAATCTTCATATGTTGTGCACGCCCTGGCATATCGGATCATTTGTGAAATATAAACTCCATATGCGGGTGATTATGGGATGTTACTACTTAAATGTAGAAAATTAACGATGGGAAAGCCGAAATCGTAGCGTTTGTCGTATAGCTCAGTTGTTAATTCCCCGTCTGTGTCTATATTTACTCTTAAAGGTATTTTGGAATACATTAATGGTTATCATTATTGTGATAAAAACTTTGGTATTATGTTTATAGTATTTAATTCATGAAGTGACCCGGGCGAGTTTAATCATCCATACGAACTACGGATAATTTGTTATTCACTTAACTCGGCGGGGTGGGGTAACCTGCTGACCTGAGTGATATTACTACTTAAATGTGGAAAATTTACGATGGGAATGCCGAAATCGTCGCGTTTGTCGTATAGCTTAGTTGCTAATTTCCCGTCTGTTTTTATATTAAGTAAAATGTCTAAGTATGGAGCGTGTGTGCTTGATTCTGTTGTATCTTTAATTACTAGTTCGCTGGGATATATCGCATTGACATATGTGTGAAAATTGTCATTATTAATTGACAAAACGACGTCGATGTATCTGAATGTCAAATTAAAGGACACTGCTAACTTTTTCTTCTTTTGATTCAGCAGTTTTTGAATGAAGTCTGCTTCGTATGAATAAAGGAACAGGTCGGCCAATAAAGGAACACAATTAGTTCCCATAGTAATGCCGACAGTTTGTTGAAAGACCACGTCTCCGAACATTACAAATATATTGTCTATTAGAAATTCCAGCATGTTTTTTATATTAACTTCAGTGTATTTATGTGTAGAATCAGAGTGGTGTTCGACGAAATAAGTATCCTGATAGCCAATCATTGCATAAAATAAAAGTAAACATTTATATTGATGTTTAGACTTACAGATATATTAAACAGTATATATCCGATCAGTGCCAAACAAGATGTGTACATTCTCAGCCGCCGCCCTCCAAATCGTTTCCTTACATATTCGGGTATAGTAAATGCCTGCAAAACAAACATATTGGCAAAACAACCATGGTTCTGACGTATGTAAATTTAAACCCGGGTTCGGACATTTTTTCTGGCAAATATTTTTATTCTATCGTTATTACCGTGTAGATAATTTCCACAATTCTTCCCGTTTCTAAAATTACAATTGCTTCCTATATCGATCTAGTAATCGTATGAGTTTAGATCACGCCAAAGTTCAATAGAAAAAATACTCCAGATTTGTCAGTGACTCCAAGCAAAAAAGTAAGTAATGCAATAGGAATTGGTAATTATGATAACTATCCAATGATAGAAATACCTATGGTTTATATTTTCTATATTTGTGATAATCATTGAATTCCACTAGAATTCATAAAACCCAAAACAATAAAAATTGAGGGTGTGTTAATGGTGTTTTAATGAAATTTCGATGCGACATACCTTGATTTGGACGCATGATTCTTTCAATTTAAGGAAGATGGACAAAATAAATCTGATTTTGTCCTTCACTCGCATGAAGCATATAATAAATAAATGACGAATTAGAAACTTTGGAAATGAAAGGACGAATAAAAACAAAGAAGACAAAATAAAACCGCGGCTTCTAAGCAATGAAAACAATTTTAATGCACGCATATGCAAATTTCTTTAAATAAAAACTTGATAAAAATGTGTTTGTTTGATTAAACTAGTATGCCAAGTAATGTACTCTATAGCCAAGACACTGTAAGACCTTTCTTTTTTTAAATACATCAGATATATCTATCTGAAAGGGCCGTCTTGAATTAAAATATTGCCGTAAATATTAATTAATTAAATTAAACAAATATATCTATTTGTTGACAGGGATTAAGTAGCTGAATGAATATCAAATAACGAATGTCCGAACCAAGGTTTATGCGTCCGAAGTACGGTCGATATTTTCCGAACCATGGGCAAATTAAATTGGTAGCTTTCAGAAGTCATTTTACTCTATTGCTATCACGCAAAATCTTCAAATTTGCTCTAACGACTTTAAATTTTAGGTATCAAAGCATACACTAACAAGAGTAAACGTTTCTACTTGTCACCTGGCATCCAGAGAGAAATAAAAGGTTTTTCATAACGCTTATCATAACCAAAAAGTGAGTAGAATCATCTGTATGATGATTAAAAGTTAACTTCGCCTCGTCAAGATATATAAATTGGACTGCACCTGTCTTGTTGTTGATTTCAATAATGTACCATTATTTCCGATAAATTTAGTTTAAACTTTATTTATTTTACAACGATTGACAAACAAGTTATGTCAACTTATATTAATGTCTCTCGTTGGCCTTGGTGTTGGCGTGCAGGGGTACTTGCCGTGGAAAGAAACCGGAGTACCCGGAAGAAACTGACATGTCCAACTTGGCGACCACCATACCATATCACATTCTCCCCTGTCAAATCCAAGGGTTGCACCTGGGTCGCATTTGTGAGAAGCGAGTGAGCTAACCACTGCCTTACTCGGACAAATGATGTGAAAAAGCAGCCTGTATGTATTTGACTAGTCGATTCACCTTATTATATCTGGTGTTTTGTACGTATCGGGACAAGCATCAATCTGGCATATCCATAATTCAAATTTATTCATTGTTACAACACTTTATGTAAAATACGAAAATACTGGAGTCGCCCTGGCTCAGTCGGTAGCGCGCTCGACTCTTGATCATGGGGTCATGAGTTCGAGTCCAGCCGGCGGCAGGTTGATTTCCTGTCCTTCGGAATGAGAAAGTAAAAACTGAGGTTCCGTGTCACAGTAAGTGTCGGCACGTAAAAGAACCTTCACTGCTCAATGACCGTAAGTGCCGTGCATAGGCCATAATTTGAAGCCCTTTCACCGGCATTTGGTGACGTCTCCATGTGAATGAAAGATTCTTGAGTGGGACGTTAAACAACAATACAACAACAACGAAAATATTGAAACACTGTACAAATTTAGTGTTTATGCTTCATGATCCTAGGAATCGCAGAAACCAGAATGTGAACAGTTAGAATGTAAGTTACACGAGAAAATCTTACATAATGCATATTGGATAAAACACAGAAGTGGGATCAGATGTGATAATCATAAAAAATCACTTACTGCTATAAAGATATAATCAATATAGATTATGCAGACATTTCTATAAAATACAATCGCTTTGTTCTGATTAAATGAATTAAATATTTTAACTTACGCCACAAGCTACATATACCGGTACAAATATCCACCCCAAAGCTATCAAGAAAAACACGGCCTGAAAGCATATATATTACATATATTATACAGAAAATGTTAGGCAAAAAAAAGGATTTAATGACTCCGTGGATAAAGAATGAAATCGTAAATGGAATACTAAATATGCTTAAATCATGATAAATGACATTTAAACTTCACCAGTACAATGGATTTGAATTTTAATATATTACAATTTTAGTTCAATTTTAAATTATATACAGAGTTGCAAAACAACATATACAATAACAAATGTTGCAAGTCCTTCAGAAAGAGAAATATTAAATGTTGCTGAGTTACAGAGAGAGAGAGAGAGAGAGAGAGAGAGAGAGAGAGAGAGAGAGAGAGAGAGAGAGAGAGAGAGAGAGAGAGAGAGAGAGAGAGAGAGAGAGAGAGAGAGAGAGAGAGAGAGAGAGAGAGAGAGAGAGAGAGAGAGAGAGAGAGAGAGATTTTGTGTTTGGGATAAATACATCCAACCACAATCATGCTTCTTATGAATGCAACTATTGATCAAATATGATATAAATCTCTATACGCGTACTTCCTTTTATATCAATGACTTTAGTGGTTTATATTTATTCGATATTTCTTTTTTTTAAATGCTAAATGGATAAATTATTTGGGTTACTGGAATTCAAAATATGATTACATTTTTCGTCATTCTGCTTGCGATCCTTGAGAAGTACAACATATTTTACGCATTTATCTATTAATGTTTTGATTGAATACATACATGCCACTCGTATATTGTTACTGCAATACCGGATGCTGCTGCTGTCCCAGCTAAACCTATAAACATGGGTGCACCGATGTTACTGGCGTAAATCGAAGCACCGATCTGAAAAGAATAATATTTTCACATTTGCTTGACGTTAAACACATATCCAGTAATCAAATCGATGCAAGCGATCAGCATTGAACTTACTTGTTTCATAAGTAGAATATCAACCTATTCAAGAACTGAAGATTTGATATAAAGGGCGACGCGCTTTCAATTATTTCAAGTGTTCCGAAAACTTTATTATACATCACGGACTGAAAAATGTAACTTTTTGTTCATTTTTAAATACTACTAAGGATTTTTCTTTTTAGGATATAATATATGTAATAAATAACAAATATTGGGAATTCACTCTGTAGTGCTGTATATTTTTACCTCTGGTGCGAAATACGTTAATGCTTTTGGCGTAATTTCATGTGCTAAGCCTACCTGGCCTTTTTTAAAGACACGTGACTTTCATTCTTTATAAGTCACTACTTGGGGACATGGATCGAAACTGGATCTTTGCGCTTGCGAGTGAAGCGCCTTACTACTTGACAATTGGGAACGGCCCCAAATATGTCTGCAATCTTAACTTTTAACTAGGTAATCACAAACACTTTTTCTGCAGCATGTTCTAGCAGAAATAAACTTTTTTTTTTAATTCAGGTGAAAGAAACCTGATTCCAGGACATTTGTACTGACGTTTTATATTGACATATTAATTGCCGCTGTCTGCGTATAACATTCATATATCTTATATGTCTTCTCATGGAGTTTCGATTTTCTATTCAACATGTAGTGTTAAATTTTATAAGTGTGCTTTCAAAGACCTAACATGTACTGATACAGAAGATTTACAATGTTTCAAATTGCTTTTGAAATGGCATGCATATATTTACATTATTTTGCGGTACATCAATATTCTCTCCATACATTATTCGTTTGCCAATGCGGTCTCACGAAAATTGGATATTATTTAAATTGATTTCGTGAACTAATATAAATAGCCAAACAATTAAAATATCATGGTATAATTGAGAAAATGTCAAATTAAATTGATTATATTCTCTATTTTCTGTGAATATTCGTAAATCACAAAATTGTTAGTATAACCATGTTGTGATTTTTTATCTTCGGAATGAATTGTGCATTTAATTACATAGAGGTGATTAAACATTATTGAAATAAGTATTTTATTTTTTCAATGTATTACGTCACACTAATCGATTTTACAATTTAATGTTGGTGACATATAATTCGCGACACCTAGTGTATTTATATCGTAATGCAACAGTCATTCGGTTGAGGCGGTCCTGGATATATCGACACATAATTAGCATATTTACAAAAATAAAAGTGACACAAATATTTGCTTAAATATTAGATAGTTGTTGTGTGTATGTTTGTCTGTTAGAAGAATATGTAAGTATGTGTGAATTTACGATCCATGCATGTATGTTACCAAGAAAAATGCAATGTTTTTGTCCAATGGTGGATACCGTATACTACACCGAAGATTGGAATGTAATCATCCAGAGTTATGTGGGGATCTTTATATAACGGAATTGTTGTTCAAAAAGGAATAATAAAAAACAACTGTCAATATCATACTGGTTCCTTCACATTGTAAAAATGTTCACGTCGCATTATTCTGTTTTATATCTGTAATCGAGTACATATCTGTTTAATACATTACTGTTATTGACAAGTACGTATCTATGTATATACTTGCATTGCAGTGTCTATGCGTTTGTGCATGTACATTGAAGAATTAGACAAAATATGAGAAAGGGAAATTGATAGATGGGTAAACAGAAACTAAGGAAACAAACACAAGATCGTACGACGTAAATATGACGCTTTTGTACTTCGGTTATCACAAGCAGTGGTCTAGTGGTAGTACATTCAGCTTGCAGATGGAAGGTGTCGGATTCGAGTTATATATACATACATTTTCATTAGGCTTTTGATATAGGACATTTTAATGGACGAGTCATTCGGATAAACACAATTTACTTTGCGAGGAACACCATCTCCTTGTAATTAAATATATTTGTCATTTTTCACATAAACTTCAACAATTGAACTAGAAAAATAGAAAATTATCAACCGTTAAAGTGTTTCTAGCTTACATAATACCTCATACATAATAGGCCTACATGATATCTTAGTTCTTTGGACATTTTCTTTTGCTATACTCAGTGACATTAAATCTAGGTATCTTAATAAAACCGGATGTATATTTAATGTTCGCGTGCGCGCGCGCGCGCGCGTGTGTGTGTGTGTGTGTGTGTGTGTGTGTGTGTGTGTGTGTGTGTGTGTGTGTGTGTGTGTGTGTGTGTGTGTTGAATGTCTGGTTTCATGAGCTATAAATCATAATATACAAGTATATTTGCATTTGTTTAACTTCACATACCGGAATCCAGTGCATGTCCTTTCCAGCCAAGAAATAACCCTTTGCATTTCCCCTGTTTGGTCGAAAGGTCGACTGAAATAGTTAAATATAATAGTTATGCGTTAATGTGTCATATTTGTCTTCGAAACAGAACGCTTAAGTTAATATAAGCAATCCATACGCTTCAGTTAATATAATTTGCCCATAAGATTTTGTACTTAGCGTTGCAATAAACGGAATGCGCGTTTCAGTAAGACAATAGTATCAAAACAACATGTAAACAATATGTAACGGTGTTTTGTTATAGTGGATCGTCATGCAACATTCCCAGGTGATTAAGTGATAAACAATTGTATTTACAGAACTGGCAAATCCTTCCTTTACGAAAGAAAACAGTTATGATCACAATGTAACAAAAACTAAACGCTTAAAAAGAGATCACTTTCAAACATCATAACGATTGGGATAATTATATAAGCATTGCCTTTTCTAATGTTATACATTTTTATCGAGATGATGCCTTTTTATCTTGACTTCAACAACAAATTAGCTTTCTAATTTTCGACATGAATGTAATATTTAGGTCTGCAGAGTTGTGATATATGTATGCTCGCTCGCTCTCTCTCTCTCTCTCTCTCTCTCTCTCTCTCTCTCTCTCTCTCTCTCTCTCTCTCTCTCTCTCTCTCTCTCTCTCTCTCTCTCTCTCTCTCTCTCTCTCTCTCTCTCTCTCTCTCTCTCTCTCTCTCTCTCTCTCTCTCATTATATTTTACCGGGACAAGTAGATACATAACCATGGGCGATCTAAATCTAATCTTACCCATAGTCCTACAGCTAGTACTACTGCAAAGTATATCGCAATGGTGAGATAGTCTTCCCAGAAAAGTTGTTCAGCCATCTTTGATGTATACTTTCACTTTAATTCGATGCGATGAAAATTAAAGTGCTTCATACCTTACCCATGTAAGCCGACAATGATACACCATGGAATTTATGCTAAACAGGTAAATCAGACCGATGAAAATTTTGACTTTACGCATCAATTAACACACGACCTACACAACTGACACAAGGTTATTCACCTGTGCTATGGTGTGATCGTTCTATTTTAAAAACATGTTTACATTTTAAATGAAGCACGGAGTCCCCACGAAATGCCGAAATACAGGAAAGTTGATAAACACTGTATTAGACCTACGTTTATTTCTATTTGTTTGATAAGATTATTTGTGATAACGAGAACCTTTTTCTAAATATTAAAGGTAGAGGTAAAGACATAATATAAAGATATCATACATTTTGTCACTGTAGGCTACCTACTAGTGGCAGCTATTTAGCTTCAACAGTCTTTCACTGTGGTGGGTATTGTATTGTCTCTGTTGTTTTCGTCAATTATTCAATTTCTCTGAAAGATGAATTTTTCTAACGTGATGCTAACAATATGGTCATGGAAATATTAAATTGTGTAATCACCTATCACTGTTAACAAGTGCAGAAGTTGCTTCATATACCTTAGTGAAATAATTGTTTAATTGAGACATAAATGTTTGAAACGGTTAAGTTTATCTAGTACAGAGAAAAAAAATTAGAATGCAGTGAAAATGTTGTTCAGTGACGTTGGTGAACTTTGGGTTTCAAACAAATATGATTTCTTGTAATTAGTTTTGTGGCCTCTTTTTTCATTGATTTGAAAACGTAGTGAACTGTGGCATACCGATACAAATATTAATGACATGTTCAAATAGCTAGAAATGTCTACACGACATGTTCTGATGTCAGAAAAAAGATTGATACGTATACCTGACAAAAACGCGTTACTTTGAGATTATATACAATATACCATTAAGTCATCGCATTAAGCAAACACTGATCGCTAGAACATCCGTACTTGGGGGCAGGGGGGGGGGGGGGAGGTCATGTGCATTTTAAAAAAATTCTACTGGCTATCGATAAAACCTGTATCGGAGCTGATAAATATTCGAAACGTTTGTTGGATCAGTAAGTCAGAGAGAAATAACAGAATTGTTTTGGGGTATATAATGCATTGTTATACTGATACATAAACATTATATATAAATGCGTTTTCCCCATAAATTATATAGCTTTTGTTCATCCCTTAGCGTCTTTAACTCTTACAGTGGAATGTTATACGTAAAACAATGTACTGAAAAACTTTTTCAATGACTGAAAAGAAATATGATGGCAGATAAAACAAATCTAATTTATCAACTGCTGTGAAAAAATTTAGGAAATATTTATGAAATGCAAGAGCAGGTGAATTATAAAACTGCTTAGTACCTAGGTATTACAGTTGATCATCAATATAAAGTATATATATCTAAGATCATGTATGGTGAATACATACATAAGATGAACACGTAATTCTGTAAAATGAGGAAATGGCATCAGACATGTGGAGGACGCCAACAGCTCCTGATGAGTTACATCAAGTTTTTTGGTTATGTTATTATACTTATTTTACAATGTCGACATATTCCGGGCCAGACATATTCCGGGCCAGACATATTCCGAGTCAGAATAAGCCGATAACATCACAATCAACAATTTGAATTGACAAAGAAAATTATGTTATGCAGACGATACACCTTTTTAAACATAAGCATGGTTACTTCCTTAATGTCTCATAGTTTTTAATAATAGGAATTAATTTTTAAATCACTCTTTTAACTTGAACATAAAATTCAAAGTCTATGAAGGATTTCTACAAGTGAAGTGATAAGCCATATTTGTCTTCATGTTAGTTGTAGTTTTAGAAGTGGAAGCATACGATATTTCTTTTCTTTTCTGATACTGATAGTAGAACCCTGTTCTTCAATTTTTAGAATTTCGACTCTTTTTGTAGGTGAAATGCTTTGTAATCTACACTGTCAGTGATTGGTTGAGAGCCGTCACGTGTCAGGGAGACTACACCGAAAAAGGACATAGAAGACTAGTGCTTCAAACCAAAAAAGGGCACGGAAGATCCCTACTTTTGATTTATTCCAAATTATGAAGTGTTACACAGTTGCTGCCAGTTGTGCTGGACAACGTGAGTCCCCCGAGGTTTTTTTTAACCAGTAGCCGGTATTTCGGTAGCAATTTGATTATATGCTAGTTTGATGTTTCGTTTAAGAAATGTTGAACATCTCCAAAGTAATTTGTTTACAGAGATTACTATTCAAAGGTAAACACTTCAAACCCTACAGGCTAGAATAAACTTGTTTAAACAATAGAAAAGAGCATACCATCTGCATACTTACTGGAAGGGTTAAGGACATTTCTTTTGAAATCGATTTCGGCTTTCCCATCGTAAATTTTCCACATTTAAGCAGTAATATCCCACTATCACCGGCATATAGAGTTTATATTTCACAAGCGATCCGATATGTCAGGGCGTGTTTAACATATGAACATTTCATATGCAGACGTAAACTACTCACTGACAATTAATTGACACAGAGATATCGAAAACCACGTTTGATATCAACGTTAAGCAATTTTACGATTGGTATAATATTCTTGTTTGCGATCACTCTGTTTCACTAAATGAAATGATGAGTTGCCTGTTCGATAGCAGTCGTTGAGACGTCTGTACCAGCTGTGACGAGGATTCGTTCTTCACATGATTTATTTGGATTTGACTGTGGATTCACGGCAAGGGTGACCGGTCAACAGGGGATGCTTACTTCTTCATGGCACCTGATCCCACCTTTTGATTTCCAGAGGTCCGTTTTTGTCCAATTTTTACCAGATTCGTATCTATATCTTGGACATACTTAAGATTTATACTTTGGTATCTCAGATTTTTTTTATATTGCCTTGTATTATATCACTTTAGCTAAATTATGGAGATAATCGTTTAAACTATTCAGTGTTTCATAAATATATATCTTTGATCTTAAGTTTATATTCCATTTTACCTATGATTCATACATGATGATTGCAAAACATATATTCATGTATATAATATAAATTCATTTCAAGTCAGTTCCCTTTCAAAAAATGTATGTGTTCATTTTTATCGGTCTTTCTCATTCTAAAGAATGCCATGTTCAGTTTTTATTGTGTTCACATGAACATTCAATCAAATGATGTATTAATACATTTTGTTTGTAAATAAATAATGACTATCATGGCCGGATCTACGATTTCTAGGCATAGAGCTTCATCTTTAGAGGGCTTTCGTCTAGTGTAGCACGAGGCGCCCAACATTTGGTCATTTTCCACCATTGTAAAGAAAAAAATTGTTTTACAGTTTTTTGCGAAGTTTAATGGTGTGCCTCCGTTGCACATCGACTGAATCCTCTCCTGTCTATTTTGCTCTATGATAATTGATACTCCAGAATCTCAGCTGCATACTATAGTGTGTCCATATGTAGATTTATCTATCATAGAATGGAAGGAATGGAAAGTGCATTGGTAATCATCAAGACGAATAAATAACACAATTTATGCATCCATTGAACAGTTTTTTTTGTCAGAGTTATATACACTTATACTCCAGCTGATTGCACTACAGTAAACCCCAAACATCAATCAGTCAATAAAAAACAAATTATCAAATCGACAAAAATGCACATTTCTATGGACAGGATATAAGAGAACCATATGACGATGCAGCTAGGTATCTTTTTCTTTGCAATGCACTAGTAAATGTAAATTGTTTCCCTCGTTTTATTCAACATAAACATTTACTGAAATACGAACATTGCAAACGTAACGGAAATTCACACAATAAAACGTTACATAATCTTGCTTAACTGCCTCTTATATAATCAATGTTAGATATACAATGTAAAATTCTTTCTATATTTTACAAACATTACAGTCTTAACACTACACTGCTTTTGTTGGCACTAATGTAATGCAAAACAGTAAATAATAGTCTAACATTCAAAACGAAATTTCGAAACTTTTAAGTCGCCATTTCATATTGCAACTAACCTGGATTGAATATGACAACAGTAAACATGTTGAAACCTTCAGTATTCGTTATTAAAATTATATTGCCTTGCAATTGTTTTCATTGTTATTCAATGATATTCTATTTTCTCAAAAGCAAATACAAAACAAATATACAACGCTGATGAACAGTTGTCAAACACGGACTTCTGGAAACATAGAGGTGTGAACAGGTGCAACTGAGCGGTAAGCATCCCCTGTTGACTGGTTAGTCCACAGTCAAATATAAACCAATTGGCTTCTTGTACGGGACATACTTTTAACGTAAGCTTTTTGGTCAACGTCAGAAAATGTCCGCATCTAAAGATTTAAATGTATCGATGAATATTTGTCAAATATTAGATTAAAATCCATTTTTCATATATGCAAATACAAAGTGGTTGTGACGAATTTTAAAGCAAAATATCACGTACTAGTGGTTACTGTTTCAATATTTTGCCAAATACAATTATCTACGGGAAATCGACAACTATAGAACTAACAACATTAACGGCTGTGATAGGTTGGTTTCGTAATCTAAAAATAAAAAGTCATAACTTTTATGATCGAAAAATTGCAAAATTTGCCACCAGCACCTTTTACAATGATTAATGTTGATTTACCTTCTCCATGCTATTTTTATGTATTTAAATCAATGGTAACGAAATACATTTATATTTTTTACTCAAAATTTGAAATATCGTAGTTGCAACTGACAAAAAGGTGTCTTCCTCTAGATCATTTGCTCGATATACTCGTAGAGATGGCGCCCCTCTATATCATCTAATCGTTATATTAGTATTTTAATGCGTAAATGTTTTCCAGTTCACTTTTTTTTCTCACTCATTCCATGAGGACAAAATGTGTATCCGGGAAAAGAAAACTCCTTCCCTAGGGAAATCACTACAACTTCATCTCGCTTGAAACTGATTAATAATTTGTGTATATAAAACATTGTAAACTGTTTCTATGTACTCTAAAATAATATAATAATATCATTTACAAAAACACAATATATAAATTATCTTTTTAAATTTAACATCAGAATAACATATACAAAACAAAAGAAAATTTTAGAAATGTACGCAAAAGGTGACATTGCTGTGTGGGAGAAAAAATACTGAACGATTGAATTAGGAATGTATGTACTTTCACCACGACTGTTCAATATACAGATTGTACATAAATTGTACTTTACATGCCTATTTAATTTGAATTGGACCCTGAACTCGGTATCCTCCATGACACCTGATTCACTTCTGGATTTCCAAAGTTCCGTATTTGTCCAATATCATCAGAATTGTATATGTATCCTGGATATCCTGACCCGAAGATTTATACCTTGGTATCTAAGATTTTATATATTTATCAAATTACAGAACAAATACAAATGATTCATCTATACAAATGCATGATTAATATGCATGCATTCTTCAAATGGTAATAAACGCATTGTTAGTGAAAATCTTTGATAACTTTGAATTATGGGGAGTCGATACGTCAGACAATTTTGCTACATCCTGTATACTTAAGACACAATCCATTCTTTGTATTGTATCATACGACCAAACGATCGTCATTTAATTTTTCTGTTCAATATTTAGTTTAACGTACTCGGGGATATTAACAGTACTTGTAATATTATGTAATAAAGTACAAGGTATAATCAATAAAACGTGGATGTATTGTTGCATGTCCCGTGGTCTAAAAAAAAATATAAATCAATAAAGAGAGAGGTGGGTATATAAAGGCATCAATAATTAATAAACTGATCGTAATTTAACACTTGTTAGAGTACATTAAAAATAAAACGAATGAGTTAACAAAAGTTACATTTAATAACATAGTTAACATTTTACAATTACTAAAACGATTTGTACTAATTAATGGACTATATATTTTGTCACAAAACAGTTTCTGCCAGGGAAAACTTTTTTCATTATGTACAAAGACTTCATGTATAACAATTTTATATAAAATATCCCTATGTGCGATGTTCCATCCGTTTAGTGAAATAATGAAATAATGAAAATACTTTATTTAATTGGTGTCACACAGTATAATATTCCGATATTTCTACATTTGGAGTTTTATTTACTAAATGTTCGATTTAGAAGTGACTGCTCAACCCACGATAATATCATATACAGAGGCAAACAATTGGGTGGGACAATAAAAACCATCTCGCATGATTTACAGTCTATACACGTGCCATGACTTCGAAAGTTTCATTATAAGGAAATATGTCACCTTTTCAATCTTAATAGTTTGTATGTCGGCACTAGTTTTACTATGAATTGTATCCCTATCCAAGTCGTAACTTCATCACAGATTCATGGCGAATTTGACTGGTCAGGAAGGGATGTTCAATCCTCCAAGTTAAAGTGTCACACACAGTTCTATCGAATCCAAAACTACTTTTCTAAAACATGGGATGTAAGGGTAAAACTGGTTGCCTTACTCTGATTCCACCCACAGTAGCTCGATCTAATACATTTGTGCCAAAACCTAGCGTATGGGTCCTGTTATCATTTAATTTAGACATCTGACATTTGCTAACATGTGTCAATATATCATGGTAGAACCATATATCTTACTGGCCCCTTCTCTATATTGTTTTAAGAATGATGCGTGTTCACAACTTTACCTCGTATATATCGCATTTTTCTTGCTCGTTTGCTTCTTTGTGTTATGTTGGTAGACAACATAGAACAGAGAAGATAGAGAGGGCCAACACAAGCAAAACATGGAATATTAATTATAAAAAACGCATTGAAGTCAGGCGAAGAGCTGTATACTATACACATGTTATCTGCTGTCTTAAGGCTAGACCACTGTCATGTTGTAAATTTTGTATCAATACCTATATGACATCACCATATTTTTTTTTTCAAATCGAGGTAGTACGGGTTCGTTCGAAACCATCGAAAGACTAAGGTGTTTATTTGAGGAAATTTGCGAGTTAATTTACGGAAGGTATTTTCTATCAATTGAGTGTCGTCAACTACAATAACATCAGAAGCGATGATTCATCCGAAAAACATATATGTATATATACGCCTTATGTTAATTTGAATGTTTAGAGTAAAAACCACCGAGATCCAGTTCTAACAAATCTTATCATTCGACGAATCGCTAGTATTAACGGGCATAAGCTGTGTTTACTCCAAAAAAGTTTGATTCTTTCAACTTTCACTACTTGTACTTGACAAATAGGAGCTATACACAGACATAAAAGATCTTATATTCCTATATATTTTGCGAACAAATAGAGGTCCAGTGAGGTTGAGTTAATCACTTCCAAATGAAAAATGCCAAACCTGGGTTTCTCAAGCAGTTTTCACAATATATGTATACATAATTAAGAATTTTTATTCCTTTGTGTATCGTTATTGTTTTCATATATCATTTTAAATAGTGAAAGATAGAGAATTTTTTTTTCAAAAAATGCAGCAAATGTCCCGCAAAGATAAGATACCACAAGGTATCTATTTTATACCAGTTTACCTTATTTAGTCCCTTTAAAATTTAGACATCATGCTGACTTCAATTCAAAGGTTTCTATAATTTTAACAAGAGATTGACTGTATTTCTTTTACTTTATCGTTTCAGAACTCTTTTCAATTAACTTGTGTTCAAGTTCTCATATAGACAAACATAATTACAAAGACGTTACAAAACTAATTTAATTGAATAAAAGTGCCAAGTTCTTGAATAAATACGATAATTTGTAAAGACTATATTTGTATATTTGCCTTTTTTTTAGCATAAAAAATACCAATAATCATTGTCTAACTTCAAAGGACAACAACCCGAAAAACGGTATCGTTAGATACATAATTAATCATTGCATTCTTTACGTAAATTATTTACCATGTTTAAAATAATTAGTAAATCAAATCATGAATACACATACACGGCCATTTTTATATCCACCTTAGTATGTGATACACAGAAGTAACAAGGTCGGCAAGGTGACGTTCACCTGATCACTGATCAATATTGTAAAGAGTCTAATAGCGTTACATCACACAGTAAACTTTTCTTTATGCACTAGGATTGTTATCGAAAAGAATTATATTTCATTATAAAATGGATGTGAGTAATAGCCTTTCCTGCTTGTTGCTTATAGTACTATCTTTTTCCCACCTTTTGGAAGCACTTCAAGGCGCAATTTATGGAAAATATCTTTCCAATGGAACTTTAGAAACCTACTACAGATACGGACCTAAACAATGTGCTCAATTGTGTCTAAAATACACGGATTGCTTATCTATAAACTTTCGACAAGATCAGTTACTATGTCAACTGAATCACATAACAGGAAATAATTATTCTCTTGTTGATAATGTTAATTTTATTTATTCTTCAAGATCACAACTGCTACAGGTAAATTATTTTGTGTATATTTCCTGTGGTCTGTATAAAACACCTTTAACAGCTTAGAATATTTCGTATTTTTCTTGTATTTCATGACATGACCAAAATCACAATTTTATATATTTACACTCTCTATATTCGTCAATATAATGTAAACGTTATATGCCCAATATTCCAATTAGTTGCATTTCTGAAATTTAGTTGCAAGTTTTCATACCCGTTTTTAAGTCGTCAATATTGGCTGTAATGATTATTCTATTTATGGAAAATGTATCATGCAATTATAACAGCCTAGAAATCCTTAAGCTTAATTTCGAAAATAATGTTTCGGGTTTCCGTTGTTCTAATAAACATTCTACTCCATTGATATGATTTGTAATTATACATTCTCCCAACTTAAAGGGGTATAAGCTATGCTTTTTCAACAAATTTTGTTCCCATATTTGCAGCGTAGATTGATATACTGTAATGATAAGAGATATACACAGACATAAAAGTTATTAAATTTCTATATATTTTGTGAATTTTGGCACTTTTTCACTTGCTACTGATTAATGCAACCTGTCTATTTGTATATGCATACCACACATGACCTGACCTTATTTTCACAAAATATAATTATATAAGATTTTTATGCTGTGCATAGCTCTCAATTTGTTATTTGTGTACATCAAGTAAAAGTAGAAAAAAATCGGAATAATAAAGTTTTTGGTAAACACAGCTAATGCCCCTTTAATAAATTTGTAATGGATTTAGGGTTCCCATATAAAGTCAATTTCTAAAAAAGTAGCCTTTCCAAATGCACCCAGAACTTGATGTTTTATTTTGATCAGCTGTTTGTATCAGTTTTTAAGAAATTCAGATTTTGATTTAACTACACAAAATAAAAATGATACTTTCCAGGAGTTCACTTATCCATGTGACATCGCACCGTGTAGTACATGTGAGATTTGTGTACAGCTGAAGTCAGGTACAAGCCACTGCATACCATCAACATGTGTGTATATCATTACTTTATTATCTTAGTCTACCATACCTCCATGCATTTGTTCTGCTGTCTGATATAATGTACAATGTATATGTCAACAGTTATGAATAACTTAATATTTCGAAATATATCTAGTACTAAAAAATCACATTAATAACTTAAACCTAGATTTTTTTTAATTCAAACCTTGTTTTTCTCCAGTTAAAGCTGGTTTTTTTCAGTTGTCTGCGGTCTGTGCAAAACATTTTGAATCCATTACTGTGGTTTTGGTTTAGAAATTAAGATAATTGGAAGAAAACAAGGTTAAGCTGATATTAAACTGATACCAAACATGTTTAACAGAACACATTGATACCCCTTAATGTGATTTTGGTGTAGTTAAACCAAGTTTTTCTCAGTTAAACTAGAGTTTTCTCTAAATTAATTGTTGTGATTTAGGCGCAGTTAAACCATTGAAATACTTTTTATTCCCCAGTAATATTTCTTTTTACCATTATAACCCTGTTTTTTTAAACTCTTTTTATCTGAAAAAAGTCCCTTCGACATCAATATATCCGGATTTCCCAGTATATAGTAGAGCTTCCAAAACTGAACCCTATCTAGTCCCGTTAATTTGAACTGTTAACTGAGTGTTCGGTTCTTTGATGTAAACCACCAATTCAGTATTTCGTTTTGTTATCTATAGATTTACATGAACACTGAGCTGTGCACTTTTTATACGTATTGTTTTCGTCCTTGTGTTTTACATGTAGGTACATGTAAGTATTTTTCATAATTCACACTTCGTTTATCTGTTGTGGTCAATTATTTATCACTTGCTTGAAAATATTACTTATCAATATATATGTATGAGATTTGACTGGTGAAAGCCTTCTTAGACAGGTAAGACCCACATACTGAATATCTCAGAATAGAAGGAAATAATCGGACTTTGAGGAAATAACTCGATTACAATGTACCCGGGAAGAGAAACAGGATGAAATAAGACCGTTCAGTTATAACTGAAAGGTACCTGAATGGCAGGTATATATCAGCTACCATTCAGTGCCCATTCAGTGATCAATTTTCAGTCAAGTTTTAGTGACTATTCAGTTAACTTTTCTTGGCCTTTCAGTGACAATTCAGTCATCTTCCAGTGATCATTCAGTTACCATTCAGTGGACATTCAGTCACATTTCAGTGGTTATTCAGTCACATTTCAGTGACCATTCAGTCATATTTCAGTGGTCACTCAGTGTCAATTCAGTTGCCAATTAGCCACCTCCAAGTTGTCAATACGTTACCTTACAGTGACCATTTCAGTTATCAATCAGTCACCATTCAGCCATCATTCAGTCGACTGAATGGTCTCATTTCATCCTGTGATACCACTGGCATTCCGCAAGTAAACTTCATGGTTTAAAGCGCGATGGTCTAATCACTTGGCCACAGAAGCCCGCCATGCAGAAGTAACCATTGTCTGTCAAATGGTCAAATGGTCATATGTATAGCAAAAGTCTCGTGACCTGGACGAGTTTAAAATCCAGGTAATAAAGCATAACGAAATTACATTATACTGGCTACAGCACTTGTTTCTACTTGTCACCATAACTACGAGTATCCGATAAGGAATAAATAGAGATTATTATAACATTAACGTGATCCTAAGAGCCAAATCACGGCGAGTTGACAGGGGAAGATCAAACTCGACGGCTTGTTAGATCTGTCCCTGTCAACAAGACGTGATCCGGCTCTTAGGGTCAAGTTACTGTTATAATTATAAATTTATTATATACCCATCCATAATAAACTAATCAATTACATACGGGTTGTGTCGCAGGATAAAATATGGATTTCTTTACATTGACCTCAGTAATTACGGGCACTGTTGATATGGGGAACTAGGTTGAGGAAGAAAATATCAACTGTAAAAATATGGAGATTGTTAATTGACCGTAGTAACAATCGGTATTGTTACTAGGGGGAAATAATCCTGGTTTGTTTAATACGTCAACAGTTTCAGAGAGGGGTGATATTGATTCAGAAAATTACAGTGCGGTAAATCCGGAAAGTCATATCACACTCTGTGAAATCAACAGTATGAAAGTCGGAATAGACCTTTCACGATAACTGCGGTCATGTAATTTTGAGGGAATAAACGATACAGATTCCCGGAAAATGACGTCAAGAAACAATGAGTTATTATACCGACGTATATATTTTTGCGGGTATCTGTATCATTTATTTCCTCAAAGTTAAAGGACCGCAGTTATCGTAGAAGGGTCTATATTGATAGGTATATAATAAGACATTTTTACTTGTTTGTCTAACCGAAAACTGAACAGAATCAATCGTATGAAAATCAACAGGTTACCCCGCCCCGCCAAGTATGATTTGACATTTTGTTTTACGCCATACTCAACAATCTTTCAGTCATATGATGGCGTCCAGTTTTTATTGGTGGGGGAGAAACCCCGGTTATCCGGGTAAAGACCACCGACATTCCGCATGTAAACTGGCAAACTTTCCCACATAATTCGAAACGACCCTAGCGGGATTCGAACCAGAGGTGAGAGGCCTTGTGATTTAAAGCGCAATGCTCTAACCACTCGGCCACGCCCCGCCAAGTTAAGTGAATCGAAAATTATCCGTAGTTCGTAATATATACATATATATACATAATACCAATAACAATAATGATAACCATTAATGCATTCCAAAATACGTCTAAGAGTAACTATAGACACAGACGGGGAATTAACAACTAAGCTATACGACAAACGCGACGATTTCGGCTCTCCCATCGTTAATTTTCTACATTTAAGTAGTAACATCCCACGCTCACCGCATATGGAGTTTATATTTCATAAATGATCAGATATGCTAGGGCGTGTTCAACATATCAACATTTCATAATCAGGGGTAAACTACAGACAAATTTTTGACACAGGGATATCCGAAACCACGTTTGACGTCAACGATCCGCAAATTTACGGTCAGTATAATAGTCAGGTATGCGATTACTCTGTTTCACTCGGTGAAATGTTGAGTTACCTGTTCGATGACGGTTGTTGAGACGTCTGTACAAGTTATGACAAGGATTCGTTCCTCACGTTTTTCATTTTAATTTGACTGTGGACTCACGGCGGGTGTGACCGGACGACACGGGATACTTACTTTAATGACATGACACCTGATCCCACCTCTTGATTTCAAGAGGTCCGTGTTTGTCCATTTTTCCCCATATTTGTACCTATATCCTGGACATCCTAATGATTTATACCTTGATATCTGAGATTTTTTATATTGTTAATATCCATGGTAAAAAAATAATGAACAAATCCGCCTTACCGTATTTCATTATGGTCAGAAGTTTAAATTACTAGAATGACATTTGAAATTTTAATGTTGTTTTACGCCACTCTGAACATTTATTAGTTTATATGATGGCGACCACTTTTTAATGGTGGGGAGAGAAAAGAACTTAGTTACAATGTACCCAGGAAGAGACAACTTGCTTTCCGCGAGGAAACTGGCAAACATTCTCAAAATATATCCTTAGGTTCTAGTGGAGTAGGAACCTGCTCTGACAAGAGGTGGGGACTGCATGCTTAAAGTACTTGTTCTATGGTAGTTGTGTAAATTTTAATTATATCATTTAATTTCTAACTTAAATGATTTTACTTCTTTCGATATATAGTTTTGAGAACATTTGATTATCAGATTCATATTGAGTGTTATATAAACAACCTACCTATTCATTTTTAACATAAACAGTAGGTCAACATTGTACTACAACTACGACGGTTCCACCCACAACGACACCTACCACGACAACAACAGTGTCTACGACAACAACTGTCTCTACAACAACAACAACAACAACAACAACAACTATCCCTACTACATCTACAACAACGACCATAGTATCTCCCACAACTGAATCTGTATCTAACACAGTATCTCTCACAACTGAATCTGTATCTAACACAGCGTCAAGTACCGTGGCTGAGTCGTGTCCAGGAACGTATACATATGATAATGATACTAACATATGCTACTTCATTTCGGACGAGACATTAAACTGGGATAACTCTAAAGCTATATGTGACGCTCAGGTAGCAGGCTCATTGATACAGATCAAAACATCAGCAGTGTTTAATCTCATCATCACGCTTATAAGTAAGTACGGTTCAATTAAATTCCAATATTTCGCTCACTGAATTATGGATTAGATCGCTGAGTAAATCCTCATGAATTACGGATGAAACTTTAATAGATAATGGCAATCTTTTTATTGTTGTTGATGCCATGGTTGTGTCATTTAAAATATAATTTCGAAACCCTTTACAATTTTTCACAATTTGTTTTTATATAATCGATATAGTTATTAAATAGATTAAATTGACTCACATTTTCTCTATCCGTTTTCTCTAAGTAACCACAGAACAGAAAAACAAATTCATATCATTATTCATTTTCAGATTCGACATCTAATAGATATCATATAGGAGCACCTGGTCCGGACTTGGATTATCAGTTCTTTTGGCTTGACGGTACAGGTATTGCATCGGAATTTTGGTCCCCGAATTTTCCTGATTATTATTACTATGACAGTTACTACTATGACTGGTCGGAAATTTGTTTGAACATCGGCGCAACTGGTATACAGAACTGGAGGTGTGCAGACATTCGGCCTTACATATGTCAAGTTCACATTGCACCACCTTAATACTGATTTGGTGGTTCTTCTGTGTAAAATATTTAATTATTTTTCAAATGGAAAAGGTATAAAAAAAAAACAATTGCGAGAAATACAATACTAAAATTATTATTCGGAAAATTATTTTGTAGATAATATCGGATGGAACTGGAGAGATAAGATAATACCACGTTTCATTAACTTTACAGGAGTATGGAAACAATTTTATCCATTTATAAAAACTGAAAATTCGTTTCACAAAAATCGTTAAATGGCTGACTGTTTATTATTTTTTAAAAGCTGAACATAAATGTCATGATCTCTAGCATACATTATTCATATTAGTGATTATTTACGCACACGCCATTATGGAAATATAGAACACCAGACTCGAATTAGAAAATTGCGTTTTAGCTTATTTCAAAAAAGAAACCCAAAGAAAAATGTGTTGCATATGTCTACCAAGATATTCTGGCACTTTTTTTACAGACAAGACGTGTCTAAACCTAAGGGTTCAAATGATACCTGTCGACACAAACAAATATGAGTTTCAGTAATGCAGAGAATCCGAGCAAAGCAATATGCTTTATCTGTACAACCTGTTTTAGGAAAATAGACCGTATTGTTTTGGTTTTTGACAAAACGCGAAAGTGCCACTTCACCTTGGTTGATCTATAGTTTATTTGAACAAATGAAAAAACAAATAAGATGGCGTCTACACTTATGAAAACTGTAAGATGACATTTTGGATGTCGAAACAAAGACGACAAACCATACATAGTGTTTAACGAACTGCCCAGAATTGTAAAATTGGTCTAGATATGTATCCAAACATGTCGATTATAGTATATGATGGTTAGATACACTACATTTTTGTACTCCTTGACTGCGATAAGAGAAAGGGAGTAAGTGAACGATTCTTGAGTGTGACGTTAAACAAACAAACAAACAAAAACTGCGATAAATGTTTTTTTAAACTTGTACTCATTCAATGACATGTTTTTTTTCAAATGTGTAGTCCTTTGAGGACATGTTTTTTAAAATTTGTACTTATTATAGGAGTTGTTGTTTTTAAATGAATTGGTGTATTCCCTCCATGAATTAGTGTGTCCCCCCATAACCATAGCCATGTCCACGGAGGGTATACCAACAAACATATTAAGCCTTTCATCCCCATAGTACACAATGGACTGGTTTAAAACAATAAAAAAAGCATAGAATGTAATTGGAATCTAGTACATGTCTTATATCATAACGATAAGAAATGAAACAAAATCAAACTCGAATGTAAACACCAGAACTATAAATACACCAGTAAAACACAGAAAAACAATACACTTTGATTATAGTCATATTCATTGTTGTTTTAAATATCATTCCCTAGGCTAGACCATGTAAAAAGTTACTATTTACGCTGGCGAATATCAGACAAACATTATTTAGATCAGATAAAGCATTCGACAACACAAACACATTGGTAATTGTTTTAATACAGCGTATCCCTGTTATCTCAAGACCTATGGTGTGAATGAAAGTCCATCTTTAAGTACAAACGCGCTGATTCTGTGTTAACTTAACTTTTAGTTAAAAACACAAACGAATTCATTCAATCCCTCTCAATAACTACATGACAATATGTATATTACTCAACAAAGTGAAAGGGTAAAATTTGCACATATTGTATACTAAAAGTGTCCAAGAAAATTTACGAACGATTTCGCCGAGTGTATACAGAATCATCGTAAAATATTTATCAGGTATTTGGCGTGGGCGTGATGTTTTCCTCCAGTTTCCCTTTATCGGTGTCTGATTTTATTTGCCTGCCTGTTGCACTGAGAATTGAAGATCTATAAATCTGAAATTTCGTTCAATCTTGTGTGGCCAAAGATTAAATTATTTACACACCAACTAACCATAGGGTATAATTAGAAATCAAGACGGTAATCTACCTTGCACATTTTATTTATTATTTACAGGTGTTCACTATAAGAAAAAAGTTAAGATACAAATCAATAGACTATATGTGCAGCAGACTTCAATTGCAATTTTAATGTAAAACTGACCTATGGAAGACGTAACCGTAATGACTCCAACTACCTTATTTTTCACCAGTGAACACACACACACACACACACACGCGCGCGCGCGCGCGCGCGCATGCACGCACGCACGCACGCACCACTAAAACCAACAACACTATATATCCTAGGGTGTCGGATCTAAGCTAATAGGAAACAAGTACAAGTCATGGAAATAACTAAATAAAGCACTAATATGACTGACGACACGGACAAAATAAGAGCCAAATTTCAGAGACGACCTATCCCTTCCTCAAGACTAAAAGATTGAAATAACATGTTCTATATTATTGCATCCTTTTAGTCCTCAGGAAATTTGACTTAAATTTTGTCCGTGTCGTTAGTCATTTTAGTGATATATATATATATATATATATATATATATATATATATATATATATATATATATATATATATATATATATATATATTCACTACACACACGCACACACACACACACACATATATATATATATAATATATATATATATATATATATATATATATATATATATATATATATATATATATATATATATATATATATATATATATATATATATATAGATAATTTCTTTTTTCAATTCTTGCAGATTGACTACAAAGGAATACTAGTATATCCTTTGGCCTCTTTCAAAATAATTAGGAAAGTAGATAACGTAGCAAATCATTAGCATCCTATATTTATCAGTTTATGATTATCTTCTAACATTTGTGGAAATCAAGATGTCCTTCATCGTGATGGTACGACATGAATATCAATATCATCAGTGATTTGTTATCATCTTCATTAGGCATATTGATGACCAGTAATCATTATGTCGACCTAGATTACACATAGGTTAGTCTTTTTACACTGTGACGTATCGATCTAATTTATTTCGATTATAAGAAATGGCATCGGCTATGCAGTGCAGCGTCTGTATACCTGTCTAAGTAACTGCTCATTTATCTTATCAACCAAAGCCTACACACAACCATGGACGTTCGTCTACTAAGGCATTGTGTTGTGTTGCGGTGTTGGATGAAAATTAATGTTAGAGAAGATGTAAGAGACGGGGAGTGCAATGTTTGATAGCTGCACATTAGAAATATGTAATGGGTTTCGTTTTTATACTTTTCAACAAAGGTGAACTGTTTTTATTTCAAGTGTTTTGTGAAAACATTTTGGGCTTGCTGAAATGCGCGGTTTGTTATAACAATTTTCGTATACCCCGTCGAGATAACAGGACAGGTGCGTGAATTTTCATTAAGTCATTCCAAACCACCGAAATCAAATTAGTTAAGAATGCAAGGAAGAAAGAAACCAAATGTAGAATGTGCTGTTTTTTACCATAATTTTGTTTACCGTTTACATCTTATGGAGATTATCGCATAAGACATGGGGATTTATATTCTTACCATATTTTGAGGATAATTTCATATTTCTTTGAAATACTGCTCACAAGGCAGAATTTGTATACACTTCTGTGCTTATGGTTTAAAGACTACACGTGTCTACGTGTTACAATGTTCGTGTTAATTCATAATTCGTATATGTGATAGCCTAATTACATCGTTCGGTATTGAAAAATTAATGATATCTACAGAGATAAAATTGTGATACACATCTAGGATACATACATACTATGACCTGGAATTGATCAAGTGATGATAGATTCGATGTTAATGACTTTGGAAGTACTGTATAAGTCATGGAATGTAGTTAAATATCTCTGGAGAGAAGAGATGGATTCTTCTTACTTTCAATTCCGGGGGATTTCAGTATAAGACATGCCTTATTAAAAAACTACACAATTTTGTCGCGCATGAATATTCAGAATATGCATGATACAGATTTAGATATTTCCAATATGCATGACTTTGAGAATAATACACTCGGGACAAATTCATCGTCTTTGAATGGTACGTTTATAGACAATATTCATGACAATAAAAGCAATGTCATGACACCCTCTAGAGTTCACATTCCTATTGGGCCTCCATCCCAAGGACTACCCATGCCACTCCTCATAGCTAGTGCGGTGGCAGCAATAAGTATACTGATTTTTATATGCATTGCGTATTACTGTCATGCAATGCAATTAGATGCACGTGCCAGACAATTAGCAATAAAAATGGCATCATCGAAAACAATAATGAACCTTCCGAATTCTCATACAGCAACATCAATGTTATCCAATAGTGATTCAGATTTTCTATTTCATCAAAAACGTCGAAATACAATTCGGACCAACACCCTCAGCCCTCCAATTGCACCTGGTCCAAAGAGTTCACGTTCATCGATAAACTGGAATGCTATGTCTGATCATGAGCTTGTGACATTTAGTGCGCCCCGTAGACATTCAACTTTTATCATATGAAGCGACCAAGATGACGGACACTCCATTAAAGGACAGCAAAGCTATCAAGTCTATACTAACTCTTTGAAATTACACATCGATTCGTTTATCAATTTGACTATGGGATATACTGTTAGCATGTTCGCCATATGTTCTAACATATTCTAATATAATTATATACAAGGACATAGCAGCCTTTACCTTGTCGTTGAGTTCATACTATTTGGATAATAAGTAATGTTGTGCTAAGACAATAATTGAAGGTACGTTTACTCCCAAATTTTAATCAACCAGATTATATATATATATATAAACCAAATTCTATTGAGACGTCTATATTCGGATTTTAATGCCATCTTATGCGGTGTTTTAAACTACACTCCAGAAATAACACATTCAGTCAAAGAGTGTGGTATTGAAGAGATATTATGGTATATGTTATTTTAAACGTGTCATACAAAAAAGATCCATATCAAAGTTATCATTTCAGCTTTATAAACGGTTTTATCATATTTCAAGAAACTGTTCTTTTTATCAATCATTCCAAGTGCGTTTTAATATCAATTCATCATATCTATCAGCAATACAGATCAACACTATTCATGTCAACATGTAAGTGGTTAAAAGCAGAAGAAATTATTTGTGAGAAATTAGTAAGACTCATATGTTGGTTATGTTTTTTTGTGTATAATATTTCAATTCTGTTATTTAAATAAAGTAAGTAATTGATTAAATGTTTTCTCATACATTAAAAGTCTGAACATGTATTTCAAAACTAAAGATCCAGTGGCGTTAGGCTATAACATATTAAATACGTGCACAGTTTTATTGATACGTGTGTTACAATTTATCATTCATTAATAATAGAACCAGATTTATTGATACTTCTGTTACAATATATCATTCATTAATGATAGAACCAGGTTTATTGATAGCTAAGTTACAATATATCATTCATTTATAATAGAACCTGCAGATATATGTATATGCGGTAACGTATTTCAGTCACTCCTAGACAGTTTAACACACTATATTATCAGCACGTCTTCTAGAGCTTCGTGACTCATAAAATCACTAAACGTTTCATTATAAACGGTTTACATATTACAGCAATATGCTGATTTCTAACATCTGCTGTGGACCGTTATTGGCACTTAAAAATACACAGATAAATGATATGGCAATGTAGTAATTGGTTAATTTAGTGCAAATATAACTACTTTAAAACATTATCATAGAGTTAAAACCACGTATGCTATTACAATAATATCGATAATATATGTCTATAGCCATACGTTTTTACAGTACAGTTTGATATGCATTTACTTTGTTACTATGATACCATTTATAAAGTAAGGTGCATACAGAATAAAGCTTTAAGGTGTTTGGAAGGTACAATGACCTCAGAATGTTTCATTGTCATCACAAGATATTCCACATATATTTAGATTTGTCAATCTATTGAAAATTTATCAGCAATATTTTACTGATCTGATTACGTACATAAATAGTACATAAATGTTTATAGGACATAACAGACTGTATATTGTATAAGTTCCACATATCAGAAAAATTAATATATATATATATATATATATATATATATATACAATCAGTTTGGGTCACAGCGGCACTCGAACCTGCGCTGACCAGAAGTGAGAGACTTCATGGTTCCAAGCACGAGGTTCTATCCACTAGGCCACGGAGGCCCTAATTAGATGTAAACAAACTAAACCGAAAGGTACAAAAACAGTTGCCAGTGGTTATACCAAATTGCTAAGCATTGCATGTCATAGTCATTATAATTGCATTTCAATATCACCACCGGACAATTCACAGATGAGATCGGGTATCATGGATTCGATACCATTCTCTGCTGACCGGTCAAATCCCCTGTGAGTCTGCAATCAGAATTTTATCAGAACGATATACGTCTTTTACAACGCTACACATAACCTTGTCTCTTATCTGATTTGTGAGAGGAAGAAAGAAACACAGAGAGAGAGAGAATGTGTGTTTATGCGCCTTTGTATGTGCCCGCGTGTGTGTATCATTATACATGTCCATGCATTTGCAATTTCAATCTCAATACAACAAGGGAAAGTAAAACTAAGGAAATAGTACATGTCAGCATGTTCTATAACTATGTGAAGTTACAATGTGGTCTATTAAATATCATTGACAATACCAAAGTTACAGTTTTACAAAAGTGGTACTCAGAAGAACTAGGTTTAAATATAATAAACACAGTACCAATGTTATAGTTTTGTAAAAAAAAAAAGTCAAAACCAATGCTCAAGACGATCGTTTCCGTCAATAAGACTTCATCAGTTGAGCACAAAATTTAATAAGTAAACGGCTTTGTCAACACAAACCTACACGCGGCAACTATACACAATTGCAGACGCAGTCAGCCAGACATATAGATGTACAAGCTCGTGAATTCATAGACCACTTCGCAACTAAATCAAAAGTAAATTTAGGTCAGATATATTTTTTCTCGGGATGTTCTTGCAATATACCTTAGTCATTTAATTAACACTGGTAACAACTGCTCAGTGTCATGAGTAATGTAAATCGTAAAAGATATGTCCAAGATGTGGAAAGTGGCATGTGTTGTCAGATAGAGATAAAGTTACCGTTGACTTATGTTTTATTTGATACCGATGAAATGATAATGATAAAAAATCGTTATGTGATTAAGTTTATAGCTATCTCTTTTCGTGTCTATTCATATATCTATGTCTACAGATTTGATAACACTCCTATATCTGATAAATACGAATCAGTGCTGAGTATATTTGTATATTTTTTCAGTTAAGTGTGGCTCAGCGCATTCCTTTGTTTTTACAATTTTTATTTTTAAATTACAGTGCAATTAGTCTGGGTTTAACTTTCTCTTTCTTTCTCTCTCTGTCTTTTTTCTTTTCGTATTTCTTTATTTCTTTCTATCTATCTATCCATCTGTCTATCTATCTATCTATCTGTATCTCTGTCTGTCTGTCTGTCTATCTATCTATCTATCTATCTATCTATATATCTATCTATCTATCTATCTATCTATCTGTCTGTCTGTCTATCTGTATGTCCGTCTATCTATCCATCCACGTGTCACAGTAGGTGTCAGAACTTTAAAGAACCCTCACTACTCAATGGCCGTAAATGCCGATCATAGGCCAACATTTGAAGCCCTTCAACGGCATTTGGTGTTGTCTCCATATGAGTGAAATATTCTTCAGTGGGACGTTAAACAACAATAAACAAACAAACAAACAAACATACCTATTGATAAGATTTGATGTCAGGTTCACGGGTGATTTGGCCGGTCAGCATAGGATGTTACTGTACCTCCGTTTGTGTTTTATATATAATTTTTTACATATAAGTTTTTACAAAATTTCTGAAAAGGACTATTAACCGCTTGATAGTTTCGATAACTACTAAGCGATTGATATTTAAAGAATTATTAACTGTGTATGAATATACCGTACTTTTATAAATATAAAGTTCTTATTCGAGAATTTACGGTAAAGGATTTTACGGAATGCTATTATTCTACCGTTTAAACTGGCTTGTACCCGTTTATCAGACGTGATTGATGCGAATGATGCAGAAGGAAGATTTGTGTTCTTCTTCCTATTTATAACATTATATTGGGCAACCTACAATCGGTTATGATTTTTGTATACTAAAACGCTTTTGTCTCAACATAGTGTATACTATTAAATACAACACACCTGATCTCATCCATGCATTTTCCAGAGGTCAGTGATTGTTCAATGGTCACACTATGTGTCTTCTATATTATTTTCTTCCGGACACCTGGTTCTATCCCGTTTAGGATTCGCAATTGTTCTTCATGTTGGAACCAATTTTTAGTATTTGATTTGCCGTATTACAATGGACTTAGAGTTTAGCTTTTCCATTGGTACTTTTTCATTTTTACTTAAAACTAAGCGATTTTAAATATGAAAGCAATTATATTTCTTAATTACACATTAGATGTTCTGAACGTAATGTGTGCTAAGAGTTTAAGACAGATATTAAAGGCTGCTTTCTCCAATACAATGTCTTAAAACGAAAAACTTCAAAGCAGTGTGTTAATATTTGGAACTATAAAAAACATTCAATTATGTTTTAGGAATGAAAAGCCCCCGAAGAGAATCCCTGTAAAACAAATTAATAACCCAGCTGCATAGCAGTTAGTTATCTATAATTGCAGGGTAAGAAACCTTCAAACATATTTTGAGATGAACCACTCCTGTAGTTTTACATGGTTAACGGAACATTCTGTGATTTAGGATAGATAAAAAGCTTTACTCATTAGGAATAATTAATTCCTCTCTTTATCGACCGTATGTTGTCTAAATTTCAAACCTAACGTGATTTTTTATGTTATCTTCTTGTGTATGTACAGTTTGAGTATGTATGTATACAGAAACCACTTTTATCTTGGATGATCGACCATGGAGTTAATTTTGAATGTTTGAATTTTTATAGTGATTTATTTACGCCTTACTCAATAATTTATCAGTTATTTGGTGGTTGGCCACTTTTTAATGATAGAGGAGAGACCCTGGGTACAATGTTCCACGAAAAAGACCACCTTCAGTACGTAAACTGGCAAACCTTCGTACAAAATAAGCATAGGTTCTATCGGGGCTTGAACCTGCGCTAACCAGAAGTGAGAGGCATCATGGCTCAAAGAGCGATGCTCTAACCCTTTGGCAACGGAGGCCCTCCGTGGAATTCATTGTGAATATTCAACAGTTAAGAACAAATCAAAGTTTACAAAAATTGTCCTTAATATTTGATGACATTCCTTGTGTCCTACAACCATGATAGCAAGTAAGAAGTGTCTCTGAAAGGATCATGCAAAATGAGAAATAACTGGCACATCTGTAGTAAAAAAAATTGTCAAATGCATATAGTACTGTATGTGTATTAAATTATCGCACTCATATTTTAGCGCTCTCATGGAATATATTATTATAAGCGCAATCTTGAATTCGCGCAATTAATGTTATTAGTTTTGTCGTGTATAAAGAATGACAGGATGGACAATTTTTAGCGCTGCCCCTGGATTAGAGTAATGACTTGAGCGCGAAAGGCGCTAATGTTACAATACTGTTAAAATAAGTACACGTACAGTAAATGTAACGATGCATTTGTCTCATGTATACGAAGAATAACATTCAGAATAGCTTTTATTGTTCTTATTTCAAAATGATATATTCGCTGTGTTTCGAGTATATTTCTATATTTCAAAATACTTCACGACAAGATATGCTTTATAAAAACGTGCGTTTCAAATTTCTTATACTTAAGGGAAAGAAGGGTACCCTGAGGTATACAAAAAAAAACTGTTTATAATATTTTTTCTTAATTTTTGCATACTTATTAATTATGAAAGTATGATTCAATAGAATTAATACTCCTGGAAATTTGTAGGTATATCGGGGATATTTACATTGGCACGAGTTATGTACCTTTCCTGAATTTTTATGTGTTTTTTCAATAATGCCCTATTCTTTATTCATTTCATTTTCAAAACCTGTATTTTTCTAGCTAACTTGGTTAAATAAGATCTAAAATCTTAGTATCCATGTGTTTTTATGTTTTTTATTTGAGTTGGTGGACAGAGAAGAGGAAAAATTGAATGCTGTGACCCATACCAAACGTTTATCACACTCAAATCTTAGATTCGATCAATGTAAAAATTTTTTTTGTTTTCTCTATAAATTTTTAATTCAGAATGGTTTGCACTTTTTTAGATACAATAAAACAAGTTGTGAATATATAGCGAAGAAATATTACCTTGAAGTATACCGAAATTTTGAAGAAAAAATACTTTTAAGGAAAGACTATCTTCATTTGACCTTGAGTTTGATCTTGAAAATGGCCTTGATCGTTGTCTGGGCGATTCCTCAGATCAAAATGAACATTTTCTGTAAGTTTCACAGACGTATCATATACAATAAGAAAGTTATTACAGAGGAACAAAAGATCCCAGACAATGCGAAGCTGTGCTTTATAGTCGACGCAAAATACATGACTGTTGAATTATTTTATTCACAAATAAAAACTTTATTTACTTCTTGATG
>BROG01000104.1:0-65000 GCA_030159075.1 Atrina japonica | reverse complement strand
GAGTAAAGATAATACAATAACCGCTATCAAAGTAGTAATTCGACATTTCAGTAGTGAATTTTTATAATAGACTATCTTCGGGTTGTTCCATTCCGTTCAGTTTTGTCGGAATAGATTGTACTCAGATCACGTGATGTAATATTTTCATTGACGATATCTTGTTTCAGTTTATATGTGAGGAATTAAGATTAAATAAATGTTTTCACTGCTAATTATCCTCTCTTTCCTCGTAGGCGGCTTTTCAAATCTTTCATCTATCACTACTCATTTTTCATATTCGATATCCTATAGGCGATAATCTGATTAACCGGAAGTTATGTTGCCCTACTTTTTGCTTTTGAAACTGCATACGAACCGTAATGGAATGGAACAACTTAGGTCATACCAATTTGATTTGTAGTTCTTTGGGATTTCAATTTCAGAATTTGGACTTAACGATCGAATTTTTTTTAATATTGTTGTTTCAAATTTCATTGAAATTGGACCGAAGCAGTAAAAATGCGGACCGAAGAAAATCATTTTCTATCATTTTCTTAATTCTGATTTTACTAATGCAAAATTTCATGTAAATATTTAAATAATGAAATCTCCTTTGGAGAAAATAAATATTCCTATGGAGAAATAAATCAATTACCTATAATTGTGGTCACTTTCAAAGGGAAGCGTTCTCTTATAGTGTTGTCTAGAGAGATAAATTTCCCGTATACATTGTTATTGAAAATATGTGTGATTGTAAAAAAATATGTCCATATCTCTTTAAGTAAAATTGAAGAAGTACCAATCAATAATCAAAAACTCACGTCCATTACAACACGACGAATCAGATGCGCAAATGGTTTCAACAGAAATAATAACAATAAATAATATATAGTGCTCGTTGCCGGGAATTTGTCAACAGAAGTTAAATACTGCATAGTTGATTTTATTTGCGGGGTATTTAATTTCGCTGTAAACTCAGTCAAAGCAAATACCTTGAAATAACATACCAGTGAATATAATTCCTTATACCTACACTGAAAAGATAGTAAATATTTAACTCATCAAAATTTTCAAGATGAGTTTAACACTTTATCCACTGATACGTATTATTAGTGCCCTTTGTCACTAAGAGTCGCCATTGTCAAGAGATGAATACTATAATGATTGGACAGCATGTATTTCAGTAATCAAATTCCAAGAAGCCACAATATGATACACTTAATAATATGTTGAACAATATGGCCGAGCGCATTACAAATATATTAAAAGATTTTGTAATTCTATCTCTATTATGACTTCAGAAAATTAAAGACTGCATTCAAGCTTGTGTTTGTTGACTGTGAGATAGCACGCGCTGTTGGCTCGGTGTCTCCAAATATAATTTCAACAAAGACACTATTTGAATCAGAAGAAATACCATCAATGAGAAGGTGACCAAAATGAACATGTTCTGTCTGAAACATATTTAGGATACTCTGAAGTCGAAGTGTAAATCTTAAGATGCAGGGTGGACTGGGTTTGATTTACCGTTGAATATGCCCGATACCTCGAAGTTCCAACCATCAGTGATTCCCCCTTTTCTGCTAAATTATCAAAAACACCACCGAACATTTTCATACAGGACAATTGTAGATCACCGGTATCCCATGGAATATATCCTCTTACTGCACTTACTCCGTATGTCATTTTGCATTTCTGTGTCTGTATGATATCGGACATATGACCAAATAAGACGGCACCTTTAAAAATGCCAAGGATGAATGTTCTGCGATGATAACCATTCTCTCTTTAAAAGTTGCAAAACCTCCCACGAGCACAATTGTGTCGGTGCCATTGACAGAGCAAATTTCCTATAGCATTGTTTATATAATCCATAGATTTAGAAAACAGGGATCTGAATAATTTGGCTTGAAGTATAAGCTTATCATCATCCCAGTCTATTTGATCTATATAAGTGCTTTGATTGATAAATGCACTCAAAGTTTTGTTATAAGTTCGTTCGAAAATTGCTTCTAATGTGAATGGAATTTGAATTACCACCAATCGTGAAAATGATCTTTCTTCAGTTTGCGAAGTATTTGTGCCCCAAATAAACTGATAAGAAGTCGATGGTAGGCTCGATGGACCTGCACTCCTTCTTAACCTCCTCCAACAGGTTCATACAGTTCTTTAATGGATCTATCCTCTGTCATTTCATGAGTTACTATGTCAGTTATTCCTCCTGAATGGTCTGTAACCTCCTAACACTTTCACCGAAATAATGTTTGTCTTGTAGACAAATATTTTTACAGTAAAGGTCTTCCGAGTATGTAACATTTTAACATTTTATTTTGGTTTATCCAATACATTTTTGTGATCTATACATGTGAACACTAAATTGTCCATTAAGTTTCTAGTTTGTAAATCATGAAAATACTGTTTTAAAAGAAAATAAAAAGGTAGATAATTCTTTAATCTTCCTCTATTAGATTTGCGATAGGGTAAGTGTACTGAGAAATTGTTTTCAGATGTATTCTGCTTACGGACTGCAACAAAATAAATAAAGTAAAATTGTATTTGTATCAATTCGAAAAGTATAAATTTCTTGTATGTTTTTTTAAAAAAAACCTACAAAGATGTAAACCCTGTAAACATATGTTTCACTTCTGCACACATATTTCTTTGCACAATTTTTATAAGGTAATACCTCACTGTTAAGATCAGCAGGAATATTAGAATAATAAAACCTTTGTATTTTAATTTGAAATGCTTACTTTTATTGATATTATACGTCTTTATGTAAATGGACTGACATCAGGACCCCAACTGTGACAACCCATAGATGTGAATATTTTTAGCAATAAATTGCTTTTATTTTACAGATAAAATATATATTTTTCAATTTGAATCCTTTTAAAACCACAAAATAGGGACTTGTTTTTAGAATTGAAATTCAAAAGTACAAGATATGAAAAGACAAATTTTTTTTTCAAGAAAAAAACCCGTTAAATGATATTTATGGATTGTCAAATGAAATATAGACAGGACTGGCTCTGTGGATAGTCAATGACTAATTTTGTCATTAATCGAACTACAAATATGTCATGTTGGCAACAAAATTAAGAGAGTTTTTTGTACAAGTTTGTGTTGGCTACAAAATCTAAATTTATCTAAACTCGAAAACGCTGGAAAAAGTCATCTGAAATTAGTGAAATTAGTTACAAAGAAAATTCTTCAACGATGCACAATATCTGTATTGTATTTCACTAATTATACAGTTAAAGGATAGGCAAATATATGAAACAAAAAGACAGTATTATAACTTTGGTATTATGTTTATAACATTTATAACCACTAGGTCGTTGCCACTGCTGGTGGACCATTTGAGTCACGTAGGGTATAAATAACCCTTGTACCTGGTATTATAACTTTGGTATTATGTTTATAATATTTATAACCACTAGGTCGTTGCCACTGCTGGTGGACCAGTTGAGTCACGGAGGGTATACATAAACCTAGTACCTGGTATTTCGGTACCAGCTGTTCATCTTATACTAAAGTAATATTTGGCACTGTTAACACTATTTAAATTCGAAAATTGTCTAAAGCTAAGATAGTCACTTTTTACAGTGGTTATTCTTAGACGGATTTCGCCTATACTTCTAGCGATATTATTTGACCTGGTATGATACCACTTTATCTTTAGGATATACACATACATTTCAAGTTGGAGCTCAACTGATGAAGTCTAATTGACAGAAACGATATTGTCTTGAGCATTATAACTTTGGTATTATGTTTATAATATTTCAGAAAATCATACAAATATATCATGAACATTAGAATTTGGATATTGGGGAAACTTGTCTTTATCTGTTTTATGTAAACAGGCTTTGAGAGATATAAATGTCGGGTATTAATTATATAATCATACTTCATATCTAAATTCAAGTGATATCAGATGTCAGAAGCAACGACAGTATTTACTATTTTTAATTTCCAAATACATAGATATAGTAAGACAGTATGTGTTAAGCCATCAGCACTGGCAAACAACATGCAAACGCTCTATACTTTACAGTCGTAGAGAGTTATTGATTATCTATCACAGTAGTGACTAATCTAGGAAACACAAAACAAAGTCTGTGAAAGTATGCACGTGTCTGTATGTTTCAAGCAGTTGCCGAGATGGTGAAACGGAAGAACACCTGCTTTGTTTACAACATGGGCGCAGACATTTTGGACACCCAAAGTTGTGCGAAGGGTAAAATGAACCCGGCTATCTGACTATAGGGTTAACGGTTGAAAATTGAGAATAGATATTATCCTTTGGTGTGGAATACTACGAGTTGTAAACAATTGAAAATTCGAAGTAGAAATGCAACGACAACCTATACTTTTGACTGCATATTTTGTTATCGAAATACTGATCTTTCAGCACAGGGTACTGGTTTGACCCAGATTTAATAAACATGAGAGTGACATTGACCTGAAGTTTTGTAAATTAGCATTGAGGCCTATGGGAAAATATTTGGTGGTGTCTGTCCAAACGGCTGACCAGCACTGTCACTGATAAACAAATGAACACTGAAATGGATCTATGCAGTAAAATCAAATTCAATATCGTGATCCTTGATCTTGATAAAGAGTAAAGCTTTTTTGTTCTATAAATATAATTTCTATTAAGTAATTATTGTATGCTTACGGCTCATGGTGGTTTGATTATTTTGAAGCTTCCCTGCATGGAAACTCTTTAAACAGTCATCGTAAAAACGGAAGGCACTTCCACTTATGATGTAGTTTTCAACACCTGTAATATAATATATTGTTCAACACCTATAAACAAACTTCAGATGTACTCCAAAACAAATAGCCCCACTTTCATAATTTTGAATCGTATGTTCTGATGTGACATTGTTATAATATTTCTGATGTGAAAATATATTGAACTTGTTGTCATCAACAGATAGTATTTGTAGCTGGATTCCACAGAACAGGCTGTTGAGTAAACTTTTAATAATTGCGGAATTATTATCTCCCTGGCATCTTTATTATGTCTGGTTTATTTTCAGCTGGCGTATGCTTTTTGTAAAGAGGTTGCCCAACAACAGATCATTACCCTTAAGGAAACTATGGAAATAACTATGAGAAAACCCAAGTGGTCAAATAATGGACAGGTAAGCAATGTATTGATATAGGTCTTATTCCGAAAAAAACTATGTTTCACTAACTGAACAGTTTTGAGTCCACCTGGAACCTAAGCTGATTTTTGTGAGAAAGTTTGACAATTTACTTGTGGAAGGTTGATGGTCTCTTCCCGGGTGCATTTTTATAGGGGTTTTCCCTTCACCATTAAAAACCGACCGCCATCATATAACTGAAAGATTGTTGAGTGTGGCGTAACACAACATTCAAAATTCTAATTCAAATTCACTGACTGAAATGTTGATCGAGTTACCTGTTAACTAGTAGTTGTTGAAGCGTCTATTCTGGTTGTGACGACAAGGATTTTTCTCACTTGTTTTATTTGAATTTGACTGTGGCCTTATGGCGGATGTGGCCGGTCGTCAGGGAATGCGTACTCCTCAATGACACATGATCCCACATCTGAATTTTCCGGATGTCCATATTTATTTAACGTTCACCACATCTATATACTGCATTATGGACTTCCTGGCGGTTAAGATGTCAGTATCTGTGTTTTGTACAATTCTAACCGCATGAGCATAAAAAAGGTTTCTTCAGATTATATAACCGGTCAATAATATTAGAATCACCTTTGATATCAAAGTTCCAAAACTTTTACGATAGGTATAATAACCATGTTTGCGATGACTCGGTTTCACTTGAGTTAAATAGCGGTTGTTGAGTCATCTGTACCAATTGTAAAGAGAATTTCTTCCTCACTCATTTTATTTGGACTTGACTGTGGACTCAGGGTCTGTCAACAGGGAATGGTTACTTCTTCATGGCACCAGACCCCGTCCGTGTTTGTCCAAGAATACCAAATTTGTACATGTATTATGGATATCTTGTAGATTTATACTTTGCTATCTTTCTGAGATTTTGTATACTATCCTGCATAATTGAGGTCCAGGAATGCTTCTGTTTTAATTGATTTTGAAAAGGCATATGGTATTGTCTCATGACTTTAAGTATGCGATTATTAACCTTCTTAAAACTTAGAGCTGATTGTTTGAATAATGCAGTAACCAATACTGTATACGTCTGTATCTAACTTGAACTTAAAATACATGTCGAGGTTGTCATCAAGTAGATAAAGATCCTCAAACACATGTCAAAACATATGCCCCACCTGATATTTCCAGGAGATAAAAGCGCTTTTTTATATTATATATATATATATATATATATATATATATATATATATATATATATATATATATATATATATATATATAATTGTGTGTTTGTGTGCTTACTCCAGCTTTACAGTGTAGAAGAATCAGATATTGACATGGATTCTTTGTGCTTGTCATCTTGTCATAAACACGCAAAGAATTTCAGAAAGGAAGCAGCATTGGCGTCTGTAACGCCTGCTTGTACAGTGAGTATAATTTATAACCATTAAAACAATTATCAGTTGTAAATTTAATTATATTTTCGTACGTTGTATGACAGAGTATACGTTTTTCTGTCGGAAATCGTGTGTTTGAAGTCCAGAGATTTTGGTTACCGATACACCGTATTGTGTTCTCCGTCTAAATCTCTGAAGAACGACTGACGGCAAAAATCTTCTTGGAGTCGATTCAAGTTTCTTTTGTATAAAATTATATAATTCATTTATTTTTTTATCATGATATATTTCTGCCAGTGGAGAATTTTCATTTATTGCATTTTGCAAAAGAAATCACAGCGTTCTTTAGAATGGAATTGTTTAATCCTGTAGAACGCTTCTCAATATAAACTAAAACTGAACTGCAATGAAGAACGGAAGTATATAACATTGATAATTTGTTTTATCCTTTTTCGCATTGACAAGCTTCAATCTTGAAAATCCATATAACCCGGAGGAGTAGAGTCTTATGAACACATTCTTGACCTGGACGAGTTTAAATTTTAGGTAATATATCATTACATTAAAATTACCACGCCGACAGGCGTGATCGTTCCTGTTTGTCACCATACATAAGACAGAATCCATTGAGGAATAAAAGGCATTTTCTGTGCAGCTTTTCGTAACCGAAAAGTGACTAAATTCATCCGTATGATAATCAAAAAGTTATTCCGCCCCATCATCTTATGTGAATCCGCCCATCCATATCTACAATATCTACGATATAAAAGCTGTCTAAATGATTTTGTCTTTTTATTTACGATGTGTACTGTTTGCTTTAGATTTTTAAGAATGGAAAGCTCAAGGATGAGGTTAACTGGGACCCCTACAGTGGTGCTTTATCAGCATATGTAGATAAGTGTGTTGAACTTACATGGCTTATGTGTGTACAGGACCCTCCAATGACGTTGGTTTGGCAAGAGTCAGGAGACAAAGTTAACCGGAAATGTTTCCGTTTCTTCCAAAGGAAAGGAGACATCGTGGAATATGTTGTATGGCCGGGCGTCCTTTTGCATGATAATGGTCCGATTGTTGCTCAAGGCCATGTGTATCCTGCAGAAAAACATTAAACATTAACATTTAATTAAAATTAATGTCACCAGTTATTGCTTATGGCGTCAGACAATCATTTTGAATTTGACTTTCATATTGTGTTCAGGTTTTGTGGGAAACTACAATATTTTAGTTAGCTTGTTTGCATTTACAAGTGTCCGTATTATGCTCATTTGATATACCTACAACGGATACCGATTTTGAGCTACCATATTTATATTGGATACCTAAACTTCATAAAACCCAATATAAGCAAAGATACATAGTAGGATCCAGCAAATGTTCTACCAAGTATTTATCTTTACTCTTTACCAAGATATTGACAGCCGTTAAGGAGAAACTTCAACAATACTGTACAGTTGCTTATTCCAGAAGCGGTGTAAATCCGATGCGGATACTAAAAAATTCTAAACAGCTTTTAGAAAATTTGAAGGCACACAATTCTTGAATTCACAGTATCAAAACATATGACTTCTCTCCTCTTTACACAACTATTCCACATAAAAAATTAAAAGAAATGAATTTTTAGCATCATAGACAACTGTTTTTTCACTAAAGGTGGTACCCAAAATTTTAAATATCTAGTGATTGGCTATCAGGATACTTATTTTGTCCAACAACACTCTGATTCTACACATAAATACACTGAAGCTGATATAAAACATACTGGAATTTCTCATAGACAATATATTTGTAATGTTCGGAGACGTGGTCTTTCAACAAACTGTCGGCATTCCTATGGGAACCAATTGTGTCCCTTTATTGGCCGACCTGTTCCTTTATTCATATGAAGCAGACTTCATTCAGAAACTACTGAATCAAAAGAAAAAAAATTAGCGGCGTCCTTTAATAAGACATTTAGATTTATCGACGACATTTTGTCAATTAATGATGACAATTTTCATACATATGTCAATGCGATATATCCCAGCGAACTAGAAATTAAAGATACAACAAAAACAAGCATACACGCTTCATACTTAGACATTTTACTTGATATAGACACAGATGGGAAATTAGCAACTCAGCTATAGGACAAACGCGAAGATTTCGGCTTTCCCATCGTAAATTTTCCACATTTAAGTAGTAATATCCCTCAGTCACCCGCATATGGAGTTTATATACACAAATGATCCGATATGCCAGGGCGTGTACAACATATGAAGATTTCATATACAGAGGTAAACTACTCACTGACAAATTATTGACACAGGGATATTGAAAACCGCCTTTAATTTCAACGTTCCGGAAAGTTTACGGTCGGTATAATAGTCTTGTTTGCAATTACTCTGTTTCACTAAGTGAAATGTTGAGTTGCCTTTTGGTTGGCGGTTATTGAGACGTCTGTGCCGTTTGTAGTGAGGATTCACTTTTCACGTATTTCATTTGTATTTGACTGTGGACTCACGGCGGGTGTGACCGATCGAAAGGGGATGCTTATTCCTTCATGGCACCTGATCCCACCCCTTTGTTCCCAGAAGTCCGTCTTTGTCCATTTTTGGGATTTGTTATATAATTCAATATATCATGTCATGTAGAATAGTAGTTTTTTGTTCGATTTTTGTTTGTTTGCATATCTCTGTAATATTTCATCACATCCATCTAATATACCGGTATATACGTAACAGTCCGATAAATGTTATCTTCTGTGGCTCGATAGGAGATATCTTTACCTCCGTGACACCTGATCCTATCTCTGGATTTTGCAGTAGTCCGTGTTTGTTCGGTGTTTACCAAATTTATATAGTTTCCTGAATCTCCTGGCGGTTAATTTGCGAGTACACAGGACGCGAATCAAAACTGGAAATGTGTGCAAAGCGTCAGTTTTGAGGATTTCAAAATACATGTATCTTGAATTAATATTGTTTTGCTTCGGACCGAAATGTCGTCATTTCATTGGATATAAAGAATCACGTGACTGCCTTCTATGGTTCTATGGACGGTCAATAGCAAGAAATAGACTGCAGATAATTCGATGTGCACTTCTTCATACAGTGGTAATTGAAGACATTTTCTAAATGAGAATATGGTCGTCGACAAAAAAAAAAGAGTTATTAGGTTTATTACTGACCATCCACAGGTATAAATCGGGTTGATTAAGCTTTGCATTTACTCAACCCAACATATTCCGTGGTCGATCAGTAACAAACCTTATAACTAATAATGTACTCATGTCCATAGAGGTAATGATTTTTTAAAGCTAGTATCAGTCGAAAACATATGCATCACTCAAAAGGACGTTAAAATCGAATTATAAGTATATCAATACGCTATTCCTAGGTTTGAATGGTCTTTTAGATGTTCTAAGTTGAAAGACGTCAAATTTCAACCAGCGTCGGACCAATGATAAAGCAGTTCGGAATGATAATTTATCTAGATATGTTGACCCCACCCTGTCCTCTGTTTAGGCCCGCCATGTCAGTACTGTTGAATCGTGGGAACCCAATACTGATCATGTAGCTGGTGCCGGTTTATTTGCATAAGATACTTTACCATTGTAGCAGTTGAACTAGCCCGTTAATACCATACCATACCATTGGAGCAGTCGAACTAGCCCGTTGATAACATACCATTGGAGCAGTCGAACTAGCCCGTTGATACCTTACCATTGGAGCAGTCGAACTAGCCCGTTGATACCATACCATTGGAGCAGTCGAACTAGCCCGTTGATACCATACCATTGGAGCAGTCGAACTAGCCCGTTGATACCATACCACTGGAGCAGTCGAACTAGCCCGTTGATACCATACCATTGGAGCAGTCGAACTAGCCCGTTGATACCATACCACTGGAGCAGTCGAACTAGCCCGTTGATACCATACCACTGGAGCAGTCGAACTAGCCCGTTGATACCATACCAATGGAGCAGTCGAACTAGCCCGTTGATACCATACCACTGGAGCAGTTGAACTAGCCCGTTGATACCATACCATACCATTGGAGCAGTCGAACTAGCCCGTTGATACCATACCATACCATTGGAGCAGTCGAACTAGCCCGTTGATACCATACCATTGGAGCAGTCGAAATAGCCCGTTGATACCATACCATTGGAGCAGTCGAAATAGCCCGTTGATACCATACCACTGGAGCAGTTGAACTAGCCCGTTGATACCATACCATACCATTGGAGCTGTCGAACTACCCCGTTTATACCATATCATTGGAGCAGTTGAACTAGCCCGTTGATACCATACCACCGGAGAAGTTGAATTAGCCCGTTGATACCATACCATTGGAGCAGCCGAACTAGCCCGTTGATACCGTACCATCAGAGCAGTTGAACTAGCCCGTTGATACCTTACCATTGGAGCAGCCGAACAAGCCCGTTGATACCATACCATTGGAGCAGTTGAACTAGCCCGTTGATAACATACCATTAGAGCTGCCCGTTGGTCTGTTCCTGGCAATGATAAGAGCACAGGATAAATCGGCAAACGTTCATAGTTTATTGACGCAAGTAAACCTCACGGAATTTCAAAGCAATCTTGAATTTTCATGGAATTAAAGAATCCTTCTTATACTTAGTACTTGATATGCAATTTCTGCACGGCGTGATATTGACTCAATCATGTGATCAGACAGGCGTGCAAAAATCAATATCACGCATATCACTTTTCCGATACAGAATATCTCGGAATTTATCAGATTCAGGCGTCATATTTAAAATTGATTTAATACAATAATTCATTATAATTCAAATTGTAAAGTGTTTCTGTTAACTCATCGACCCCTGAAAAACAATGGACTCTTCTGTAAATCAATGACTTAGACCAGTCGAAATGTGTCTTTAGTGGGTGAATAAGTTAAATGTTGAAGTATTACATGTATATCTAAAACAGGTCATAATTTAGTAGAATTCATATCACATTACATATCGGTTCCCAGGCAATATCATACCTGGGCTTAAAGCTCTCAGTATGATATTTCACCTTTGGGTTATAATCTCTCTATATAAGACCAATGATACAAAATGCCGAATTCTAGATTTGCTGTTATTCACATTGTTTTTATTCATATTGTGTTCCGTTTATGTAGTTATGTTCAACTCATCAAGTTATTACTCCACAGAGAAAGACTTATTTTACTTCTTAATGCGTATTTACTTTTCATTTTTTGTCGTATGGGAAGTAAATTCTCGTCGACCCCGCCATGTTTGTTTATATTTCCGACACCAGTTCCGGTTTAGTTTTTAGTATTTACATTCTGATCACATGACCAGGTATCCTTTTTCACCTTAAGCGAAAATCATAATTTGTTTCTGACACAACAATATGTGAACGCGCACCTTTAGAAATATAAATAAACAAAGTATAAACAAAATTAGATGAAAATTACAAATCCCTGTAACAAATTCATTAAACATTTTGATCTATTCTGCCTTCTTATTTAAAAACTGCATTAAAGCTCACCATGTAAACACATTACTTTCACTTTAATTACTGATCGTTTCAGTTGTCGAGAAAATTTTGTACAAATACATTGAAAATCTTGAACAAGACTGTTTAGACTTACTATAATTACGATCACAAATCTTATTTGAAAATGTTAACAGTTGTATTTGAACCGGTGTTGGAATAGGGTTATAAAGCAGCCCTAGTAATGTAATCAGAGTTGAAGCTGATTGATATCTGCGTCTGTGGTCATTTACTCTAACAAAACCTTTTCAGTGTCAAAGCATGATATCGAAATATAATACCGCTTGATAATTGTCTTTCAATAAAATTATGAAAACTGTAACAAACATCTTTTTGTAATAATTAAATTTTCTCACATTGGTACATGTATTTTTATTCTCTCTCTCTCTCTCTCTCTCTCTCTCTCTCTCTCTCTCTCTCTCTCTCTCTCTCTCTCTCTCGTTTTAAATCTCAATCATATGTAACAGCTATTCAGTCGATCATATATAAAGTTAAATGTATGTTATTACTTCAATCATTAAATGCTTCTCTTTCTTGAAACAAAATTATCAGTCCTTGCATTAATTTTAAATGTCCCCAATGAATTTGCATACTACTACTACTACTATGCTGACGGTCGCAATGCGACAAAGTCTGTTCCTCTGTTCTATCCAACCGCTGATCTCCATAAGCTTCTGTCATTACACAACTCTGGCCAGGAATTCAAGTTGATGTTCCTCCGTTTTCAAATTTCTTTTGACTGTATCTTTAAACCGTAGTCGGGGTCTGCCTCTCTTCCTACTACCAACTGGAAGCTGTGAGAACAGGATCTGTTTTGGGAGTCGGTCTTGCGGCATCCTCATGATGTGCCCTGTCCATCGAAGGTTCTTTCTGATCAGCATGTCTTCCATGGGTGTTAATCCAGTTCTTTCAAGTATTTCCTTGTTGGTAACTTTGTCTTTCCAGGTTACTTTCATGACGGTTCTAAGGTGCCGCATCATAAAAGCATGAAGCTTCTTCACATGGCTTCTGTATACCGTCCACGACTCGGCTCCATACAAGAGAGTGGATATGACGATGGCTCTGTATATCTTTCCTTTCACCTTCAATGAAACATGATGGTTGTTCCAGAGTCTCTGATGTAATCTGCCAAAAGATGAACTGGCCTTAGCAATTCTTCTCTGTATTTCGGCATCAATACGCCCATCTTTCGCTGCTGTGCTACCAAGATAGGTGAACTCTGGGACAGAATTTAGTTTGATACCATCGACCAGTATATCCACCTCCTGGGACTTTGAAGAGTCTGGTTGGTATAGCACTTCAGTTTTCTTGATGTTTATCTTCAGTCCAAATTTCTTTGATGCTTCCGAGAAGGCATTTACTATGCGTTGAATTTCCTGTGGTGAGTGGGCAAGTAGGGCACTGTCATCTGCGAAGAGTAGCTCCCTTATCAGTACCTGGATGCTCTTGGTTCTTGCCTTGAAGTGTGTGACCTTAAAGAGGTCTGCATCTTGCCTTGACTGGATGTAGACACCATCTGTCAAGTCTCTGAAAGCTTCATCCAGCATCGCTGATAGGAATATGGAGAAGAGAGTAGGTGCTAGTACACAGCCTTGTTTGACTCCATTTGTAACTTCAAAAGCATCGGATGTTTCCACTCCATCGCTGACTTTGGCCTTCATCCCTGTGTGCAGCGACTCAATCATGGATGTGAACTTGTCAGGGCATCCATACTTCCTCAGCAGCTGCCACAATCGATACACTTTTCTTGTAACTGTCGGAGGCTGAAGATCATGTCGATGGTGCTCCTATTGGGCCTGAAACCACACTGTGACTCGGGAACTATTTCTGGAGTGACATGCTTGGAGAGTCTGTTCAGAAGGATCCTAGCGAAGACTTTGCCAACAATGGACAACAGAGAGATTCCTCGATAGTTTCCGCAATCTGACCTGTCTCCTTTCTTGTAGCTGAATTTGCATAGAAAAGAGAAAAAAAGAGCTGAATCTTCAGAGATGCTGTTATGATTTCAGTATACATATGCAGAAAAAAAAGTAAAAATCCATGTGGAGAAATGTTCAATTACACGTTTTTAATTACTTGTATTTATATTATTTAAGGCGATGTAATTAAAATATAAGTTTAAGCGAAAAAGTAAACTGACTCTAGACAAGACAATCTGCGAAAGAGCACCTTTTTAGTACATTTTAGCATCATATTAGACAATAGATATTTTCTAACTTCCTAGGATCTCTTTTTGTATATCATATACATGTTCTGGGAACGATAATATGGGAAACGACCAAAAGGCAGTGTCAATATCACCTCTCCTTGGCTATAAGAATGAGTACATTCACAATCCTTATATTATATACAAGTTTGGGTGCCCTGGTTTTCTTGACGATATATTTTAACGAAACTGGAAAATGCCATCAGGTATAAATCAGGAACATGACTCCAACCTGGTTTTTTGGGGGGAAATCGTGTGATGACATCGGCTTTCCATTCATCAACTTTGCATATTTAACTCACCAACCCTTTGGTCACATTTGAACTCACCCAAATCAATAGATAGTATGATAAACAAGTTAATATTACATGTAAAATTATTGTAAAATTTGGATTCTAAATCATACACTCCTGAATTCTAGAAGTAGCATTCTTTGAAATGAGTGAGTAAAAATGTGGCTACAGGGGTAAATGAGTTCAGTAGTATTAATTTCAAGTCTTGTGTTAGATTTAGGGTTAGAGTAGTTATAAAATCATAATATTTATACATCCAGCAACGTTGCAGAAAACCAGCGGTATTTTCCCCGGACACATTTTACTTGGTTTCTGTTCTCTATTATCAATATTATCTTATCGCACCGTATGACTAAGGATATAGTTGAGTATGGTGTAAAACGCCAGCAACAACAAACTACAGAAACACTTGGTTTTACCTCATGTGCAGTACAATACGATTTAGCGGGAAATCTCTATAGACCATTTTCAAGTTCTTCCGTTCCGTCACGGTTCGTCTTAATAGTTTGCAGTTTCAAAGACAGAAGTATGACATCATTACTCCCGGTTAAGCAGTTTATTAAGAAAGTGAACATTTATCTTAACTTTATTCCTAGCAGATGAACTGAAACAATATATAACTGAATGTCGTAAATGTAAATATTACAAAATCGGAAGTGACCTTGCCCAACTTTCTGCTGAAGTCACGTGATCTGATTAAAAACTATTCTGACAAATTTGAACGGAATGGGAAAACTCGAAAATGGTCTCGATCATTTTTAAGAAGCGTGATCATTGATGAAAGGTAAGGACCAGGGATATCTACTTTGTACCAATAAACGTTTATGAACAACAGGAAAAACGTGCTATATATATTTTGGGTGGAACTGTCATGAGTTTTCAAGATATTTTACCACTTCTAACAGGATGGACCCCAAAATGGTCCAAGGTATTTTTGCTAAATACCATTAAAGCTTTCCTGACACAGGGAACAAGAAAATACATGGTTTCCAGATGAATAGTTCAATAACTTTCAACTATTTCTGTTTAATAGGCTCAATTAAGGATCCCTTCGAATAGTTACATGTTTACTTCAGGGGACCAAGATTCGACATAACTCAGATATACTCAGATATGACCCAGTTGTTCTACAGAAGATATGGCATCCATCCTATATCTTCACTTAACTGTAATTATCTGTTCTATAACGGGAATGTGTAACTTCCTTTGACTAATCTTGAATCCTGTTCACCCAAGGACACTTTTTATCATGTTTGAATGAAATTGGTCAAGTGGTTTGGGAAAAGAAGTAAAAAATATGAAAAGTTTGCGCGTTAATTGGTTTTAACAACATACAGATATTATAAACACATTGGAGGAATTTGTATCAGTATTGTGTTGTATTGTTGTTTAACGTCCCACGCAAGACTCTTCCACTTATATGGAGACTAGATGTTGTTGCGTTGTTTTTGAATGTCCCATTCATCTCATATGGTGACGTCAGCAAATGCCGGTCAAGGGCTTCTAATTTTGGCCTATACTCGTCACTTACGGCATTGAGCAGTGATGATTCTTTAACGTGCTTACACCAACTGCGACACAGACCTCGATTTTTACTATCTCAGATATGTATCGGAAACTAACCAATTACAATATATAATTGTTTTGATGCAAACATGTTTGTAGTCATCCAGAATGACAATTACGTATCGTTTCTACCTTTCACATTTTCGGTTCCCCAGCAGGGGCCCCATGTTAAAAACGAAAGTTGATTACAGTAACTAGATGTCCTCTGTTGCACTACATGATAATTCATAGTTAGTTCTATAATCAACACATTGTATGTAGGTAAGATTTTGATTTCAATGTATATTATTATTAGTTAGAAAATTCTTCATTCATTAATATTTGTCATTTTGGTAGAGTACAATTACAATTGTTTGCAATCATTATATATATTTTTCAGGGTAATTTGGGGAAACACACACACCTGCATTGATTGGTATTCTGTTCTGTCTAGATTTGATAACAATACAATTACAAGAATATTTTAACCCCTTCTCCCTTTTCATGTTTACTGGACTCTAATTATTATCTCCAGTTTGATAAATAGATATTGAAATACTGTTGCGATTTGAGAAAAGAACTTTGTTTATCAACAATAAAAATTGAAAAGAATTAATGAATATTCACCTAGTTAACATGTTAATTCTAAATGAATTCTTTTAATAAACAAGTATTTCTCAGAACTTAGGTATATTTAGGTCGGAGGTTTTTTCCGAGAAGAACTTTAAAACACAATAGTGGATAAATGATATACAGTTGTGTGAGTATTTTGTTGTTACAAATCTTGCACACACACACACACACACACACACACACACACACACACACACACACACACACACACACACACACACACACAGATATATATATATATATATATATATATATATATATATATATATATATATATATATATATAAAGTCACCTGTATAATTAACAAACACAAGCAATCGTGGCGTCATTGTGTGTTGTGTTTTGCGTGGTTACGGTCACCACTAAACAAACGTAATGAAAACTGGTTGAATATCGTTAACATTCGTTTTTCAGCTTTTAAAGCTCAATTATTTTCATCAATTCTTTGTGCAATATGGGAAACAGCAACATGGGCAGTTATAAGTGCCACGAAGGAGGTATTGCAAATTTGTTAGACGCTGTTGAAAAACACCACAGACAGTATGGATGTAGCAGCTTTCTGGAGAAAGCAAAACTTCAGTACCACGAATTACAAAAGGCGGGGAAAAGCGGTATAAAACAAAAAAAAGTATGCTTCTGTTTCTGTTTCGTTCCAACAAGATAAAATATAGTGTAAATTTCTAGATTCTTGATAGCGTATTTATATTGCAAATCACTTTTGCTACGTGAGAGGTTTGCTTAAATTCGCAAAAAGGGACATGTGGGTTCATATATCTAGGGAATATTTAGAGGAAGTTGACAAAACATTTAGGTTTAGTATTTGGCCTTGTGCTATACCATCTCTTTTCTTTCTGAAGCTGAATCACTATATATATATATATATATATATAGAGAGAGAGAGAGAGAGAGAGAGAGAGAGAGAGAGAGAGAGAGAGAGAGAGAGAGAGAGACAGGGAGAGAGAGAGAGAGAGAGAGAGAGAGAGAGAGAGAGAGAGAGAGAGAGAGAGAGAGAGAGAGAGAGAGAGAGAAATCAACTGAATCGTCTTGACAAAAACTGTTTTGAGCATTTGTTTTGGCTTTTAGCAAACCTGCAAACCTGTATCTTTGGTATTATGTTTATAATTTTCATATAAATGTACAATATTACCACTTACAACTCGCAATATTAATTTTTTGAAGCATTGTATCGGCAATCCATGTATTTGCATATATAAATGAAAATTTGCTCAAGGGCTCAGGATGACCTATTGCAATCGTCTTTTGTCCGTCGTCGTCCGTCGTTAACATTTACATATCTTCGACTTCTTCTCAAAAACCAGTAGACCAATATTAACCAAACTTGGCATGTGTCATACACATATAAAGCTGCATAAAGCTGCATGAAAAGGGACTAGCACCCATAGGGGCTCCAAAAGGGGCCATAAAGGACCAAATGTGGGTACATCTTCAAAACTCTTCTTCTCGTGAACTGATTGTTAAGTCAATATATACAATGTTTGCAAATGAAAAAATAATATGTTCATAAACGAGCCACTAGGGGGCGCTTCAGTTATGCAAATTGTTAAATAACTCAAAACTGATCAACTTTTGTATACAAAGATGTATGAGAAAGTTAGGAAATATCTAAGGATCATTTTGACATAAGGTCATGGGGTCAAAGGTCAAGGTTACAAGTAAACTGAAAATATGGGGTTTTGTTGTGGAAAAATTTCAACATTTTTGACTACCTCTCCAGAACCATAACGGCAATTTGAACCAAACATGACAGAAAGTATAATCCTGTAAAGCTGTAAAGCTGCATAAAGCTTGTGGATGAAAAGGGGCTAGGACCAAACATGGCTTTCATGGCTAAAAATAGAACGAATGAGCCAGCAGTTTATTTTTATTTAATACAAGTATCTCCAAACTTATTAAAGCTATAAAAAATTCGTTATCTTAAAATGAGCGGCTTGCAAAGATCTACCAAAAGTTTATTTTGGTGGAAATTGTCGGGTCAACCCTTATGTGAGTAATTTTTTCATGTTTTTCGATGTGTTTTGACATTATCTCGAGAAGCATAATAGTCAGAGTAAAAATGAAAGAAGCTAAAATGTTAAGCACGCAAAGATCTACAAAGAAGTCAATAGTCAACATGCCCGAAATTGTCAGGTCAACCCTTATGGGAGTTATTTCCCTTTTTAAGTGGATTTTTCATGTTTTTAGATGTTTTTCTTTTTAATTATCTTGAAAAGTATAATAGCTAAAGTAAAAGTGAAAGAAGCAAAAATGTTCAACATGCAAAGATATTTTAAAAGTCGATAGAGTTGAAATTGTGCGGTCGAACCTTATGGGAGTTATTTCCCCTTTTAATTGGATTTGTCCTGTTTTAGATGTTTTTGACATTATCTTGTAAAGTATAATAACTAGAGTAAAAGTGAAAGAAGCAAGTTTGTTCAGCGTGCAATGACCTACAAAAAAATCAATAAGGTCGAAATTGCCCAGCCACACCTTATAGGAGTTATTTCCCGTTTTTAAGTGAGTTTTTCATGATTTTTTATGTTTTGACATTATCTTGAAATGTATAATAGCTAGAGTAAAAGTGAAAGAAGTAAAAATGTTCAGCATGCAAAGATCTACAAAAAGATCAACAGGGCATATATTGTCATGTTAGTGCTGATGGGAGCTAATTATGTGTTCTGCTCACGTGACCGTCAAGACTCATCGGGCCTCTTGTTTGTATTTTGATTAAATCATAGATATATGACGTATTTAATAAATCTCCAATTATGCATTAATGAAGTGAAAATTATGATTGGATGATTTAAACTCGAGTCGTATCTACGTATTGTTCTTAGATGAAAAATGTGAAAGTGCATATTGTACCAGACAAGTTCATGGAGTTACGGAAAGTGATAAAGGAAGCAGGAAAACAACATGCACCTTTCCGAGATGCTGCTGCAGAAGAATTTACTGTGTTGTTAACTTACTTCACCCCAAATAACACCTCCGACGACTCGTGTTATACTTACACTAAGAAGGATCAAAGCCAGGTAAGACTTTCAATGTCACAAGTATGTTTTAGAGGTCGGTTTCCGAAGCTTTATTTTGTGTATATGTGTTTACTTTGATTCATGTTAATTTGAAATTTGAGATATGTCTCTGTTCATACTAAGTGTTTTAAAATTTCACAAACTCAGCTATAACCTGACATAATCTATATTACCGGAAATAACAAGAACTTTTTAATTTTTAAGTAGTGTTTTACGCCACCATCAACAATTTAGTGGCAGCCAGTTTTCAATGGTGGGGGAGAGAACACAGTTATCCGGGAAGAGACCACCGGCCTTCCACAACTTAACTGGGCAAACGTTCTCGCAAAAGTCAGCTTGGTTCCAGCGGGACTTGAACCTGCGAAATAACAAGAAAGACGCATAATGTACTAATTGAGCCCTTGATACCACAAAATCTAAATAGACAAATGTTTTATCAAAATAATATTACTGGCATTTTGACGATTGTGTCATGTTGTAAATTTTGAATTTACTGGGTGGGCGTTACTTCAAAATTTACAACATGACAATTGCATCAAATCGCTTAATTGCATGAATTCATTCCAACCATCAACCCCTAAAAGACAATGGACGCTCCTGTAAATCAATGATTTAGGCCAGTCCAAACGTGTCTTTAGGAGTGAAAGAGCTAATTCATTTTTTTCTTTGTAAAATACACAAGCCTTACTGCGAGCGGTATACAAATATTGTACATCAGAATCACCCCTTTATTAGATATATCTGCAAATTGGTGATTTACAAAAATAATAATGCAGCACTTTTACCAATGGTATTACTCTAAATGTGGATGTTTTCACTGGGGGTTAATTCTGCAAAGTTTTTATGCTAAACATTTTTTCACTGAATTCATAAATAAGAAAATATAGGAGAAATAATGAAATGTAAAGTGTGTGTGATATTGAATTATTTCAGCATTCTGAAGCTAAAGATAAATCCGATTTTTCAACCAATCAACAAAAACAAAATAATGCCAAAACTCTTCCCAGAATGCAAATGACGGTACGTCAACGGTTCATCGATAACCTTTTTCCATCGGGGAATGTTCCAACACTTAACATTCCAAAGGAAGAATATGACGAACTTATCAATACTGAAAAGATTTACAGATCGGAAATTAAAGAACTAAAAATCAGGTATATGAAATCGGCGGCTATTTTCAATTTCAACACAAATTAATAAAACAATAAAACACATTGTAGGACATGTAGAAGGGCCCAATGTTTATTAAGCGTTTTAATGTAATTGTTTATAATGTCATTTTTGGTCGATTACTAAAGTAAAATCCATATAACCCAGCAGCGGGGCGGAGCCTCTTGAACCCTTCCACGACCTGGGAATTTAAATTTTAGAAACAAAGCATAACGATATTAAATAACACTGACGAGAGAAATCGTTCATATTTGTCAGTGTACATAAGACAGATCTATTGAGAAAATAAAATGTTTTCTAGTGCAGCTTGTCATAACCCCAAAATGAGTAAAATCATCCGTATAATAATCGAAAGGTTACTCCGCCTCGCCATCTTATGTGAATCGGAGTATAGAAAGTTAACAATGAATATCAGTTAAAAAATCTTATTTAAAATTGGAGCGCAACTGATGAAGTCTAATTGACAGAAACGATCGCCTTGGGCATTATAACTTTGGTATTATGTTTATAATATTTAAAAGGAAATTGTTTCATCAAATCATGTCTATCCACTCGCGTATAAGCATTAAACTGAATATATCTGTGGATTTTATTTTGCTTTTTGAAACGACAAACTTTCTCTGGAATTGCAAAATATGCCTTAAAGAATTGAAATTTAAAAAAATTGAAATGAAAAAAATATATATTATTATTATTTTTATTTCGTGCGAGTCTCTTTTATTACCTGGTGGGCATCGAATTACGTTTTTCGTTTTTATCAGATTGAGTGAAATGGCAGGCAAAAAACTCAGAGACGGAAACCCAAATATTGCAGATTTGAATGACAAAAACCGTCCGACGAAAATTGGCGAAAACTTGGGTGAAATCTATGACAACGAATGGACAGATTCTTTTGAAGAATTGACTGTGGGCGGAATGGACGAAATAGACGCCATAAAGAAACTTGCAGAAATTATCAAGGTGCATGTGTACACATTTTAGCATCGCTATAATAGTCTTTGAGTTACCAATAACCCGTTTCACCCAGAGGGAAATTTTGAAGGTTAGGTTTTTTTTTAGAAAGCTTATAACCATGCTATAAAATGAGCAATGTAAGCACTCTGACCCTTTGGCCCTTTAGGAATTTGGATGCAAAAACGATACAAAATTAACAAAAATCGCTGAAAATAGGAAAACCTCAAATTAATCCTTCATTTATGGTCTGTGCTTGCAATGAAAGTAAGGATTGTATGATAAATGTCTTAAATGATAGGTATTGACCCATTAAACAGTTTATCAAATCTGGTGTCCCATTAGTGGTATAAATGTAATATTTCATAACAAATTTCTGCTTGAAGATTTGGGATTTGACCCCAAACACTACATCTAGTATACACTTATTGTTTAATATAACAATACTCATAAATTAAAATATCTGCTATACCAATATTTTTGTATTGCAAAAAGATCCCATAAATGAAGGATTAATCCTGGTGTTCCAATTTTCTGCGATTTATGTTATTTTTGTCATTGTTCTACCCCAAAACTCCTTAACCCCATATGGCTAACATGTCCCATTTTGTAGGAAGTTTGAGAAGCGTTCAGAAATACACACCTTTCAAAATACCCCCTTAGACAAAAGTGGGGTATTTAGTGGCCTAAAGCAAAATAAACACTACATTTGATACACAATGATTGTTTGATAAGCCAATACTTACTATTTCAGGTATCTGTCATACATCTCATTACATGAAGTGGTAGTAAATGAAGGATTATTTGAGATTTTCCAATATTCACGGAGTTTTGTTACTATGTTATGGTTTTATCCAAACACTTTTGAACTTTTTAGTGGCTAACAGCCTATATTTTTTTCTCTTCAAAACATCACAATTGTTGCATAATGATTGTTCAATGGTCCATTACTTCTAAATTAAGGTAACTGTCATACAACTATTAAACGTATTTCAAAAAGTGGTAATAACTGAAGGAATAATTTAATATTTTTTTATTTTTTGTAAATTTCATATTGTTTTATCTAAAAACTCTTAAATGCCCCAATGGCTAGAGTGCTAACATGGCTCATATTGCAGCAATTTTGATATACTTTCAAATAAAAATTCCCTTTGATGAAAACTGAGGTTTTTAGTTGCGTACAGTTGAGTTATTTTTACATAAATTTCTTTATGAGAAATTGATGTTTACCTATTCTAATAAATAATCATTGTTTATAGCATCCATACTTATCATTCAAGTCATACAATTATTTCTCCACTTGAGAAAAAAAACTTAATTATAGGATTAATTGTGTATTTCAGCTATTTCTTAATTTATTAATTAATTAATGTTTTACCCCAACTCCTAAGTTGCCGGAGTGCTAAAAAGCTCAATCACAAACTATGACTGTTCTGAACAGAAACGTCTTTTCCTTAAACTTAAATTCACAAATAAAGGCATAGACGCTTTAAACATTGGCAATGTTCTAAATCACAAAAAAGTTCAGTCCTGTATTCCACCATATTTTAAAACTGAAGACCACGCCCTTGCATTTCATACAGCTATACACCTAGCATCGCATCCAAGCTATTCAATTACAAACAGGTTTTGCAGTGCCTAGACATCAACCATCTTCTACACAACACTGTCACATGTTCATGTGCTTCATCTCCTTTCAAATACAATACTATCGGGCATGTCATTACCGGTGACGTTTCTATTGTTGAAAATGAAAGCCTCAAAAATCTTATTTTAAGGGGCCCTAAATACCGGGAAGCCCGTTCCTTTAATTGGCATCAGAATTTCAGTTTAGTTATGGATTCTGTCGAAGATTTTGCCAGACGATGGGCCAAACATGAAAACGTAGAACCAGACACTTTGTCTGAATGGCTGAAAGCCATACGATGGTTGATAAAATCTCGTATTCGAAAACTTAAAGGGACTATGAAAACACGTTATCCCTCTGTATTTAATGATCCAGAAGTAGTAACTGAACTGGATAGGTTACATGACCAATATGTACTGGTACCAGCAGACAAAGCCTCAAATAATATAGTTTTTATTTGTAAGGCACATTACTATAATTGTTTATTAGAACAACTTGGGTTTAATACGAATTCTGGAAATCCTACATACACACGTAGCTCACTTTCAAAGGACGAGATCCTTCAAAATTACGTGTCCGTATTACGCTCATTTGATATACCTACAACGGATACCGATTTCGAGCTACCACATTTATATTGGATACCTAAACTTCATAAAACCCCATATAAGCAAAGATACATAGCAGGATCCAGCAAATGTTCTACCAAACCTTTATCTTTACTCCTTACCAAGATATTGACAGCCATTAAGGAGAAACTTCAACAATACTGTACAGTTGCTTATTCCAGAAGCGGTGTAAATCAGATGTGGATACTTAAAAATTCTAAACAGCTTTTAGAAAATTAGAAGGCACACAATTTTTCTCGAATTCACAGTATCAAAACTTATGACTTCTCTACTCTTTACACTACTATTCCACATAAAATTTTAAAAGAAAGACTTTTCAGCATCATAGACAACTGCTTTTTCACTAAAGGTGGTACCCGAAAATTTAAATATCTAGTGATTGGCTATCAGGATACTTATTTCGTCAAACACCACTCTGATTCTACACATAAATATACTGAAGTTGATATAAAAAACATGCTGGAATTTCTAATAGACAATATATTTGTAATGTTCGGAGACGTGGTCCTTCAACAAACTGTCGGCATTCCTATGGGAACTAATTGTGCTCCTTTATTGGCCGATCTGTTCCTTTATTCATACGAAGCAGACTTTATTCAGAAACTGCTGAATCAAAAGAAGAAAAAGTTAGCGGTGTCCTTTAATTTGACATTTAGATATATCGACGACGTTTTGTCAATTAATAACGACAATTTTCATACATATGTCAATGCGATATATCCCAGCGAACTAGAAATTAAAGATACAACAGAATCAAGCACACACGCTTCATACTTAGACATTTTATTCAATATAAACACAGACGGGAAATTAGCAACTAAGCTATACGATAAACGCGACGATTTCGGCTTTCCCATCGTAAATTTTCCACATTTAAGTAGTAATATCCCTCAATCACCCGCATATGGAGTTTATATTTCACAAATGATCCGATATGCCAGGGCGTGCACAACATATGAAGATTTCATATACAGAGGTAAACTACTCACTGACAAATTATTGACACAGGGATATCGAAAACCGCGTTCAATGTCAACGTTCCGCAAATTTTACGGTCGGTATAATAGTCTTGTTTGCGACTACTCTGTTTCACTAAGTGAAATGTTCAGTTGCCTTTTGGTTGGCGGTTGTTGAGACGTCTGTACCAATTGTGACGAGGATACACTCCTCACTTGTTGCATTGGACTTGACTGTGGACTCACGGCGGGTGTGACCGGTCGACAGGGGATGCTTACTCCTCCATGGCACCTGATCCCACCTCTTTGTTTCCAGAGGTCCGTGTTTGTCCATTTTTACCGGATTTGTATCTATGTCCTGGACATTCTATTGATTTATACTTTGGTATCTGAAATTTTTATATTTGTAGCATCTTAATAGGCTTCCTGAAAAACATACCCTCCAAAAACACCTTTGTAAAATATGGGGTTATTAATGACTTTGTCTAAATCATGTGACCCATGTCAGACAGGCGAATCCAAATTAGAAGTCCAATTCACTTTGATTTATTTAATCTAATTAATTTCGAAATTTCAAACAAAGAAGCGTTTTAATTTCCCCGACTGCATTGGTTCCATGGGTACGTATAAATGGCGGACAGCCATTTTGCCATAGGATATGTTAATAATACGGTATAAGACTTATTAATCGCCACTGTAGGACATATTAAAAGTTTTGCTTTTTATTTACCCCTTACTACCAATTTCTTTTTAAAATTTTAAGTAAAACGGAATTATTCAGTCTTGAAAATCTTCATTTTCAGCTCTCATTTTCATTTTGTGAGGAAATGGCAGAAAATCAATTACTTCTGCTCAAGGCTAAGATGGCAGAGACTATGACAAAAATGACTTGGTTCTGTGATGGCCACGTAAGTTTTGCTTTATTACTGTTTTATGGCATATTCAACAATTTTAGTCGCGTGGTGGTTACCAGTAGTTCTTAAAAATGGAAAACAATATAAGGTTACAGTATATACCGGCAAAGACCCACCGACCAACGGTATAATAGCCTTGTTTGCGATTACTTTGTTCCACTAAATGAAATGTTGAGTTTTCTGTTACATAGCGGTTGTTGAGTCGTTTGTACGGCTGTGACGAGGATTTATTCCTCACTTGTTTCATTTGAATTTGACTGTGGACTCACGGCGGATGTGACCGGTCAATAGAGGATGGTTACTCATCCATGGCACCCGATCCCACCTCTTGATTTCTAGAGATCCGTGTTTATCCAATATTCACCAAATCTGTATCTTAATCCTGGACATCTTGGAAATTTATACTTTGGCATCTGAGATTTCTATATATTCTATATATATTTTATATAAAACTTCTGAATGTGATTGACAAGGTTACTCCATTCACATAAAACATTTGGTCAAATTTTTTTTTTTCAAAGAAAAAATGAAAAACATATTGAGAATGGAACTAAAAATTATGCACCAAATCTTTATTATATAAATTAACAACCAAATAAGTGAAGAAAAATGATCGTGCGTCGAGCCGGCTTAAAACGGCTGTTGCACAGATTAGGGTCAAAATTGTTATTTTCCGTGCTGCATTAATGTTCAACTCATCACACGTTTCATACAAAAATAAAATTATGATCTTCCTATCTGACGATTACAAATTACCAAGTAAGCATTGCTTAATATTTTCTTTCGCTTTTTAGGTATTCGATGTAGGTGAACTGCTTGATACGGAGACAAAGGCATATAAATCGTCTACACAGTACGCCAAGGACTTCCGAAAGGAAAATGCGTTAGAATCTGTTATCTCACTATGCACCGTACGGATAAGCATCTCTCTCTCTCTCTCTCTCTCTCTCTCTCTCTCTCTCTCTCTCTCTCTCTCTCTCTCTCTCTCTCTCTCTCTCTCTCTCTCTCTCTCTCTCTCTCTCTCTCTCTCGTTTTGTATATTGTGTTGCTGTTTCCATTTATCGTTAAAATAAATACACATGTTTATTACTGCTATAAATATTTCAACTTGATCATTTCAATATGAACATTGAAACCAGTTTAAAAAGTACCTTGGATTTGCACGGTCTAAGAAAACGCACTGTCAAAATGAATATCTTAGCTTTTGGGAAGTTCGGCATTTAAATGATGGTATCTGAGCGAAATATTACTTTTGTATAAAATAATCGACACGCACCGAAATACCAGGTACTGGTTTTATGTATACCCTCAGGTCCCATTTTACGGTTAGTGTCGCACGTTCAACTTTGTCGATTTGAAATAATTCCATCGCATGCGTAAAATGTGTGTCATCTCACCTGTAAATACCCGATGCCGTTTCCACATATGTGAATAAATATCAATGGAACTTTAACTCATCAACCCCTGTAATCACATTTAGACTCACAAAACAATAAACAGTAAAGTCCACTATCATATAGCAGGGATGAACAGGTTAATGTTTAATGTAAAATCATTTTGAAATTTGGATTCTAAATTATACACTCCTGAATTCTGACAGTGGACTTAACCATTAATTGAAATGGTTGAGATTAAAAGTGGCTACAGGGGTCAATTAGTTAAGAAAATATGATTTCATGATAATAAAAATCGGTAATCTATGACAGTTGCAAATTTGTAATTTTAGTTGTTTAAAGACGGAAAGCTAAAAGACAGGTACAATGGTGATGAACTTCATAATACGGTGCTCGGCCGTTACGTAGACAAGTGCGTAGGAATCACGTGGCTAATGTGTGTGCAAGATCCTCCACTGGAATTAATCTGGCAGAACCAAGGCGAACAAGTTGATACCAGCACCTTTAAATGTTATAAAAGAAATGACAAACATGTTGAAACAACTGTATGGCCAGCTGTTCTTTTACACAGAGGAGGTCCTTTGGTCAGCAAGGGTTATATTTATCCAAAGCCAACCGAAAATAATTGAAAGGACTTTAAAATCACGATAAAGACACTGATGAACTAACATTAATCAGTAATTTAAATTCAACTTCAACGATTTTGCATCTCTTAACATTATATTCGCCATAAAAAGGAATTTTGTATCATATGGATAACTTTAAACTTTCCTGAAAATGTCACTATAGAGTAAAATAATCCGTTTTAGGCAAGAACAAGAATAAAGTTTACGACAGAAAACATAGTCATCCCTCATAAATTCGCTCTAAATCACTAAAGTATCGCGGAAGAGATTGAAAATTTGCTTGAAAATTCCCCATCCATTTCAAATTGGCCTCCTCATCGAAGGGCGAAAGTGGAGAACATTTAAAGACTGCAAAATTTTCCAGTTTTACAGTAACACCTCAGATGTATGTACATGTATGTTAAAGTGTTAATGTAATACATAAAATCAATGAGTATTGTAAACGAAAGGAAAACATTACTAGCAATAAACAGCGTTGTACATATGATGCATCAGATCCATGTTATGAAACGAGATACACTTGCGTGCCAAAAGGGCATGTTCCCATTTCACCTTAGCTGTGAAAATGCATATATGAAAAAAAAATACTATTTCGCCTTAGTCGAAATATCGATGATCAGCTATGGCGAAATGGGAACTTGTATATTAATCACAGTAATTAACATTAACTTGTTTGAACAATTATAATAATTGTCTGCCTCAGAATACCAAGAAGGTAGAAAAATAACAAAGACTTGACATATATTTATGTCTGGGAAGCACAAGGAAATATAGAAATGAAATGATTTAACCCTTTCACCCCTGAATATCTGAGTGGTATGCTCATTTCTATTGTTTTAGACCAGTCTATTATGGTCTGTAGGGTTGAAAGGGTTCATAGTTCATAAGTGTTGTCTTTTTGATTAATTTAAGCAAGAGTGGAAATCAAATGGTGAAAATTAACCAAAAAGCCCCTGTTACAAAATTTTCAAAGAGGACTTTGGTTTTGAAAATTATTTGAATATATCAAAGGATAAAGATAAAAATAATGTCAAAATAATTAGTACCGGAAACCATAGATTACCTACTGATTTTGGAAGATGGTCATATACTAACTAGAATGAAAAATTTTTGCAACCAAGTCACTCTCGCCAAATCAAAGACGATTCTAACTATATTTCAAATTGTACAGAACTTTTAGAAGAAAGAATTTAGCAGATATTATTTTCAAAGACCACCACTCTAAAAGTTAAACAAAATTTTCAGTCTAACAATATAAAATATGTTGGAAAAAATACCAAATTAATCATATACAATGAATATCAACCAGAAAGAATGTCCTTTCTGAAATGAAACCTCCCTTGTTATTCCGTGTTTGAATGTTGTTTGAATACTAATTTCTGATTAGGAAATTCAATTATAAGCCTACATATATTTTTATTACAATATTTCATGAACCTTCTCAATGTGATCATGTAATTGGTTTGTAAATATGTTTATATTTTCTCTGTACCGTTCATTAGGTTTTGAGATTTCAAAATCAACATGTAAACTTCAGCACATTTGATTTACAAGATATATATATATATATATATATATATATATATATATATATATATATGTGTGTGTGTGTGTGTGTGTGTGTGTGTGTGTGTGTGTGTGTGTGTGTGTGTGTGTGTGTGTGTTTGTATTTATGTATGTATGTATTTATATTTTCTTTCATTTCATTCACATTTTTACCTGTGTAATCTAATACTCTAAAATCAACTTGCAATTATCCAAATTTATTATACAGCATTCACTCCTTGAGCTGTTACTAAAAATGTACATTCTCAAGGTATTGAAGCAAAACTTTTTAAGGTATATTATGTTTTAAATAAACAGTCTAACTTTTTTCATATATTGTTAACTTTATTTTCAAGTATATATTTATACTTTCACTCATTTTCCTATTTTCTTATTATTATTTACCTATGTCAATTCTGTATTTATAATCAATTTAAATTTTGAAATATGCTGTATATTTTCTTTCACTCCATTTCTTATTTTTACCTGTGTAATTTGAAGTAAACTGTAATTATCTTAATTTACTATTAAAAATAAAAATCACACTGATTTGTTTATTCCAAAGTACACTGTCAAATTGTCATTTCGCCTTAGCTTGATCCCATTTCGATACAGTAATTTTTTACCTTTTTAACCTGAGATGTACAGCTTAGGCGAAATGAACACCGTCAAAAGTATGTCAACTTTTTTCATTTTCCCATAGCTTTCTATGTTAAATGAACTTTTTTCCAATACCTGTAACGAATTGATGGTTTCATCAGTTCATTCGAAATTTAATCTATTTACAGTCACATTCTGGAAAGGTTATTGTAATTTTCGGGACATTATTGTAATTTTGGACATTTTCTTTAGAAAGCCACTCCTAACCGACAAAAATAAAAAACAAGAAGCCCGATGGGCCATGACGGTCACCTGAACAGACTACATAATTAGCTCCCATCAGCACTAACATGACATGTTGACCGTTTTGTAGATGATGAACATTTTGCTTCTTTCACTTTTACTCTAGTTATTATAAGTTTCAAGATAATGTCAAAAAACATCCAAAAACATGCAAAATCCACAAAAAAGAGGAAATAACTCGCATAAGGGTTGAACTGACAATTTTAGCCCATGACTTTTTTGTAGATCTTTGCTGGCTGAACATTTTTGCTTCTTTCACTTTTACTCTAGCTATTATACATTTCAAGATAATGTCAAAAAACATCCAAAAACATAAAAAAATCCACTTAAAAAGGGAAATAACTCCCATAAGAAAATGTATTTGTAGGCTGATCTGGTCAAGAAACATAAATACATGTATTGCTGTTTTAAAAAAATCACCAAAAAAATTCTAGAAATTACATTTTGGCAAAATTCTTGCGCAAAAATATTTCTTCATCGAATTACAAGTGAAACACATTAAATGAATGCATCAAAGGAAATGCAAGGGGAGATAATTGAGGAAATCATGCAAAGATGAATGAAAGTAAAAGACCTCAAAAACGCATCAAAATTTAACATTCCAATTTTTATGAAAATACAAACTTGAATCATACATCCTTGTAGATCACTCAGAAAAAAAAAATCTGTTTTCCAATTCGTGCAGCAGTTCTGGAAAAGAAGATTTTGAAAAAGGGGTACCTTTCGGGACCTGTTCTGCCCTGGCCTGGATCCATCCCTGGGCCAATCTGACTGAAAACTACAAACTTGGTAAAGGGCCTTGAGCACTTGTCAAGTTTTGTCAAAATCCCTTCAGTGGTTTCAGAGAAGAAGTTGAAAATATGAAAAGTTTACGGCTGGACGCCTGACACCAGACGATGGGCAAGGCGTGATCACAATAGCTCACTTGAGCCTTTGGATCAGGTGAGCTAAAAACAGAAAATCTTTACAAAAAACTATGATAATCATGTTCCCACTTTTATATTTACCAGTGGAAAGTGGGAACATGATATCATATCCTATCTATTTTGATAAATTGATACCGCTTGGTATAGTTTACGATTTTAAAACTCTCAGTATTTTCTGTATAATAATCAAGATTTTTAAAAGAGAAAAGAGATTTTCAGTTACACCATACGCTTGTAATTTTTTCAGGAGACCAGAGTGCCAAATAGTTTGTCAAAAGCTTTTGACATATCACAAAAAACTAAACACGTATTTTTCTTGTTTTCCTTATTCATACATAGATTATGAAAGATTTCTAAAAGTTGATACACAGTTGAATTGCTTGGAAGGAATCCAAATTGTAAATGATATATTTATTTTTTAAGCATATAGTTATGAAGATGTAAACTGAATCATTCTTTCGAAACTTTTACCCACAGTACTTAGTCAGGAAATAGGTGTATCATTAGTAGGGTGGTGTTGATCACCTTTCTTAAAAAGAGACATAATCTTAGCTTTTTTCCAAATGGTTGGGAATACTGATTGTTCAAGTGACTTTCAAAATATAATAGATAATGGCAATCAGATATCTGTTATTGTTTTTTATGGACAGATGTCCGTTATTGTTTTTTTTATGGACAGATGTCCGTTATTGTCTTTTATGGACAGATGTCCGTCATTGTCTTTTATGGACAGATATCCATTATTGTTTTTTATGGACAGATGTCCGTTATTGTTTTTTATGGACAGATGTCCGTTATTGTTTTTTATGGACAGATGTCTATCATTGTCTTTTATGGACAGATGTCTGTTATTGTCTTTTATGTACAGATGTCTTTTATATTGAGGTGATTTTCCAAATAATATATACATGCCGGAACATGACTGTTCTTAAAAAAAAAAAATAAAAATAACGTTTGGAAGTCTAAGTACTGGAATTGACACGTGCATTTAAAAACAATTCCAGTACATTTTCAGTGGCTACAAGAAACAGGCTTAATAATAAGTGCTGAATGTCATGAATATCTAATATGTGTACTGTATAATACCAATTGCGCGCCGCTCCCCACTCCATGGTCTATTTATATCACTAAAACTCCCCATTCTAGTGGATTGAATCGTACCCAGGTATTCGGTGAATACCTGGGTGGCAATCGACCGCGACGTTCGGTGAATTCCGAGAAAGGGCAGACCTATTCACTTCCGAGAAATTGCAAACGTTCGGGGGTATTATATTGACATAATAAAAAATTGAAATTATATAAGAAATAACGTGAGTAATTAAAAATGGGTACGAGTGGCAAAGCATGTAAAATCAATGTTGATCAGTTTGACTTGAACAGGTTGAGCATCGAAAAACCTAATAAAGGTAAAAACGGTAATTTTTGTCGCAGATATACTATATAAGTATCCGAACGATGTCTTTCAACCTCTTAGAATACAAACTCCCACGTTATTATCGTATGGAGTAAGTGATACGTATACGCCCTATACGATATCACTAGCTTTTGATCACGATAAAAAGCATAAGGAGGAACAAGAAAAGTTTGAGGATGTCATTCAAGAGATTGAACAGTTTATTAGAAAAGAAGTCCAAAAGCATAGGGGCTTTTTTAAAGAGAATGGCAGAAAGAAGCCGATCGTAGTTGATGATCTTGCGCTCTTAAAAGCGGGGAAGAAGCATACCGTTATGTATGCAAAACTTAAAATGGATCAAGAGGAAATAAAAACTACGTTTATGAAACAAACGAAAGGAGGAAAGGTTGATTTAAAACCATCAGATTACATAGGCAAAGCGTGCAAGGTTATTACGGTTTTAACATTTAGTTCTGTTTTCATCGGAGCTACAAACGAATCCATTAAACCGTCTGTGGATGTTGTTGCTGTTAGGAGATTAGTTACAGCAAGTGCCATAGTTGATGAGATGGTGGATGAAATCGAGTACGAGCCTACCTCAGACGACGACGAATAATAATTGAAATAACATAAAAAATTTCTATGTATAATAAAATGACTTTAAATAAAATGTTTCATAGTATTGGGATAGAGCCAAATGACAAAACGACGTGTCAGATGCCTATACACGTTAGAAGGATTCGCGATTCTCCATGCCCTCAGAAGACCGCTCCGGATTCGATCTTTTGTTCTATTCACCATAAATATATGAAAAAACGCGATTTTCGCCCTTTGAAATTTTGTGAATCGTGCGGAAGATGGATGTCTGATTCTACTCCCCACGCCACGTGTTGTTCCTGCGATAACAGAAAACAGCGAGGTCATTATTATTATATAAAATACAGAGGACCTCCCCAAACATGTGGAAGACCCCGAAAGTACTAATTTATATTTACAAAAATATAAATTATTCTATAAACTCATACCCCGTCGGTTGTTCTGTACACAAGATTAATTTAGAATGTTTGTGCTGCGACAACAAGTCTTTTAGGGTTCGTCTGTCTTCCGTGACGACGTCGTTCTCGTCCAAACATTCGTTGTAGCTAAACTTGTCTTTGGTATAGAAGAGCGCAACCCACTTGACTTGCGTGCGAAAATCTTTGGACGCGCTATTATATCTTTGCGTTAATATCCACACGGATTGGTTGGCATGTCTCCCCGAAAACGCCAACATGGATAAGGCGTCCGCTTTCTTTTTGATCTGTCTCGTGGCCGAACAGTCGTCTATGATGTACAACGTGGACGTCCCTTTGTATTTGTCGTAAAAATGTCGCAACATGTCCTGCAATTTTTCTTCTCCCGTTTTCGACACGGGGTTGACGATGACGACGCGTTTGTCTTTCGGGTGTTTAACATCGTCTCCAATGCATTTTCTCGATTTATAAGCTTTGTTGAAATCGATCGAAGGGCATAAGATCACGATGTGCTTGAAGAAATCTTTGTATTCGGTTTCCAAGAGATCGAGGACAAACTCCGTCTTCCCGCAACCGGTGGCCCCCACAATCATGGCGGAATGAGGTTGTTAAATGTACATTTTTTAATGGCTTTAAATTTTTTAAGAGATGACCTCATGGAAACGGCCGTTCTTCATGTTGATCTGTCCGTCTTTGACGATGAAAATGTAAACCTCCAAGGGTTCGGTAGAGACTTCGGCGTCTCTATCGATTCGGATGTCCATGCCTTGGTGAAGCTTACGACCTGTGCCGTGGAGATGATTTTCCGGTATCGTTCGTAAATCTAACCAGAGGGCGTAATGATCTTTGAGATATTTCCCCTCAGTCATTATACTCAGGTCGAGGTCCTTGGCGACTATTTCTGTAACGGTTTCGCGATTTAAGGAACCCGAGAAAAACTTTTTAATTTCCTTGTAGTGGTATCGAGGTTTCATTCCCTCGTCGTAGAGTTGGGTATTTTTTCCCTCGATGGCCACTTTCACATTGGTGATTCTCGGATTATAAAAAGCTTCCGGATCGTTATTAGAATGATCCTTGAAGAGAAACAGAATACCCGAGAGAGAACGGGCGGGGGTGTTGATTTCATAATTGAGGTTAGGGGCCGATTTACTTATCGTCGCTCTGTGATATAGCGATATTTGGTTGAAGTAATAAACGTGGTTTTCCCCACATACTCTCTGTCTGACGCTGCGAGCGAGATTGGCGTCTGTAATTATGTCGAATTCCAAAGTGATGTTGGTGGCGTTATAACTAACCTTTTTATCGGCATCGCCGGGGTCTTTTAAGACGACGTGTTCGGCATCGTTAAATGTCAACATGTATTCTAATCTATCGCGTAATCCCGCTTGATAAAAGGGTTCGCTTGTTTCCAAGATTTCGAACTCCAGGGGAATGCAAAATCGATTGCCGTGCGCCGCGGCAAGTTCGTAATCTTCGTTACTGTTGCGAGGTATTTCATCAGGGAGGGGTTTTACCCTTAATTTATTGAGAACGTCACTCTGTATTCCCTGATCTGTCATGCTAGACTGTCGTTCTAGTTTCCAAAGATCGTTATAGATTAAAAAATGATTGACATCGTCGATGTCTTGAACGGAACGCCCCGAAATCTTCACTATCATTTTTTTGACGATGTTGCGCCCCAAATTATTATAAACACTCATCTTAGTGAGATCGCCAGCCTCTACATCGACTTCCATATCGAAGCATAGTCTCGTAGTTCTGGGAATGATGACGTCGTTTTCACCCATATTGGGAAACTGAACCAACACCGTATTGTTTTGGTTTGGCAAGCGGGCTATGGGAAACGACGACCGTTTTATGTTCGCCCTTCACGCCGAAGGGGGTGCGCAATTTTCTATCAGGATCGAGAATGTGTCCGTAATTCATTATCTTTTTAAAGTGTGTAATAAAAAATTTAAATCGTTTTAAAAATGGCTGATATTCACAATTTCGATAATCCGACGTACGACGATGATGATGATGTTCAAGAAACATTGTTAAACGACAACGATGAAACCCCGCTTGTGGATAATACGGAACCACCTGTGCTGGATGTTGATAATTTACCAGATCCTCCCCTCGATCCTCAAGGAGACCAACGAGAACGTTTAAGAACCGGTAGACTTGTGGACGAATGGATAAAAAAAACGGGGTTGATGGTTTAATATGTTTAGGTGGTGATGGTTTAATCTGTTGGGTGAACGTTTTCGCGTTAAGGTCGACGTTTGTCCCCGGTTTTGTCTTTTCGGGCGCGATCAAGATTTCGTTATTATAATTGGCGATGTTGGCACCGATTTTCAGCTCCATGTTGCTGGGTAGCATGTAAAGCCCCGGATGGATGACGAAATCGAGTTTGGAATTTGCATATCTTAGACAATTTTCGTAGCGAGAAATGTCGGCGGGTAAATCGAGCGGTCTGTTGATCGCATCCTCGACGTTGACTAAAAATTGTTTCTGCGCGTCGAGCGAGGTGGCGCCGGCGTCCACGATCGAGGCCCTCGTTTGACCTTGAGCGCCCAAGACGGCCCAGGCGAAGACGCGAATGGAAGCGTCCAATCTGGCCAGACCCGGAAGCGTGAATCCCTCCGAGCGGTTCGCGATGAACGTGGACCACTTCGTTTTATACTTTCCGAAGATGGTTCCCTTGATTTTCCAGTCCGTGTGGACCGACACTCCGAATTCGCGACAGATTCGTTCGTACGCCGAAACGTCGACGGCGTTCGTGTAGTGATCGAAATCGGAATCGCTGGGCAAGGGGACGGCGATTTCCTTCAAGATCCTTCTGATTTGATAGTAAACGTGAAATTGAAAGAACGATTTTGACAGTTTGTCGTTTCCCATACCCAACGTCACGCCGCATCCAGTCATGGCGCACCACACCGCGAAATTTAACTGGTTCTGCCAGAACCCTCCGGTTACGGGATGTTGATACCACCGGTGCAACATGGTGTAATATTTGGAAGTTCCGTCTTCGAAGACGTTCGGGTTGTTATACTTGACGAAAATATTCTCGAACGACGCGCGAAACTTTTTAGTCGTATTGACGTAGACGTCAAAAGACGACAAATCCAAATCCTTCCTGTATTCGTAAACATTCATCTTTTATTTAAAAAATAAAATCGTTATAAAAAAACATGTTTCATCTCGTGACGAAAATCGGTAAACCCGTGAAACTATTTCAATACATCGATAACGCGAACGACGAGTGGCGCGTGGGAGTAAAGTCCATCCATTTTTGGAACGGTTTGTACAACATAAAAAAAGATGTCGAGAAACAACACGCCAAAGGTAGAGAGAGACCGAGAATCCATACCGTGCACGCCGGATTGTACACGTTCAAAGACATACAACGAATTCTCATTAAATATCTCGTGAAAATAGTATTGGACAAAACCACGATGATAGTAAGACTCGATGGTAAACAGTCTAATTTGCTGCAGCTTCCGCCGGAACTCACCAAGATTCTCGGAATTGGTGAAAACGTTTCTCTCGTCGGGACCATCTACCCGACAAATAGCATAAACCTGCAACCGGTGGAACTACTTAACGTTCATCTCGAAGAACTTGCCGAGGGAGACACGTTCGACGACGGGCAACCAAACGACGTCGTCAAATCCCTGCCGTGTCCCAACGTGAAATTTTCCGAGTTGTATGTCGAAAACGTCGAAAGTTGAAACGCGAACGCATCACGAAATTAACGATAGACCTAAAAGACGAAAACGGAGAACTTGTCGACAATCACGGACACCCCGTTCACGTGCTCTTAGAGTTTAAGAAAATTATTTAGAAATAATAAAAAGAGGATGTCTAGATCGGGATTCTATTACGAAGACTTAGAAAGAGAAGAACTCTTGGAAGACATTAAAGAAGAGGTCAACATGATGACCAAAAACCGTCGCATCATGAACACTTTCCAATTCGACGTGAATAAAAACGGAAGACTCAAACCGCCGCTGGGTGTGAAGATGTTATTCGACGGTCACGTCATTCGTCTCGGACTCTTGGGGGAATTAAACGTGACGTTAATCTTGAACGACGTCGAATACAAAACTTTTCAAACGAAAACCGACGACGTCGTAATGTTGAATCCTCCGTTACGAGTGACATCGGGCGACGTTCTAAATTTTGGAGTGAATAAAGGGTCGAAATTGGGAACCGTCAACGGTGTCGTCGTAGTAGACATATAAAAAATTTCTCGCGTATAAAAAAAAAAGAGATGAGTAAAAATGAATTATATCCGACGTTAGAAAGCGATCCGCAACAATATCGTTTAAAACGAATCGGAGAGATCGAACAGACGTTTCGTTGAGAGATCGAAACGCGGAAGAGCATGTATAAAAAGTATAAACGAACGGTGAACACCGCAGACGGTGTCGACGCGGCCCTCATCTCGGGAGGCATCGCCGTCGGTGGACTCGGATTTCTCCTTCCCATCGCGGGACTACCTCTCCAAATTATAGCTCTGGCCGCGGGTTCGGTGGGGTTGGCCCTGAAAGGGATAAGACGATTACTGCTGAAAAAATCGGAAAAACACCTCAAGAGCACCAAACTCGCGGAGAGTAAACTTAATTCGATATCGGATCTGGTGAGTCGAGCGCTCGATGACGGGAAGATCTCGGACGAAGAATTTGCCACCGTGTCCCACGAGTTGACCAAGTATCGTGAGATAAAAGACAAACTCTATTCTACCCACAAGGTCCAAAATAAGGAGTCGGACAAAGAGACGGAGGATTTACACAAGCAACTCCTAGACCCCATAAACAAATCCGCTTCGCGATAACTATAGATTTTTAAAAATAGAATATGAAACGTTTTACCGAGATGGTAATGTTCGTGTTGTTATCGTTTATCGTTTTATGGATTTTGCTAATATTAGCCGTGATATTATATATTTTACGCTTAGAACGTTATCGCCTAACGGAAAAATGGTTAAGAAAAAATGTTGCAGTCTTTATAAAAAAATGTATCTATATTAAAAACATGAATGTAGACGATGTATTAGCGAACGATATACCCGGCAAAGATATATCTACCAAAGACAGATTATCGGCCATCGTCAGTTCCGGACGTGCGCGTCATTTTCTAGGAAAAGACGTGACTTCTTCCGAATTGGAAAAGATGAACGATAAGGAGGTTGAAGCCATGAGTCGTCTGTTAGACGCTCGACTCGGCATGCGCATGACCAAATCGATAGCAAATTCCCTCATCTATCTGTATTCGCAAGGACTTAAACATTTTTTCGATCTCAAGGACGAGCCTAAAATGATCGAGGAATTGAACGAAGACCCCTTCTTGGACAATGCCATCTGCGAAATGTGTTGTAGTTTATATTACAAATACGGATCGCTATTGGCACCTCTCAGTATAGCCACCATTTCTAGCCGTCACATTGTCGGATTTAAAAAATCTGACGTTATAGAAAAAGACGATGAATCCGGAGGAATTAATAGGGAAGATGGAAATAAAGAAGAAGAATCCAAAACGTCAGGAAGCGGGGAAGAAGGGTGCCAAACGTAGATGGAGTAGCAATGCTAATAGCAACGATAGCAATGCTAATAGCAACGATAGCAATGCTAATAGCAACGATAGCAATGCTATTAGTAACGATAGCTGGAAATGGCTAGCGGGCGGACTCGCAGTTGTTGGATTTCTGGTCTACATAAAACCGAAAGTAATTCCGACTCCAGTAATTCAACCCAAAGTAATTCCAGCTCCAGTAATTCAGCCCAACGTAATTCCGGCCTCGGTAATTCAACCCCCCAAACCCAACACTCATGAAATGTTATAAATAATTTTCTCTCTTATTAAAAAAGAATGAGTGAAAAAGATTTGGTCAACACCGCGTATCACGTCGCTGTTAATACGGGAATTGCCATCGGATACGCGCAACTCTCCAAGAAATTTTTAAAGATGTCGGTGCCTAAGATGGATTTAGATCCGAAGGATTTCGGGATGATTCTCCTCGAATTTGCTTTCGCCGATTACACCAAGGACATATTGGTCAAAAAGGGAATCATTCCCGCCGATATCATGAAATAAAATAAAACCTCTATTAAAATGGCAACGATAGCGATGATGGTAGGAGGTGCATTGGTCAACGCCTTGGCGTTTTCTGGATCACAATTTTTATTTTCGAATCACGACGAGCAAAAAGACACGACGAAGCGATGGAAAAACTGACCAAGGCCAGAGACGAATGGAATCACAAACGCACGAAACGATTAGATTTTTTAAACGAGAGATTGAAAAAAGAAGGACACGCGTTATACACCTATAAAGAAGTGGATGCCGCCATGTCTCTATACTCACAGATGGTGGGAGAAGAAGAGATGTCCCCCGAACCGAAATTGAGCGATTTTTATCAACCCTCAAAGAGCAAAAAGATAAAGAAATCCTCTTCGTGTTGGCGGGGACGGCACTCGTGTTTTATGGCGTAAAAAATATGTCGCATAAAGTAAAATGGAAGAGATCTATTACAAACACTATTGGAAAGGAAAGGCGGCCATTAAGAAATTGGCCAAAGCGGCTAAAGTCAGCGAAAAGGATGCGTTCGATTTCTTGAAAAAACAAGACGTGTGGCAAATCTATCTACCCGCCCCCAAGAAAATCGTACGACCCAAATTCGAAAATGCATTGTTTTTACCGCACGATAAGGTGGGTAGAAAAACGTACAAATACGCGTTAACGGTGGTCGACGTGGGCACTCGATACAAAGAAGCGGAACCGTTGATGACCAAAAACAGTAAAGAAGTGGCCGACGCTTTCGAAAAAATTTACGAAAGACGTTTAACGTTTCCAAAATTACTACAAGTTGATCCCGGTCGCGAATTCATGGGCGCCGTCTCCAAACTCATTTCCCGACACGACGCGAGAATAAGAAGGGGAAGAGTCGACGTTCATCGCGACCAAGCCATCGTCGAACGATTTAATAGAACGTTAGGAGAACGGTTGTTTAGCTATCAATACGACCAAGAGATGAAATCTAACGACAGAAACAGAGAATGGGTGAAACGGTTACCGAAAGTCGTAAAAGCGATCAACGAGGATGCCAAACCTCCCGAAGCGATAAAGCCTTCCACCGAAATTCGATCGCCGGTGGGTCCGTTTAATAAAGTTAGATATCTCTATCAACCCGGCGAGTTGGAAGGTGGAAAACGCAGGGCGACCGACCCCATTTGGAGCGTAGACAAATACGACGTCGATCGTCAGTTTAGAATGCAGGGTATCGACGTCTATTACCTAAAAGAACCCGCTCCTCAAAGAAATTTTGTTCGAGAAGAGTTGATGGTGGTGGATTAATTTATTATCTGTATAAATAATAAATTGTTTATTACAATGCATATGTGTGAATGTGATCTTCTCGAATGTAGACTTTCGTATCCAGAGGATCTAACGCCGTCTTATCTTGTTTGATCCCGTAAATGATCTGGTTAAACGACCGCAAGCTGTGCATCTCGCGCGATATCTTGGCGTCGTGAAAGAGAGCCTCCTTATAATCGTTAAAGTCTATCTTGTCTTTCAAGACGCATCGTTTCACGCCTTTCGCTCGTTTGGAAACGCTATCGTCTCTCATTAACATGGCGTACATTTTAGGTCTTAATCCGACGAATTCTTTGATGAGTTTCCCTCCACATTCGTCTTTAAATTTATCGATCACCTTTTTATTTTTATCTTTGTTTCCGTGGAAGACCTCGTAATTGGAAAAATCATATTCGTCTTGATCTTTGAGCATGTCCTGATAGACATCGTCCGTTTGAATTTCGACTAACAGAGAGTCCGTATCGGTATAAAGTAGATTACATTTGTCTCCGTATTTCGCTTTTAGATGATTATAATACCAACCGTACATGTGTCTTTTCGATAAATCCAAAATCGCCATGCCGCAGTGAATGGGTTTGTCTAATTTAACGCTCGTTGGCTTAAAGTGAAGAAAGGCCATGTTGTTGTTAATTTTAGTCAACCCGTCGTAGGAGGGCGAAGCGGTCATTTTTTGAATTTTTCTATCTTTGTCGTTCGCGCCAACTATTTTTAACTCGGTTCTGTTCCGTTTATTTTCCATGGTCTTCCCGAACACGGCATTGTTCATGAGTTTGAAGAAATCCTTTTCGAAATCGTTTTTGGCCCGTTGACGCAATCGAGTGTTTTATGGATGTAGCTCGCGAGCCATGGCTCTTCGTCAAATTGTAAAGTTCTATGCACTTTGATCAGTTTCATTCCCAGCTCCAGATAGAGTTTTAACGTCTGGTAGTGCACGACATATTCCTTTTTATCTCGTAGATTGGGCACGAGCTTTTGGGGGCCCGCGTCGCGCATCCCGTACTCTTTCATCAGTCTTCTTTGATACTCTGACAAATCCTTCGCATCGACCTTTAACCTTTCCGGAGCGAGCGGGTAATTGTTGTGCGCCTCGTGCAATTCTTTCGGATACTCTAAATCGACTTCAAGGATGTATCCCTTCCCCTCGGGCGGATGATCTGGCACTTCGTCGAGCCATTCAAAGTTTCTACAAGGTAAGGGGTGAGTCATGGCTTCGCTATAGAGAGCGTTAGCATCTAGATACATGATGTACTTGGAGGGCAGATCGGGATCATAATCTTCTAAATATTTATTGTTCGCTTTAGAATAACGCTGCGGAACGTAAGTGATCCCACCTCTAATCCCTTTTTCGACAAATAAATGCATGTCGTAATCGGTGAGCAACTCTAATTCAATTTAGGAGGTGAGCAACGCTGCATCCCAAGCCAAACCGGGAGCAGTGTAATAATGACACGGATCTAATTCGTAGTGTTTTAAAGAAATGTTGCGAAATTCTTCAAACACGTCGGCTAATAAAACAACATCCGATTTTAAATATAAATCGTGATAATCTCCCATATCCTTACATCCGTATTTACGCCAAACGGTTTGAGCGTGGTCGTACTCTTTTTGAGAAATGTGAGTATCCGATAACGTACTGTAGAAATCTTCCTTCGGCGGTAGAGCGGTTTCATTAAACCTATCGAAAGAATTCATATATTCGTAGGGATAGACCCCCTTTCTCGTTAAAAGCGAGGCATCCTCGAATATAGATTTCGTGATGGGATAATCGTTTAGATTTTTAGCTAACGTCTCTAGACCGCACGATAAGAATTGGAAACTGTCGATAAATCTCAAGGATCCAACAGAGAAACTGATAAACTTTTCGTGATTCATCGGAATGCAATTGATTGGTTCTTCCACTTCCATTTCCGATAATATTAAATGGGAATCATAACCGCGAAGATTATGAAAGATGATGGGTATGTGTTTTGCCCTTCTTAATAATCTATTACATTTATTATGAGCCGCACCTCGAAATTTACCAGAAAGGTGACAATGATCTCTGACTTTGATGAGATCGAATTTTTCATCCCTGATTTTTTTCATGGTTTCGTCGAGGTTAGTTTTTATGGTATCGTGGCGATCACGATACCATTCTAAATCGGATAATTCATATTTTAATTCATCTTTTTCCTCCTCAGAAGTCATCAGAGATGATATGCGATCGATATCACGTTCCAAACACGTCAAACTAGGTAATTTTTCCAGTTCCTTTAAAAGTTTCCTTCTCTGAGCCCATAAAGGAAACCACTTGTGAGCATCCCCCGAAAATTCATCTCCACAAATCCAACATCGCTTAGACTCCTCAAAGTTTTCCTTGTCATCGTCGGTCATACAAAGCTCTTTTTTCTTAGAACCGTTAATCTTTTGTTCTTCTCGTCGTAAACTTTCTAGAAGATGTTTCACGGCATTCTCCCCGCGATAGAGTTGAGGCTCTTCGATCTTATCGATACCCTTCTCTGTTCTCCAAACGACTACATAGCAGTATCCCGAAGGACGATGACGTGATGTTTTCGTCGTTTTATCACCGGCCTCTTCATTGATGGGTGAAATAATACACTCGAAATCCGCATAGATCGTGGCATGTACGGGCTGTTTATTACCGTAATTCTTAAACTTGAGAAGGTTTTTACCCTCCTCGGGCATGACGGGTTTCATGGGTGGATTGTTAATACCACGACAATCAGCCACGTGCTTTTTATAAACGTCCTCGGTTGATAGTATTTTAAGACAACGAAGACATGGATATGATTTGTGTCCATCTAATGAGTGGGAAGAAAGCAATCTGGATGTGTTTTTAATCCAAGAGTAGTGCCACTTGTTTTCTAGACCTTCTAACAACAATAAATTAATTTATATATCGCGAAAATTTTCCGATATGTAATAAGGGAAGAAACCTCTACTTTCCGTCCACCCGAGAACGTTAACGGCGAGTCCGTTGCGATTTTCGAATTTGGGTATTTGCTTTAACGGAGTCGGATAATCAATGCAATCGAAATCGTATCTATCGACAAACGGCGTATATTTTTTAGGTCTATAGTGATGATCTTTAATAGCGTCGTGATGCAAACACGCTAATACGCTATACATAAAACATCTCTGATCCTCGTTTTGAACGTTTATAATGGCCTTCTTATCCGCAATCTGCTTGGGTAACTTGAAATAGGAAGAGCCTAAAGGCGGTCTATATTTGATAAAATGTAAATAAATCATTTGCGCGTTCTCGATGACCCATCCCGAACCCGCTTGAACGGTTTTTTTCGAGCGAATCCATTAAGTCTTCGATCATGCGTTTAAATACGTCTTCGATTTCGTCTTCTCTTAAGATCGGATATTGCCGAGTTTTATGAACTTGTATTATGGATTCTACACCAGATCGTTCGAATCGCTGTTTGACATCAATTTGGATTTTTACGGGACCTTTTCTTAATTCGTTAGAAATTTTAGAGAAGAAATCGTCTTTAAAATAATCTAATTATGCTCTAAGATTTGCTCGACGTATGTGACGGTTGACATCTTTCTTATAACTCCTATAAAAACGTTTAAAACTATCGCTAAAATCCAGATAAGAACCGTACATATCATCATAACGTTGCCTTTGTTTTCGTTTTTCTTCGACCTTGGCAACGCCTTTAGAAAGATCCGTCTGTAGGATTTTTTTATATCGAGATTTAATTAATCGACGCTGCATCTCGGTTGAAGCTTCGCCAAGATCCGTTTGTAGAATTTTATCAAATCTCGATTTAATTAATTTACGCTGCATCTCGGTAGAAGCTTCGCCGAGATCCGTCTGTAGGATTTTTTTATATCGAGATTTAATTAATCGACGCTGTATATCGGTAGAAGCTTCGCCGAGTTCATCCTTCAACGTACGGCGAAGCTTCCGTCTGACGGTCTCTCTCGTCTGCTCTTCCGTCGACGCGCCCCTCACGTAATCCCAAACGGTTTCGGTCACTTTCCTATATCCCCATTTTCCCGCCTTATATAAATTTTTCACACCGCTCAAAATGTTCATGTTTTAATTACTCATGTTATTTCTTATATAATTTCAATTTTTTATTATGTCAATATAATACCCCCGAACGTTTGCAATTTCTCGGAAGTGAATAGGTCTGCCGTTTCTTGGAATTCACCGAACGTCGCGGTCGATTGCCACCCAGGTATTCACCGAATACCTGGGTACGATTCAATCCACTAGAATGGGGAGTTTTAGTGATATAAATGGAGCGGCGCGCAATTGGTATTATACAGTACACACTAATATGATTTGGACCACTTTGAAACAAAAATTATGATAAATTCAATCAGCGATTTTAGCTTTATATATCGCTGATTCAATTATACAAGGCTCACTTTTCTACGTACATTAAACTGACTATTTAGGAACATATGTAAAAATCATAAAACCAGTATGTTTGTCTTAGAATGACCTACCTATCGCTGATAATAGGTCCCATGGAAAATATTATATACATTAACATTAGTACACTTACTTTTGCACAGTAGTGTACTGTACTCTAATCTCCTCAACGCTTTAATCTGCTGGTGAAGGCGAAGGTCGTCTGCGGTAGTCGCTGAGCTGTGATCGCCGTCATCTAAACGAATGCAAGCATTGAAGACGCTAATATTATTTTTGAACTTTCAACTGATATTTTGCGTGTCTTGTGCGAACCGGAGCGCAAATGACGCGTATAACTGCCTGATCAAGGTTTCTGCCGATTTTTTTGTCGACTTACAACTGTTCAGCGGATTTAGCGCATGAGAATCATCGAAACCGAAAGTAGGTGTTTGTTTTCCGTAATTTACATTTATCGCAGGTAATTTTGATTAAATAGGATGTCTTATTTACAAAAGTCTAAACCGTTCGAATTGCTAAAGGCCATGACATACCATGTTGGCCTAGATAGCTTAGTTTTAATCGTGTGCACTGCACAGGGACATTGAGGCATTGGCTATTTATAATTATAATAATACGTTGTTTACGGATGACGACCACGCCCCCGCCTGACCACAACATGAAATGTCCTGTACAGTAACCAAAACATAATTAGTACCCGCAAATGTAGCCATCAATATACACGTTAGTCTTTTTAGAAAATATTTCTCTCTCTCTCTCTCTCTCTCTCTCTCTCTCTCTCTCTCTCTCTCTCTCTCTCTCTCTCTCTCTCTCTCTCTCTCTCTCTCTCTCATTTACTTTTGTTACAAAAAAAGCTGGCGTAACGAAGAATTGATGAATCACAAAGGTACAGTCATGGGACATATATATTCTTCACTTATGTTGATTTCTTCTTTGTTACATATAAAACCAACAATTTTTAAATGCTGAAAAAATCCACAAATCATACCAGAATTTGACAAATATGTACAAATTTATAGTAGGAAAATTTCCTATTTCTAAAATATATGCATTTTTTAAATTATCATGTTTATTTGCAGAAATGTCAGTATTTTTTCTCATTCAATTATTTTATAAATTCCATAATCTTTCATTTTAATGAAGTATGTCAAAATTTACATGAAATAGTTTCCTCCTCCACAGAATCATTATTTTTTCAAAATAAACAAAGAGTATATCTAAATTCCAAAAGATTGAAAATATGTATTCAATTTCCTTCATGTAAAAATAAAATATTTGAAATATTGCTTAAATTAGTGTATTTTGTGGGCATTTGAAAATTGTTGGTTATATATAAACAAAGAAGAAAATAACATATGTGACAAATATATATGTCCCATGACTGTAGTACATGATTATTCCCTTGCAAAACACCTTTACCATTATAATTTCTGAGGAAACGCAACAGCATGTATATTATATATTTTCCAAAACAATACATTAAGTGCCCAGAGTTCTACAGGGTGCTACAAAAATTAGGAAAATAGGTGGATGCTTAATGGGATCAATTAATAGTCAGATTGACATAAAACAGTTAAATTTGATAAAGCACAGTGGTAAAGTTAAAAAAAATTGTTGTAGTTACTACCTACTCTTCTATTGCTGGGGGCTACATATAACTTGTTACTTATCGTTTTTCAGGTCCTCATCTTGTCAACCACCTGGAAAAGATTCTCGATCATATGTACAAAAAAGGGGAAGGGCGCTTCTAGGGACATTGGCGGTTAATGGGTTGAATGTATTAGTTTATTGACATTATCTATTACACAATTATTTTTTCTATTGTAAAATAATTATTTTTATGAGTAAGAATTTAAATCATTAACATGTGGCTCCCACTTGTCCCTTTTACTTTTTTACTTATATGAAAAGTTCTTATATTATCAACATGTAAGCAAATTGTTTCAAATGTAATTATATATAAAACAAGTTTTTGGCCCCTCCCACTTTTGATTTGCTTCCTACGCCACTAATACATGAACACACACACACACACACATATATATAAATTGATACTAAAAATGTCAAAATTGTGTTATATATATATATATGTATGTATATTTTGGAAATTGGTCTCATAAGACAATTTGCTCTCTCTCTCTCTCTCTCTCTCTCTCTCTCTCTCTATATATATATATATATATATATATACATGTATATATATACAGTGGAACCTCATCTAATGACTACCTCGCTTAGGAGACAACCTCACAATTAAGACCATGAATTTCCTGTCCCTTGCTTAATATTTAATCATCACAGAACCTCACTTAAGAGACCACCCCACTGATCGGACCACTTTGTATCAGTCAGTTGGGTGGTCTTAATAGTGAGGTCCCACTGTATATATATACAATGTATATATATATATATATATATATATATATATATATATATATATATATATACACACACAAATGTATAAAGCACTAAAATGATTAACAACATGGACAAAATTAAAGTCGAATTTTTAGGAGGACCTGTCGCTTTCTCATGACTAACATAAATAACACACAAATACACTCACGTGCACCCACACATGCAACCGTAAGATAGGATGTATACTGTTGTTGGTTTTAGTGCTTGCTTTGTATATACATTTATATGTATATGTTAGAGAATACCTGTAATCTTGCATTAGTCATTTGGCTGTAAATATTATCTGTTAGAAAGCACCTGTAATCATACATTTGTATTCCTCAGTAGGTATGAACTGTTAGAGAGTACCTGTAGTCATACATTTGTCATTGATTGTGGATGGGGTCAAATAACGGCCCCAAAATGTGGCAAAAAATCCCTGAAATCAATTCGCCGAGCGGGCGACTTCGTACATAAAACAATTTGCCTGGGCGAACGGGCAACCATTAATTTCCACCCCAGCTCTGTAGATATGATCTGTGTGAAGGCACCTACAATCTTACATTTGCCATTCTTCTGTAGTTATGATCTGTTAGAGAGTACCTATTATGATATAATCTGTTAGAGACCTCCTATAATCTTACATTTGTTTTTTCTGTAGATATGATCTGTTACAGAGCACATGTAATCTTGCATTTGCCATTCCACTTTAGATATGATCTGTCAAAGAGCACCTGTTATCTTACATTTGTACATATATTATTTGGAGCTGACCTGGCATAGACAGTGGCATGCTCGACTCTTGATCATGAGGCCGTGAGTTCGAGTCCAGCCAGCGGCAGGTTGGTTTCCTGTCCTTCGGATGAGACAGTAAAAACCAAGGTCCCGTGTCATAGTAGGTGTCAGCACGTTAAAAAACCCTCACTGCTCAATGGCCGTAAGTGCCGAGCATAGGCCAAAAATTTGAAGCCGTTCACTGGCATTTGGTGACGTCTCCATATGAGTGAAAGATTCTTGAGTGGGACATTAATCAACAATTAACAAACATGTAAACTAAATACTGTATAGTTGTTTATTTCACAGGGAGAAAATTTTGTGTTTTCTGAGGGGAACTTATTCATGGGTATTATATTTTGCACAAGAAAGGTTACAAACTGTCTTTCTGATACATCATATATGTAAGTTATTATATTCACGGGTATTTAATTTCACAGAAATTTCTAATGACCACGATTATAGCAAAATTAAATCCCCTGCAAATAAAAACAACTATACAGAATATTATTCCTCTGTTAGAGAGTACCTGTAATCTTACTTTGTCATACCTCTGTAGATATGAACTGTTAGAGAGTACCTGTAATTTTACTTTGTCATTCCTCTGTAGATATGATCTGTTAGAGGACACCTGTTATCTTACATTTGTATTCCTTAGTAGATATGATCTATTAGAGGACACCTGTAATCTTAGATTTGTATTCCTTTGTATATATGATCTGTTAGTAAGCACCTGTAATGATATGATTTGTTAGAGGTCACCTGTAATCTTAGATTTGTATTCCTTTGTACATATGATCTGTTAGTGAGCACCTGTAATGATATGATTTGTTAGAGGTCACCTGTAATCTTACATTAGTCATTCCTCAGTAGATATGATCTGTTAGAGAGCACCTGTAATGATATGTTCTGTTAGAGGGCACCTGTAGTGATATGATCTGTTAGAGAGCACCTGTAATCTTATGTTTGTAATACCTCTGTAGATATAATCTGTTAGTTAGCACCTGTAATGTTATGATCTGTTAGAGGGCACCTGTAATGATATGACATGTTAGAGGGCACCTGTTATCTTACATTTGTATTCCTTAGTAGATATGATCTGTTAGAGGACACCAGTAATCTTATATTTGTATTCCTTAGTAGATATGATCTGGTAATGAGCACCTGTAATGATATGATCTGTTAGAGGACACCTGTAATCTTATATTTGTCATTCCTCAGTAAATATGATCTGTTAGTGAGCACCTGTAATGATATGATCTGTTAGAGGGCACCTGTAATCTTATATTTGTCATTCCTATGTAGATATGATCTGTTAGTGAGCACCTGTAATGATATGATCTGTTAGAGGGCACCTATATTCTTATATTTGTATTTCCTCTCTAGATATGGCATCAAAGCACTCAACATCAACATTTGAACATATCCAACAGTTACTTGATAAATGTTCCAACAATCCAGAATTAAATTATAAGGAAGCTAAAGAACAGCTTGATAGACTAAGAGATGCAGCAGCAGAATGCCAAGAAAAGGTATCCAGGTATTCATTTTTCTCTCCCTCTTTATTTCTGTTTTTTTTTTGTTGCTGTTGTTTTACATCTGTTTATCTGTCTGTCAATCTGCCTAACACGCAATCACTCACCCAATCACCTATCCATCCATTCATCCAATAATTCATTTATCTTTCTATCTGTAATAAGATGTTTTAACATAAGTAATGTTGTCGAATGCCATATCAGACAAACTGACATTCTCATGATGCTGTAATTTAACCTCAGCAGAACTCTCTTTTGTTTTAGCAAATGACAATAAACACACGTGCTGTGCTCTATCTCTGCAATGTGGTATCAAATTAATCGGTGGTCAGTCTTACTGTTGTATTGTACATAGTAACATGTATATAGAATAAAATATAAAAATGTGTATATCCTAGATGGATTATTCTATACATGCAGTATAGAAGTTAGAACATAACACTATCTATCTGCATGTATCATTCCATCTATTTATCTATGTCTTTATTTATTTACCTATCTATCTATCTCTATCAGTCTGTCTGTCTGTCTATCTATCTATCTATCTATCTGTCTGTCTGTCTGTCTGTCTGTCTGTCTATCTATCTATCTATCTATCTATCTATCCATCCATCCATCCATCCATCCATCCACCCACCCACCCACCCACCCTCAGTCATCCGCATATGGAGTTTATATTTCACAAATGATCCAATATGCCTGGGCGTGTACAACATATGAAGATTTCATATACAGAGGTAAACTACTCACTGACAAATTATTGACATAGGGATATTGAAAACCACGTTTAATGTAAATGTTCCGCAAATTTTTAGGTTGGTATAATAGTCTTGTTTGCAATTACTCTGTTTCAGTAGGTGAAATGTTGAGTTGCCTTTTTGTTGGCAGTTGTTGAGACGTCTGTACCAATTGTGACGAGGATACACTCCTCATGTATTTCATTGGACTTGACTGTGGACTCACGGCGAGTGTGACTGGTCGACAGAGGATGCTTACTCCTCCATGGCACCTGATCCCACCTCTTGGTTTCCAGAGGTCCATGTTTGTCCATTTTTACCAGATTTGTATCTATGTCCTGGACATTCTATTGATTTATACTTTCGTATCTGAGATTTTTTATATTGAACACATAATTTTGTTTTACAAACCTTTTTTTAGCAAAGTTTTGGTGACTTACAAGTTAGTCCAGTGCTGCGAGAGGAATTCAAGGCTTTGAGAGACTGCATTGATCAGTTTGCTAAGGAATGTCAAAAAGCTCATGATGAATATGAAACACTTTTATTCCTCTATAATGCTGTGCATTCTCTGAAGGTGAGATATTTACATGTACAGTAGAACTTTGGTTAGTCGAACTTCAATGAGTCGAATTTCTCGATTGTTTCGAACTATTGACAAATAACTTTGTTATCACTACTCATAAACAATTTATAATTCAAACTTTATGAGTATAATTTCTTAATGTTTCAAATAAATCATTGGGCTCATTTCTATAAAATCATTCAAAATCCTTAATAAATAACTTGGAGTCAAAATTTACATGTGGACGAAATCACCCGTGGCAATTCTGCTCCTTCTCCTAAACAATGTTTTAATTCACAAAAATTAAGTCAATATTAGCAATAATATATCATGGCTGTATATGTCTTATGTTGTTTGGAAGCAGTTATTTACCTCCTACAGAAACTCTGAAACGAAAAATAGTCTGTTTTTAGAATACCATCCATTAGTCAAAGTCCGGATATTTCAAACTTTTCTAGGTGGTCCCTTGAACTTTGACTCATCCAGGTTTTACTGTATATTTTTAAGGTCCTTAAGTTTTGAATTTTTATTTGTAAATGTCATACTCATTTGAGTTGATAATTGTCTCATATGGTGTGTCATAAAAGTTCAAAATTCATATATCTTTGAAAAAAAACACAATTTATCAGTGGACAAAGAAGTTCATTCCATAAAGCACCAGATCTTCAAGCTGAAGACCCCTGGTTTGATTCCTGACCATGCCAGATTATAAGAGGTGAGTTGTCATCTCCTGTCCACACAGCTATATACCTAGATGGTCTAGAATTTGCAGTTTGATACCTTTGTTGTATTGTACAAGTGTAGTGGCACTTAAAAAGCTGTTAGAAATAGGAACCACTCAAGGAAGACAAAAACAGATACACTATACATTTCTTCCTGCCTCACAGGAATGAGTCGCAAGTGTTTTAAGTGGTCACATTACTTGTTAAATCAAGCCTAAGCATATGTGTTTGAAAATGTTTAGGTATTATTGTGTTATCAGCTGATTATTTTTTTCTAATTGACCTTTTGTTTATATTGAGGTTATATCATTGTTTAAGTAGTTAATATATTTCTAAATTGACAGTCATATTTTTACAGTGATTACACCTAGACAGTTTAAACAGTACACTTTGGTTTCTGGGGCATGTTTTACAAAAATTCTTAAGTCCTAAATCTTAAGTCTTGGTCTTAATTGTCAATGGACTGACCAATCAGCAATGCGTTGCCATGGTAATTAGGACTAAAAGTTAGGGTTTAGGACTTAGGAGCTTTCGGAAAATGGGCCCCCAAACCTTGCCTCATAACAATGTAACACTTTTTATTTGTTATAACTTTTATCATGAAATTAATTATATTACCAGGAAAATTAAACTAGAATGAGTATTTTGATAAAAGAATAAATATATGTAGTAAGTCTACTATACATCTACACATATAAGAATCTACTTCCAACACTCCTATGAATACAAAGATTCATCAGAGAATACTCCCCAAAAGTAGCACAGCAACTCTTCAAAGTTTTTGAGTCATGTCATGGGTTGCATATCCATGTACAAATCTGTAAATGTTATACTCACTCTCACACTCATTAATGAAATGAGTATTTAGTGCATTTGGTGACTTCAAGCTCTGTTAAACAGTTAAAATAGGACTAAATCATGTACCACATGATAACGGATAACATTTGTGTGGTACTTGTATCTCCAATAGTGATTGAACGTAACTGCATAATCTTCCTGGTGAAATTACATTACATGGGGATATCGTCTGCTAGCTTCATTCCATCACTAGTAGAAAGAATAGTCTCGCACAAATGTTATCAGATATCATGTGGTAGGCTTGCATGAATTACTACCATTGCCCTTTATATTATAGGTGGTTATTCGTAATTTTTACTTACACAATATCCTGTCTTACCAGCAATATTTCACTCAGATGCTTGAACACTAAAAAATACTGAAGTTTTGGTACTATCCAGACTACCTTACTTTAGTGACACCCTGTACATTTATACAGTCAAACCTGTCTTGAAAGACCATTCCTTCTGCTATTGAAATATGTTGTTACAAGAGAGGTGATCTCATAAAGAGGTTTTACCTAAAGATTTATTTAACCAAGTGAATTTGAGATTGAGGTCTCCCAAGATAGTTGGTCTTTTACAACAGTGGTCTCTTGAGACAGGTGATCTTCTAGGAAAGTGGTCTCCCAAGATAGTTGGTCTTTTACGACAGTGGTCTCTTGAGACAGGTGATCTTCTAGGAAAGTGGTCTCCCAAGATAGTGTTGGTCTTTTACGACAGTGGTCTCTTGAGACAGGTGATCTTCTAGGAAAGTAGTCTCCCAAGATAGTTGGTCTTTTACGACAGTGGTCTCTTGAGACAGGTGATCTTCTAGGAAAGTAGTCTCCCAAGATAGTTGGTCTTTTACGACAGTGGTCTCTTGAGACAGGTGATCTTCTAGGAAAGTGGTCTCCCAAGATAGTTGGTCTTTTACGACAGTGGTCTCTTGAGACAGGTGATCTTCTAGGAAAGCGGTCTCCCAAGATAGTTGGTCTTTTACGACAGTGGTCTCTTGAGACAGGTGATCTTCTAGGAAAGCGGTCTCCCAAGATAGTTGGTCTTTTACGACAGTGGTCTCTTGAGACAGGTGATCTTCTAGGAAAGCGGTCTCCCAAGATAGTTGGTCTTTTACGACAGTGGTCTCTTGAGACAGGTGATCTTCTAGGAAAGCGGTCTCCCAAGATAGTTGGTCTTTTACGACAGTGGTCTCCCAAGACAGGTGGTTTTTTATGACTGTGGTCTCCCATAATAGTTGGTCTTTTGTGACTGGTCTCCCAAGATAGTTGGTCTTTTACGACGGTGGTCTCATAAGACAGTTTCCACTGTATAAGGTTTCGGGGACTTTTAAGACCATGCTTCAGACTGCCAAACAGTAATTCCTGTATATAACTGGTCTGTATTAACGCATAACACCTGTGGTCACATTTAAACTCACCCAAATAAATAAATACAGTAAAACCTGCTTTAGCGACCACCTTTGGGTCAAGTATGATACTCCACTAATTTTTAATTCCTTTATTTTTGTATTTGTTTAATTTGTATGTCATACACATAACTCACTGGCTCTTTTTGCAACAATCTAATTTTTCCCTGTTTTTCAATGAAATTTGAATGGGAAAAAAAATGTGAATCATTTCACATGATATAAACATGTAAAGTTACAAGTGTGTCAGTCATTTCATAAACAAATAAAACACTCATTTCTCTTTTTTTTTTTATACAACCTCTTGGGGAATGCGAAATAAAACATTTTGTTAATAAAAATGCTTCACATTTTGGATGGGAAAAAAAATTGAAATTTGAGTGTCAGAAAATTTGTATATCAATTTTTAATTTTCAGCATCAAGGTTCCCCCATTGTTACAAGAAGACAAGGCAGTAAAGAGGATAAAAAAGAATCCTTTAAAACATCCTTTCGCGGACAAATCGTATCACAGGGATCACAGAAGAAATTAGTAAGACAGGAATCATTTGAAGAACCACACAGACAGTATATCAAAATATCAATGGATAGATACCTTTCCATGGAGGAAAGAGAAAAGAGATATGTTGCAGAGGTGAATGAATTGACAAACAGGTGTGTATTGATAAGCTGAGAAAAGAGGGATAGGGTACGTTACAATGTTGAAACGATCTATAAACATAAGATAAAACTAAATTAAAACCAGATGACAGAAATGTAATGGATGATATCATTAATGCAAAATTTGAAATTTCGTTATGTCGAAATCAAATGAGTCAAAATTTTGGTCGTGTCAAACTTAAACGACCAGTCCTGATTTTTATGATTAGATCAATACATTAATTAATATTTATGTTATCTGGAACTTCAGATATCTCAAAATAATCATGGTGGTCTCATGAATTTGGAGATAACGAAATTCTTCTGTATTTAATTTAACCCCTTCACCCCTGAATACCTGATGGTCTGCATGGCTGAAAAGGTTAAAGAGCAGTAAAATGTGAAGCAGCAAATGTTTGTCCCCTGATTTTAATGTTATGAATATTACAGTTACACTATGACTTTGCTCATCATGTGCACATTATTGTATGCTTTTTAAAGTGTCAAAATTTAAAAATCACAGATACAAAAGTATAAATCTTCAGGATGTCCAGAATACAATATACACATCACAGATACAAAAGTGTGAATCTTCAGGACGTCCAGGATACAATATACAAATCACAGATACCAAGGTATAAATCTTTAGGATGTCCAGGATACATATACAAATCACAGATACCAAAGTATAAATCTTCAGGACGTCCAGGATACAATATACAAATCACAGATACCAAGGTATAAATCTTTAGGATGTCCAGGATACATATACAAATCACAGATACCAAGGTATAAATCTTTAGGATGTCCAGGATACATATACAAATCACAGATACCAAAGTATAAATCTTTCGAATGTCCAGGATACAATATACAAATCTGCTGAACACTGGACAAATATGGATCACTGGAGATCCAAAGGTGGGATCAGGTGCCACAGTGGAGCAAGCATTCTAATTGTTGGATATGCCAACAATAAGTTTCAGTTTTGGAACTGGATCACGCCAAAGACTATATAGCAATGTTGTAGTGTCTCACCAAGATGTCTGTAGTACGGTCTAGTGCCATAGGTGGATTTTGATGCTCATGAAGCCTCAGATGTCTTGGAACTACAGTGGTTAGTACTGCACACATCTCACATTATATGATGGTTTTGAAATATACAATGCTTTGCTATTAATAGGCAATACCATTACTGCCATTAGAGATTTCTTGTTGACATCTTTTATCTGCATATTTCCTAAGAATTAAATCTTAAGGGACAATCTGACAATACATCATATAATTCAGCAGGCAATATGTCTAGGACAATCCTGTGCTAAAAATATTGTCCGATTCACATAAGATGGCGCGCAGAGTAACCTTTTGATTATCATACGGATGATTCTACTGACTTTTCGGTTATGACAAGCTTCACGAGGAAAACATTTTTATTCCTTACTGGATACTCTCTTATGTATGGTGACAAGCAGGAACAATTACTGTATTCAATGTAATTTTAATGTTATGCTTTATTACCCAAAATTTAATCTTGTCCAGGTCAAGAAAGGGTTCACAAGACTCCATCCCGACCAGGTTATATGGATTTTTATATACTGATCTATCAAAATTTGGTCACTGTTTTATTTCAGTTACTTGACAATATGTCGGTTAAACCTCTACCACCTGTTATGACGATGAAGTCACCATCCATTGAGTTGAATACTATGGAGTCACTTCTGACTTTTAGTAATTCTTATGTATAAGGCTAATCAGTGTTATGAGTCACATTTGTTAGCAAATATTTGATCTCACAATCTTGCAAAATAAATGCCCTACTTAGAATTCTAATTTTTTTTTATGATGCCTTTATTTACACATGCAGGCTCAGCAAGATGGCTAGTCAACAACTGCATTCAGGAAATCCTATGATTTGTGACCTCAGTGACAAGAATAGACCCACAAAAATTGGAGAGAGGTTTGGTGAGGTGTATGACGAGGAATGGTCAGAAGCCTTTGAAGATTTACAAAGCCAAGGTTACAAAGATGATGAAATATTGAAGATACTGATAGATATTCTTATTGTAAGTTTTTTTTTATTATTTAGTTCACCTCTAAAATGTTGGTGGTGGGTGGGTTGGAGATGGGAAGGGAGTTATGCTATTGACCTGCAGCCCGTTTCACAAAGAATCACTTACTGAATCCTGAAGTAAATGCTTAAGTCATTTTCACAAAAGAGATCGTAACTTTAAGAAAAATCTGTAAAGGTTATAGATTTTTTCCCGTAAGTATCGAATCACACACATTTTACAACTTCTATTTGGAGTTAGAATTTTGTTTCTGTTTTGTTAAACATCTTCAAATCATGTGAGAAGTTTCTCCTCGGCAAAGTTCTATCGTAAAAGTCATTTTATCACTCCCAGTATAAAGACATACCTGTATATACGTTGACTCTGTAGTCAAGGAGGACAGAAAACATCTGAAGAGTTTGGGCACCAACAAACGACAACTCTCTCACTTTCTAAAACAGGAGGAGATGACCCCAGTATCTAGATCTAATTAATATTGTTTCCACGATTTGTGTTGTTTGCCGAATGAAACCATGGTTAGGTTGGTTAGCAGTTGATGGAGCCATTGGTATCTGACTGGGAATGATCGAAAACATGGCAGCAACCATGTTTTCTAAAGAACTATTTTTACTCACTGTAAATGAAATTAAATAGACTATTTGCAGTCAGATTTGGAAACTTGAGGTCTTTCTAAAACTTTTAAGCCATTAACCATATTTCTACGCCAGGGGATAACTTTCAGATTAATTTTGAAAGTGGTATGTTGTTTGACACAGGGAATTTAATGACGGCAGTTTTCGGACATCGACTCCAATTCGGGCGTTAATTTAATTTCTTAAAACTTATTTATTTAAAATATATATATGTCTTCTACTTTATCAGCATATAATTTTTATTTCACAAACTTGAAATATTTGGTGGTTTCTTGCATTTTGAAAATAATGAAAATTACGAGATTTTGTCAAAACCGGTACGGAAATTCCTTAAGACTTACGACAGCTTTTATGTGTCCTTAAAGTTAAGGAATTTCCTGGAGGAAAATTTTACTTAGGAACTTTTGTGAAATTGGCTTAGGGAAATATTTTATACTTAGGTAAAAGAAATTACATATGACTTTTAGTCCTAACTATCATGGCAATGCATTGTTGATTGGTCAGTCCCATGCCAGTTAGGACTAAAACTAAGGATTAAGGACTTATGATCTTTCGTATAACAGGCCCCTGGTCAAGCAGACTGGTTTAGGTCAGAGCTACAAATCACCCAACTTACTCATTATTCAAACTTCATATGGATTTAAGATGAAACACAGAAATTATGTTGCAACTGAACATGTTTGTATGTTTTGTTACTTGTAAAATAATAATGGAAATTATTTTAAAAAAAATTCATCAGAAATATCAAAAATAGTTTTAGTACATACTCAAATTTTGAGAACTATACTGAGTGTATTACTAATTAGTGGAAAATAAAAAATATATATATATATTGACCTAGTGTGTTTGACATAAATGAAAAAAGAGGTGTTTCCTCATCACTCAAACCTAGAATCAGTCAAATATGAAGTTATGATAAGAATGATGTGTTAAAATTTTCTATGGCAATATATATTTTTAGTCTTTTTAATCAAAGGTTTGGTCTGATCTTGGGATATATTTTTTTATCAAAAAGACAGCCTGTTTGCCTTTAAACTAACAGTGTGAATAGTTGTCCATTGTCTCAAAGTTAGATATCAGATCAAATCAAATTGGTGAATGATGGTTTTTTCATCTATTTAGCTCTCCTGGCCAGAAGGGCCAAGTGAGCTATTTCTATAAGCTAAAAGACTCACGCCCGTCATCGTCCATCTGTTAACTTTTGCAGTCAAACATCTTCTTCTCAAGAACCAGTAGGCCAATTTTAACCGAACTTGGCATATAGCATCCCCATGTGAAGCCGCATAAAGTTTGTGACTGAAAATGGGTTAGCCAATAGGGGCACTGAAAGAGGCCAAAAAGGACCAAAACTTGGTACATCTTTAAAAACTTCTTCTTGTGAACCAGTGATCAGATGACATTATTCTGTATGCATGATTGTTAAGTCAATATCTACAAAGATGAAAAATGAAATCTGTTCATAAACAAGCCACTTGAGGGGCACTTCAGTAACACAGGGTATATTTGTATTACAAATTGTTCAATAACTCAAAACTGATCAATTTTTTGTATACAAAGATATATGAGAAAGTTGTTAGAAATTACCTGAGGATCATTTTGACAAAATTTCAAGGTCATGGGGTCAAAGGTCAAGGTCACAGGCACCTAAGTAAATGGAAAATATAAGTTTTTTTGTGAAATTTTCAACATTTTTGACTACTTCTCCAGAACCATTGCACCAATTTGAACCAAACTTGACAGGAAGTGTAATAATGTAAAACATGGTGGCCATGGCTAAATATAGAAATGAAAGAAGCAAAAATGTTCAGCACACAAATATCTACAAAAAATTCATGTGGGCCAAAATTGTCAGGTTGCCCCTTATGGGAGTTATTTCCCCTTTAAAGTGGATTTTTCATGTTTTTGGATGTTTTTTGACATTATTTTGAAAAGTTTAATAGGTAGAGTAAAAATGTAAAAGCAAAAATGTTCATCACCCAAAGATCTACAAAATTGTTGGGAGGGCCAAAATTGTCAGGTAGCTCCTTATGGAAGATTTTTACCTTTTAAGAGGATTTTTCATGTTTTTGGATGTTTTTGAACATTATCTTGAAAAGTCTAATTGGTACATTATAAGTAAAAGAAAAGAAAATGTTCAGCATGCAAAGATCTACAAAAAATTCAATAGGGCCAAAATTGTCAGGTTGCCCCTTATGGGAGTTATTTCCTCTTTCAATGGATTTTTCATGTTTTTGGCAGTTTTGTCTTAATATCTTGAAAAGGATAACAGATATAAAGAAAGTGAAATGAGCAAAAATTCTCAGCATGCAAAGATCTACAAAAAATTCAATTGGGCCAAAATTGTCAGGTTGCCCCTTTGGCGAGTTATTTCCCCTTTTAATGGATTTTTCATGCTTTGGGTTGCTTTTCATTTATTTGACAGTTTTGTCCTATTATCTTGAAAAGAATAATACATAGAAAGATTAAGAAGCAAAAATGTTCAGTATGCAAGGATTTACGAAAAAGTCAACAGGAATTAAATTGTCAGGTAGATCCTTATGGAAGTTATTTCCCCTTTTAAGTGGATATTTTCATATTTTGCATTGTTTTTCCTTATTGTTCAATGATCACCACCATGCTTTTGGTTGCTTTTCAGCATATTGTTAGTAAAATACATTTCACTCAAGTGTTTTTTAAGGTCCAATGAGCCTACTGTTTTTCATGTTTATTAGCGATTTTATCTTTTACACACTTTTTATGTTTTCCGCAATGTTGACCAATTTTTCCAGGTGAGCGACTTAAGGCCCCTTTGGGCTTCTTGTTTCTATTTCAGACAGCATATGAATTCTGCAAGAAACATAGTTTTATTCAGCTTCAAGAACTTCAGGATACGATGGAGTATGTAATAAAGCACGTGAAGCTGGAAGATGGCCCCATGGTAATGGTCAATTTATAACACAGTGTTTAACTGTATTGCTTAATTGCTGTTTCAACAGATTGTTCGCCTCCAAGATTGGATGGTGACAAGTTCTTTCCAAGTGGCAGTTTTTACCAGGGAAGTGGTTCCACAGTGATGTGCTTTTTATTATGCATGGCCATTCAAAGAAAGAAGACAACTATCCATTGTGCCTGAGTAAAATATTAGTCAGAAACAAGCCACAAAGCCACAATAGTACCCATTTTCCCTATATTGTCATATGTTAACTTTTAATATTCTATCTTCTCCTGCCTATGGCGTTTTCATTTCACAACTTATACATTATGCCAGGGCATGCTCTTCTTATGAATGTTTTATTTGGAGAGAAAAATGACTAGCCAATAAACTACTTACACAAGGTTATGTTGGTGAATGTTTGGAGTCGTCGTTTAAGAAGTTTTATGTTCGATACGGGGATCTTGTTAAACATTATGAAATCGCCCACTAAATAAGATTAGATAGTATTCTGGAGCACGACCACAGACAGTGACTCCCTTTCACCAAGTGTGCTTTTCACAGAACTTGTCCTTATTACCAAACTTGAATTTTTCACTGAATTGACTAGAAAGGTTTCCATGGAATGTTTGCGGCTTATGTGGCATGCCAGCAGAAGACGCTGACTCCTTCTGGACACCTGGTCTTATCCCGTTTGGGATTCACAATTTTTCTTCATGTTGAGATCATTTACACATCTAATTCACACATCTATTAAAATTGTGTGTCACCTCAGGCTAATACAACAGACCTAGACACAATAACTATGCCAATATATAAAATCACTGATTAATAACCTAATAATATTAACTAGTCGGAAAAAAATAATCATGCAATATATTAATTGCTGCCTTTTGATATCAGTTGACAACTTTATTTATCAATCAAAGTCAACTTTTCGTCTTGGTGAATACCAATTCCCTGTGGTTGATAAAGTAACATGTCAACCTCAGCGGAGGTCAATAATTATATAATATTACCATCATGAACAACAACAACAAATATAATAATGATGATATGATGCCATTGGCCTTAGTGAATATCACTTTCCTGGTGTTGATAAATCAATTAAGGTGTCTACCTCATCAGAAGTCAATAATTGTATACTTTTATAGGTAATGCAGTATTGAATGAGGGAATCAGAGTTTTAGTAATTATAGAGACATAATTGCAAGACAGAAAATCCAGTAGATAAATTAAAAGTTGGGACACAAAAACTGACCATAACAATATTTTCTCTCTTTCATCTTGTAGGAACATAAAGTAGAGAAGCCAGAAGAACATCATTCCTATTTGCCATGTACACAATCAGCCGCCAAAGATTTCCGGAAGTCAGCAGCACTCGGGTCAGTCCCAGCCTTGTGTGTCGTAAGTTCAGTGAATCAAATACAAATATATGAGTGAAATTTGATACCTTGTGATAAAATTAATTAAGATATTAGTGTAACATATTTCTTATATATACATGTATATATAGACTTTCAACTCCACTCATAACGAGATCATATATAACGAAATACCAGTTACAGGGTGGATATATCTCTTCCTTTTGTTATATTTATCTACCTTCCAATTTGTTATCTTTGGAGTTGACTCTGTGTGTGTGTGTGTGTGTGTGTATGTGTGTGTGTGTGTGTGTGTGTGTGTGTGTGTGTGTGTGCATGCATAGGTGTGATAAATCTGTTATTGAACATTACATTTATATCAACAATTTATAAATTTAACTTTTATGAGTAGAAATTCTCAATATTTTGAATAAACTATTGGCCATCTGTGAAATCTTCCATACTAATAATTTGAAGCATATACACAAAATGTCCCTTAACAAATATTCTTCTTCTAATCAATATGCAGTGTTTACATTTAGAACTAATCACAAAAGATCATGACCTTATATATCTTATATGGTTTTGAAGCTGCACCCTATAGAACCTCTGAAATTACAAATTGTATGGATCTCATTTACCAATCAGGAGTCGTAGTCCCAATGTTTTGAACTTTTCATTGTTATCATTTGAACTTCATCTTGACAAAGTTTTACTATGTGTGTGTAAGTTTATAGGTGTGTGTGTGTGTGTGTGTGTGTGTGTGTGTGTGTGTGTGTCTGTCTGTCTGTGTGTGTGTGTGTGTGTGTGTGTGTGTGTGTGTGTGTGTGTAGGTGTGTCTGGTGTATGTGTGTGTGTGTGTGTGTGTGTGTGTGTGTGTGTGTATTTCATGCTGTTTAATCAACAAATTATATTATCTGGATGATATCTGGGAGTAATTACTAATTTTAAGGGTTTTTCACATGGTTCTTCGCTATTATCATGAAAACTTGAATAGATAAAGGGGAAGTGTAAGAAGCAAAATAGGACTAATTCATTTACAACATGATACTGATAACATTTGTGTGGTACTAGAATCTCCAGTGGTGATGGAATGTTACTCTATGTAATCTTTCCTCCGAAATGACGTTACTGTGGGATATCATCTCCAAGTGTCATTCCATTAATAATAGAAACAATAGTCCTGCCCAAACGGTATCGGGTATCACATAGTACACGAATTAGTCCCATTGCCCAACATACATAAATCTAACGAAATAGTCAAAATGGCCAAATTTGTCAGGTAGTCATTTATGGGATTAATTCCCATTTTATGTGGATTTTCTTCTTGTATTGTTTATTGATGTGAAAACTTCTTTTTCTCCAAAATCTTCTCTGAAAACACTGAGCCAGTTAAGACCAGTGTAACATCCATTGTATGTCTTCTGCAAAAACTGTGTCGGTGATATTGATAAAACAGACAACATGGCTGTCAATGCTAAAAATAGAAGATAGGAGTCAACTCATATGTATGGCTTATATCTTTGAGATTATAACATTAATAAATATAGAAAACTCTGTTACCTCAACACAAAAATTGCTTCGGTCTTTCAGGTGAGATATAAAAGGTCCCCTTTCATGACATAAAAGAACCCTCACTGCATTGGCATCATTCCATAGCACAGGTTAAAATTTGTAGAACATCACCTAAAGCTGGTGAGAACATCACCTATAAGTGAGAAATACTTGACAGGATAAAAAAACAATAAACAAAGAATCAAACAAATTGTTTCAGTAGGTCATACATATGTTACAGTATTTTAGAGTTTAATCAAATGCATTTCAAAGTTTTCTTGACATTTGGATTTAATTTAATTTGCAAGATTACATAACAACATATGTAAGAATATTCAGTTAATGAGAATATATGTTTGATGCCATATGAAGATGTTTTAATGCAAGTAATTAATTTCTCGTCCTGGATTTCTTTCAGCTTTTTAAGAATTTGCGTATAAAAGAGTGTATCCCGCAGTTAGACTTGAGCAAGACCCCAAATTTAGAATGCTATGTTGATAAGTGTGTTGAGCTCACTTGGTTAATGGCTGCACAAGATCCACCAATGATAATTGAGCGATTGGAGGAAGGCTCCCCAATGGACAAGACGAAATATAAATATTTTGAAAGGAAAGGAAACGATGTGGAACTTTGTGTTTGGCCCGCCATATTTTTACATGACAAAGGTCCATTGATTTGTAAAGGCTTCATCCTTCCAAAGAAGAAGTCACATTAAGCAATTCTTAACTGTATTAATTTTTGTAAAGTTTTACCAAGATAAATTGGCACTTGTTTATAAACACAATAAATCTAAATGAAATTTTAGCAGGTGTCCCTGGCAAAAGTATGGCTTCGAAATGTTAGAAGTACAGAAATGCATGGAATCAGCAAGTGGTGATAGTCTAGTTTTTGACATGGAATCAGCAAGTGGTGATAGTCTAGTTTTCAACCTGGAATCGGAGCAAGGCAAAATATTTTACCAGTACACCCTTATTATTCCAAAAAGAATGGAATGTGTTGGAATTTTACAGAATCTAGATGTGCCACTTTATCTTCTTTGTTTTTGTAGTGTAAAAGATGTTGATTTTTAGTCCCAAAAATATTCTTGTATAGATATGCCATTCAGAAATATATGAATATATGGAAAATTAATAAAAAAATTGACCTTAAGTTTGCTTCAAAATTGGAGATGTTGACTTCCAACAGTAGTAGGTTTCAGCTCACCTGGTCAAAAATCCATGTGACTTATGAGATAATGTGATACCCTGATATTTGTCCATGCGTATGATTTATCTTCCAAATGACCAGCAAGAATTTGATTATACTAGCACATAAGGATGTGTGAACCATCATAACTCAGGTTTGTTTAT